>JAVSCE010001294.1:0-266245 GCA_032199065.1 Smutsia gigantea | reverse complement strand
AGACTAGATCCAAACAATCCTTTCCCACAAAACAGAGGAAAAATAAACACACTAAAACCTTTTTCTTCTTGCCCCAAATCAAAGACCTCATAAATCAAAGGTTTTTTAGGGAAGGAGTATCTTCCACATATTTACTCTAAATATCCATGTTCCAGTTGCAACTTAGCCCGAATGCTAGATTATAATAACATACTTTAATACTTTAGAATATGTTGGGCAAAACATCATTAAAATAAAATTTATTACATAAAATAAAAAAACAGAAAATACATTATAATGATATGACAGAGACTAGTCATTTTAACAGTTTCATTCCTCCCTTCTTTCTTAGTGGTGGACCCTGAACTTTCTCAGGGCGGTACCGTGTTTCAGGATGGGCAGTCTACTGTGGAGCCTGAGGGTGCCTGCCTGTTTTGCTGGATATGGCAAGAATGTAAGGTCCTGAATGCTCTTCACCCACACCATATTTTCAGGGCTGTTTTACAGCAAAAGCAAGCCAGCTGACTGTTTGCTATAGCACATGGGGGTTCCGCAAACTCAGGGCTCTTCTCCTATAGTGCAACCCATCACACATACAGGCTGTCACCCAACCCGTGGTGTCATTCCCAGGGGACTTAGAGGCCAAGGCAACCTATGCAGATATGCTGTGCCATAATTAATAAAGACCAGGCATTTCTTGTGTCCTGTCAGCATCCATGAAACAGTAACATAACTTAATAGCTTGAAGATTGGTAAGATCAAACTCTAGACTTGTGGGGAAAACATTGGACCTAGGTGCAGCCAGGTGTCTAAATCTGGCGAAGGATCTGTAAGTAGAAATTATTAGCAGGAATTTGTGTAAAGTCTCCTTAAAGAAAGACAGATGGCTAAGGTGTACTATTTCTTTTTTTAAGTTGGCCTTTATCTCCTCATATTTTTGGAATAAAGGTAAGATGGATGGGTATCTCGCATCCATTTTGGAGCAAATGTTGACCTGGAGGATGGAAGCCTATACCACAGATGGCAGAGCAGAGAGATAGGAGGGCTTAGGCCCCGGTTGACCTTTGTGGAATTTTCATACCTATTTTTGTCTACTTGCCTGCCTCCAAATAGTTAGTTTTGGTGGTAGAATAAACCATTATGTTTTTGTTAGAGTGCTTGGGGTTTCCCTACTGTCAGAATTATGAAAGAATTTTTAGACATTAAAAACATCTAATAAATGGTTTTAAGTGGTTTTAAGTATCTCAAAAACATTGATGATTTCTCAGAAGTGCCTTATGGACCCCTCTGAAAAAGCTGATTAGTAGAATTGTGAGTCAGAGAATTTACTGAACATGTCTCTGAGCCCTTCACCCATCACTTTAACTAGAGAAAGTTTATTTTTAAATCAGTTTTGTGTTTGGTCTTTTGGATGAAGTTTTATTTGAAGAAAGGCTCCACCTCTATAAGAAAGTTTGAAAACTACTGTGTTAGAGAAATAGTTTATGAAATACCATCCATGTTATTATGTGAACTTGAAATTAGGAAACTTTATCTTAAGTTTACTGTTTGGAATTCATTTGATATTTTTATAATTGTATTTGCAAGAATAGAAAATTAGTTTCAGTTGTGATGAAATGTGTTTTGGCAATCCTAGTGCGTGGATTTCCATTTGTAAGTAATTTAAAAAGGTTATGTTCTTCCCTAAGTACACATTTTAAGTACCTATTATTACCATTCTACTTTATGCATTAGTATCTTGGGAAGAATATGGCCCTTAATGCAGAACCAGGGATTTCAATGTTATCATTTTTGAGACTTTTTTTTTAACAACTACTAAGAGGACTCTGCAATTACAACACATTAAAACACTTTTACTGTTGCACAAAAATAATCTTACTACAATTACTTCAGAGTTTACCATAGTAAACACAACAAAACTTCTGATAAAATACATAGCAAGCAAAACAAACACTTAAGATATTTTAGATGTTAATTACCTGAAGTGAAATGTGATTTGGTTCTATTTTATTTTCAAACAGTCATATATCTATTTCTTTTTAATCCAGATCTAATATGCAATAATGAGAGGTGGGAAGCAGTATCACAATATACTAGTTAGTCTTGATTTGAAAGCACCAAGATATCTTTTGAGTAAGAGATGTTTTTCAAAATTACAACTATGTTTTTAAAAGTGGGTCTAGTAAAATCTTTCAGTAGCAATAATGCTATTTGTTATGTATCTAGACACCAGAATATATGCTTTCGTGAACCATTTCACAAAGGTTTCCTTTCCTTCCAGTAAAGGAAGATCATGTAATACAATGATCCAGAATCAGCAACTGACTGAGGCTGAAGATTAAGCAGGGGTCTATTTAAAATATTTAACAACTGATATGGCATGGGCACTAGGGAGATGAGGTGAAGATCCAACCCCTTTATGGGAGAAGTGTCAAAGTCATATGACATAAGGTCATGTAATATGGGAGAGATGTTTGTAACCATCTATGGAAACAATCTACTACAATTTCCTTCTTATCTCTGGTCACCCCAGTTGGTTTATATGTGAGAATTAGAAGGCTCACACAGGTGGGTTAGGGGTGGAAAGCAATACTTTTTTCTTTTGTGCAAATATTAAGTACTCCTAAGATCACCCTTAAACTGTAGTAAGATGCTTTGGAAAGATCTAAAAAACCCCAAACCACAGTCCCTACAATCAGTGTAGCACCACAGAGAAATCTTGTGACCGAGTTCCGGTATCTTAGATTTGTTGTTAGAAATGGTGGCATGCAGGAAAGCTTCTAATGTGACCCCAGTGACTCGTCTGCTATCTCTCAGATGTCACCTATATTATCCCTGAGGCAGGAAGTTCTCTTATATCTCTAATGAAAACACTTCATTTACTGAACAAATCCTTATCAGTAAAATATCCAATAATGAAGTTAATGTCCCAAAGTCAATTTTTCCCTATTTATAAATAAATAGTTATTAAATATTCAGAAGAAAATATTTTATTCATAAAAATACAAATAATTTTCAAAATTGTGAGTAAACTTTTGAAAACATAGGACATATAAAAGACTATATAACCTGACTATATACATGAAAAACTCTAGTTAATGGACAAGTATGCTTTGTTGTTAAATAAGACAGCATCAGGCTTGTTCCCTTACATTAATCTAAAATTTAAATGTAATTCTAAAAAAGATTTGTACAGAAGGGTTTAGGGGAAAATTGGCCCCCAATTTCTAATGCCAACATGGAAGGATGGAGACTGTAACTTCTAATTAAAGGTGGTTGAAATAAACACACATATTTCTCTTCATTCCTGAACTCTGCTAAAACGAGAATAAATGTATATGACCCTATAAAAAGAAATCATAGATACACAGGATAAAAATATTAGGAGAGGAGACCACAGTTATAAATTCTGGAAGTTGGAAACAGATGGGAAGCTGAAAAACCACTTGATCTGTATTGCATACTTGGGAATTAGGGTGCCACCAGGTGCTTCTGGAAAGGAGAGTAAAAGCAGTGCAAGAACAGTAGGATTGACTACAAGTATCTTAAAGCAGAAGTAGGCTCCTAGATCCCCCAACCCATTCCACACACCTGAACTGCCTCTTTCCCATCAAGGGAGAAAACCTAGGATTTATTGTTTGTAGACAATAAAACCAAAGATCTCTGGCTGGAGGAATATTGGGCACAGTTGAGGGCCAGGATCTTGTGCTGAAAATCGGGATGTTAAAGTGAGGCCTAGGAAGTAATTGTTAATATTCCACAGTATTCTCCTCAATTCAGAGCATGAACACCTGACCTACAGTTTTTTTTAATTGAAATATAGCTGATATATTTTATATTGGTTTTAGATGTTCAAAATGGTGATTCAACAACTGCATAATTACTAAATGCTCACAAGTATAGTTACCCTATCATCATACAAAGATATTATATTATTGACTATATTCCCTATGCCACACTTTCATGTCTGTGACTAATTTCTTTATAATTGGAAATTTGTATCTGTTTATCCCCTTCACGTATTTCATCCATCCCTCTCCTCTCTCCTATATCTGACCTTATACTCTTTAAGTATGAGATTTGAAAATTCTTTATTTAGGAATCCAAACAATCCAAGAGGAAATTCCTAAAGACACTGATATTCGAAGTTCCCTAAAAATTTTTAAATAATAAAAATAAAAAATGACTGTAGATTAGTGTTTTGCCAATGGGTTTCAGCCCCGGGCAAGTTCGCTACGGATTCAATGCGACCAAAGAAATTGACAGCAGAACGTTCTTTGGGGTGAAAGGGTTTATTACCTGGCTTGCTCTCCCTGCGGTAGATGGAGCACTAGCGTCTCTACCTCCGCCCAGAGCACTGGGCCGAGCTCTCTATATAGCACAATAATAGCTTATTGCCTAAAGGTGTGGAAGCAGTAGCCTAGCAACAGGCCAGTTACATCATCAGGTGGTTCAAGTTCAGTGAGGATCCTGGCCATAGGAACTCCAACTTCCCCACAATTAGGATCCCCAGGAAACAGACTCTGAAATGAAGATTAGTTTGTGGGAAACTAATAACGGATACTCCTAGGAACCATATCTCTGGAGGGAAGAAAAGGGAAGGAAGCAGGATTGGGAAGTAGGTAAAATGAAGCCATAGGAGATCTGGTGCAGGGATGGTCCTTCTAAGTTGTCCTTTACTATGACAAGGGGGATGGGCTCTTATGCCTTCATGTTGACTAATCATCGAATGCAAGTTACTCTAAGAAAGGAGCATGTCTTTAGACAACTTCCAGCTGAGGACTGTCAGCTGATAGCACTCCTAGGCAGCTGAGGAAATATGACCCTCAGTTCTGAGGGAGCTGGGGACACCTGCTAGATTATCCTATAGTGAATTCCACACTTGTCATGTACGCAAGTTTCCCACTTGCTATTTAGTGTCTCTATCAGGCAGAAAAGGCTAAATTATGCTTAAACAACAAGCAGTCTCTAAATCTCAATGGTTTACAATGATGCAGTGACCTGCTCAAAGTCAGTTTAAATTTGAGACATAGGCTACTGGGGAAAAGCCTGAAATATTGCTGACTTTTTGCAGATTGGAAAGAGTATGGCAAACTGTGCACTGACTCTTAAAGCTCAGAAGGGATAAACATCCCTTCTGCTAACATATCATTGGTTAAAGTATATCACATGGCTAAGCCTAATGTATTAAATGGGGGTATATAAAACCCCTTACAATAGTTACTTATTACCCCAAAGCTTAGTGACCTTTCACAATATGTATTGATGTATTATTTTTCATGTTTCTAAAGGTTGGCTGGGTTCAGTAGGGTAATTTTTATGCTCTCTGTGGTGTCAGCCAGAGTCAAAAAGGGGCTGCATTTAACCAAAACCTTTGCAGAGGCTGAAACAGCCAAGACGTAGCCTCTTTCCCATGTTTGACAGTTGGTATGGGCTGTTGATTGGGAATCACCTTAGCTTTCCTCCATGTAGTCTCTCATTACAGAGGAGTCTGGCTGGGCTTCTTTATATCATGCAGGGAGCATTTTCAGAGAGTTAAAATGGAAATGGTCAAGCCACCGAAGGGCTTATGCCTGGAACTGGCATCACTTCTGGTGCATTCTTTTGGTCCGTCCATGTTTGAGAGAGGACAAGTGGACAAGGGAGGGAGGAATTGTTGGCAGCCATAACAGGGAGGAAAAACAGGATTTTTGGTGAATGGTCATACTGTCTACCACTGGGAGCCTGCTAACGTAAACACCTGGAATGTCAGGTGTTTGAGGAAAGCCTCGGACATGAGACAGAGACCTATAGATATAAAATAAGATGCAACTTACAAGGAACTATGTAGGGAGAGGAAAATATAATTTAAAAAGGTAAAACAAAACTTAAAGCTCAGAGAAAAAAAAGAAAGGATTTCATCCATAAAAAAACATGATTTTAAAAAAGAGAAAGCAAAAAGAGTTTCGCAAGTTAAAAGCAACAGTAGAAATGAAAAACGGCATTAGAAATTTTGGATTATTAAGTTGATCTCTGCCAGGAGATAAAACACAGACAAAAGGTGGAAATTAATAGAGTAGAGATAAGAAAATAAGAGAGTCAGTTTAGGGATTCCTAAGTTTCAGTAATCAGAGATGCAAAGATAGAGAACAAAAGAAACAGAGAGAGGAAAATCACTGAATAAATAATTCAAGAAAATTTCCCAGAACTAAAGGTCATGAGTTTTCAAACTATAAAATTCTCTGGCAGCAAAATGGATCAAAATACATCTAAACCAAGGCACATGATTGTGAAATTTCAGACGTTTGGAATTTTTAGAGCTTACATGTTTCTAAAGAGAAAAACATGTTCATATAAAAGATCAAGGACCACAAAGGCATTGAATGTAAAGCAATAGTGATTCTGGAAACCAGAAGACAAAGGCAATTTGCCTTCAAATTCTGAGAGCTTAAGCTTTCCAATTTATTTTCTAAACTCAGTTGTCTATTACGACTAAGTGTATCTAAGAATATTTTCAAGTGTGCAGTGTCTCAAAATATTCTCCTCCATTAACCAAAATAAGGGAGTAAATCAAGAAAGAGCAAAACAGGCGAGCCAGAAAGTAAGAGATTGATTAGGAGAGAGAGAGGGAGATCTCAAATTGACAGCTGTTTTAGAGGACAAACAGTCCAGATGAAAAGAGATGAAACTCATTGAAGACTTAATGTATTTGAACAAACTGAGAGGTTAATACTTCTAAGAAAGGGATTGTGTATGAATTAAAAATGAGTATTTACATGGCTCATGTATCAGTGACAGTTATACAACTAGTAATACAACTGAATACTGAGTGGTAGGAAAGTGTGGGAGAGGGAACATGGGTGGGAAGAGATGTGCAAGGGACAGAGATTGGTGAATAAACTAAATCCTCATCTTCCATAGTGGGACATCAATAAATACATCAGTCCTACAATTGAGATATTAAGAACTGAAACTATTTGGAAGTAGAAAGCAAACTCCAAGACAAACAGGTAAAAAAAAGTACTGTTCAGTTATGTAAATTAATACATTCCCCTTTTTTTGTGTAAGTCAGTTTGAGGTGCTTTTTGTTTTTATTTAATTAGTTTTTTGTTTTTGTTTTATACCCTTAGAGTCTTGCCCAATAGATACATACATATTCTCAGAGACCACATCAGAATCTCGGAAAAAAATAATTTGAAAAACTTCGTAGGTCTTTCTGATGCATACCCTGGTTTCGGAATCACTACTCCAAAGAATAATGATCTCAGCAATGTTCTTTGGTAAGGATTCTAATGGCTCATCTTTCATATTGGGATAGAGATGATAGCTCATGTCTGGCTCATCTCTTCACTTTTCTTCCTATCTTTAGATTAAGAGACAAGATTTTATCTCACATACACAAGTATGAAATAGTGATGATGGTGGAAGGAAGAAACACATTATTTAGGGAAAAAATCCCACAAAAAACAAAGGATTTGAAGAAATCAGGAATTTTGTTATCTGATAAACCCATACATTGCCTAATGTGCTTTGAACTTTTCTCTCCTGCCATAATGATGGAAAAATGTTTTAGTGTTAATACTTTTTATAAATAAGCTGAGCAAGGGTGTAGTACCTTCAACCCTCATTCTAAAAAGAATCAGTTTCTTCCTCCAGGGGATGTTTTTCTAGTTGAGCTGAATCTGTAAACACACTTACTATTTCACCTGATGAACAAATGATTCTACATCCCAATTCCTTCTGTAGAAAGCAGAGATTTCATAATCGCTACCATATTTGTGTTGCTGATGTGAAAATGGGTGTGAAAACTTAAAAGGATAAAACCACCAAACTTCTACCGAGAAAGAAGCACTAGCTCTCAATTGCTGCGTAACAACCTACCCCAACATTTACTGGCTTAAACAACAACCATTTTCTAACATCTCATGATTATGTAGGCCAGGAATCCAAGTTGGTCTGAGTGATTATTCTGTTCTACATGGCAAGAACAGAGATCAGCCAATGAGTAGGCTGGTCTGGAGGGTCTAAGGTGGCTTCATTAGCATGTCTGTCACCTCGGCAGGGATGACTGGAACTGTTGACCAGAACATCTACAAGAAGCATCTCCAGGATGGTGGCCTCAGGGTTTTAGGCCTATTGCCTGACTGTCCAGGGCTCCCAGAGGGAACGTTCCAAGGGACCTGGCTGAAGATGGCCATCTTTCATGCACCATAGGAAGTATCATTACACTCATGTTTCTGAGCACTGGAAATCCCTTACTGCCCAGAATCAGTCTAGAAGTTACTCTTCCAACAAAAAAGGAGGACTATGACACTCAGGTCCTTAGAAGAAGGAGCAACCAAGAAGATATAAGCAAAATACATGGATACCCATGACTGAGACAACATCAATGATGAAAAAACAAAGCCTTTATCAGTAATAACAATATAGTATACACATTTAGCATGAGTATACTAAATATCAGAGGAGACAAACAATTTTCTATCAATATAATTGAAATATATTTTACATTTAAAATAAGTAATTGTAGACATAGTGAGTAAGAATTTTCTGCAAATAGTAGTAAGGCTCTTACCTATGGAAAAACTTTCTAGCTTAGGTCATCAAAGACAACAATAATGAGGAACCTGAAAAGCAGAACCAAGACAATGAAAAAAGAAGACAATTAAGTCAATCCTTTTAGCCACAGATGACCAAATGACCTGAGCAGTGTCTTAGCATGGAGAATTAAGATCTTACTATAAAATCCTATAATATTGTCCTCATATTTATTATATAAAAATTATGCTTATATTAACCATCTAGTAACTGAATATATATCTCTCAGGCATTATTTCTTACTCAATTAATATTTGTTGATCAAATAAATAACTGGACGGTGAAAGTAGAAACAAAAGATTAATAATAGAGAATGAATAATCAAGATCTCTGAATGTCACATAAGATTCTCACAAACTTCATATCCATAGGCTATGAAATTTATGGATACAGTTTAAAACAGTATCCTAAATTAGAACAGAAAAAAATAAAATCTGTGTTTGCATAATTAATATGCAACTTTAATGATCCCCACTGTTTTAAGATAGTGAGCTTTGACCCAAAGTTCTCTTTAAGTGACTGCAAATTTCTTTAAAATGCCTGCTTATATATTTTTTAAGATTAGAAACAATTTTTCCAACTGTGTTCCCAGAATGTGTGTAGAGGTATACAGGAAAAGTGTCGATTCCCTTTTTTTCTTATAAAATAAAAAATTTGTTGTTGAGACTGAACCTTCTAGGGATAAGAACATCAGGCAAGTTAGGAGACTGATTCTGCCAGACTGATTGTCATCCCATAAAGTAATCGTATTTCAGGAATAAGAAGAGAAAATGTCACATATGATAATATACTCAATGGAAATAAAGAGCAAATTATAAAATGTGATACAAAGAATTCAGGACAAATAGGTTTTTTCCAAAAGTGACTTCCCTGAAAAATGATGGATAACTTAACATAATTTGAAACTGGGAAATAATGTTCATAGCTTAGCTTCTAGAAACTTACTATAAATTTGCTCCAACTGTTAATAATATTAGCTGTATAGTCTGGGGAATGATACACACTGGAGCCAGGCCAGGCATAACCATAATGAATGATTTTTATTTGTATGGGATTATAATTATGCAAATTAAAAATTAGATATGGTTATTCTTGCCTCAATGCTGAATAGATTGTAAGCACAGATCTTACAGAAATGATATTTTCAGTGATTCATATAGCACCTGTACACCAGAGAGGGCTTGAAGTAAAGGCTATAGAAATGAAGAGTGGACTTTAGTTATCAGAATAGTTTGACTCTGCAGTTTTTTGTATTGGTAACATGGCTTCATGTAAACACTGAAATATTTTTGGTTCAGAGAGGATTCTTCAGAACTTGCTTAACATAAATATGTATATGTTACTGATTATAAAATTAATATTTGCATATTGAAATAAATTAGGAAATTGTATGACAGTAGGACAAGATATCTGTAATTTTTGCCACCTCGAGATAGCCACCATTTAATGTACCAGCTTTTTTTTCCAATGTCTTTTCATGTATGTGCATGTATATACTCAATATTTCAAAATTCACTGTAGTACAGTGGTTGCAAATACATATTTTGGAGCCAATGTGCTTAAATTCTGGTTTCATCCATTCTTACCTATATGATCTTATGACACTTCCATTTTCTTACTTATAACATAGGTATAATAATGTATCATCAAGAGGTTTTATAGGCATTAAATGACATAATCTAATCAGAGCACCCAGGGAAGAGATCCTTTCCCTCCCTTATTAAAGGCCTGGATGTGGTAGAAAAGGACTTTCTGTGGTGACATAGTGGAAGGATTTAAGGGAAATCTGTCCTCTAGAGTGCCTGGGAAAGCTGTTCATGGGGAAGTATCTCATAGGATACTTCTGTATCTTTGCTACAAAACTGCTTGTGGGGGAAGGACAGGTGCCAAGGGAAACTGCTGGTCACTGAGTGCTGGAGCCAGGCGCTGGAGAAGCCACAGACACAGGAGGTGAATCCCTTTCCTCCTGTCGTGTCTCTCTAGCGCTCTCTACTGACAATGCTTAATATTGTGCCAGAGGGCAAAGGAAAAATATATAAAGGGCTTAATTCAATTTTCACAGAGCAGGCAAAAAGGGTAAATTTGGAGCTAAGAGGCAATAAACTGATAATTGTCAGAACTTGTAACACATTTAGAACAGATCCTGGCATATAGTAGGTGCTCAAGAACTATTAGCTCATTTTTCTGTCACATATGCATACAAATGTGTAAGGCTGGGGATCACCTCTGCTGTCTACTATTTTGTACCCTGAATTTTAACTTAGCATCATATAATGGATGTTTTCATTAAAAATTCTTGGAATACCAATTTTGTGTCTATATAATTACCCATCATGTGAAAACATTATAATATATTTAGCCATTATACTACTGTGCATATTGTGGGTTGTTTCTAATTTTCAGTCTGGTAAGTAAAGCTAGGTGTGTTGTTAATATATTTTAATAATCTCCTATGATTAAGTCCCCAAGGTGAAATTCAAAGAATGAACATTCAAAAAATCTTTATATATGTTGCCAAATTTCTTTGCAAAAATATAGTTCCAATTTACATTTTCTCTTGAAATTAGTTGGCCATAATAGATTTATTTTTATATATTCTAACTTTGACTAAAGGAAAAATAGCATCTTACATTTGTTTTAATTTGAAGTTGACTATTAATGAGATTTGATATTTGTCATTTTATACCATTTGCCCATATTTTTATTGGGTAATTAAAATTATTATTTTGCAGAATTTTTCATGCATAAAGGATAATGGTCCATTGTCTCTTAGATTTGTTAGAAAAGGATTTGTTTTCCTAATTCTACATTTGAGAATTAATTTATGGTTAAAAAAACAAAGCTTAAATTTTATAACTCAAATACATTTTCTTCATGATTTTTCTGTTTCTTTTATGATAAGAAAATACTTTCATTTTCTTAAGATTATTTACATATTTCACAGTTTCTCATTTTTTTTAATGAGTTTATTTGTTATTTAATTCTAATGCATCTGAAATCAAGTTTGGTGATTACCTAACATTGTGTTTTTTAAAAATAAATTAATTATCCATCATTTTTCTATTGGTTTGCAATATTCCCTTATATATATATACATGCCCTGCTTCATTGTTCCATTTGTTAAATACTGTACTAGTATCAAATATTTTTAAATGTATGCTTTATGAAAATATGTTTTTATTATTTATACTAATGATCATGTATAAGAGGAGTGGTAATGATCATAACAAAAATCCCTTATTTATCAGTTAATGTTAAGAATCCTTTATTAATTATTGGAAAAAAGATTGCAGAAAGCTGTAGTTCTACATTTCCAAAAGTTTGTTTAGTAAAATAACTCTCTTCTGCCATTATCTAGGTGATGCTTAAAGACTGACCAAATTTAGAAAAATACTGAAATTATACATCTGCATAATTTTTCTAGCACAAATTCTTTCTTCACTTTAGGATCAACTTTATTTTCCTCTATAAAAATATATGTATTGGACATCAGCAGTACAATTATGCTATACTTTATAGCCCAAATGAATTTTAATTTGGGCAATTTAATTTAATCTTTAAAAATTAAGTATTTTCTAAATCACCCACACACACATACCTCCTGATGATACAAGTAAACTGAACACAGAAAATCTGAGAAATACAGAAACATATAAAGAAGAAAATCTAACATCATCAAAACTAACTACCATGGAGACCCATATATTAATATTTTAGTATCTCTCCCCCCATTCCTTGTGTATGCTTAGAAAAGAGACAATTTTTGGAAACAGATAATATAGAGTTTTATATATATATATATGAAAGTGTATATATATATATACATATACATATAAATTTATAAATGTATAAATTTATAAATTTATATTTATATATAGTATATATATATTTATATATATTATATATATGAGTGTATATAAATGCCTAATTATTATATTATAGAATAATATATTACTAAAATAGTCCATATATAAATACATAAAAATACTCCACATACATTTTTTATTCTGTTCTAGTATTTTTATTCTATTCAGCATTTTTAAACAAATGCTCTTAGAGTATTAGAGTATATATGGCATTTTTGTACATGACTTTTCCATAATTTAATGATCTCCATACAATTGCACATTTATGTTGTTTATTTTGAAAAGCTATTATAATGCTATGAATACTTGTCTAGGTAAATCATTGCACAGTCTAATTACTTTCTAAGGATTAATTAATAAAAACTGAATTACTGGGACAAAGAGTATGAACATATTTAAGATGCCTATCTATATTACCAGATAGCCATTCATGAAGTTTGCACTAATTTACACTCCCAGCAGCTATGAGAATGATCTTTTCACCACATCCTATTTTGCACTGGATGCTTAAAGCAAAACAGAGGGGGAAAACCCTGTTAATATGATTGGCAAAAAGGTATATTTATAGTTGAAGTATTATTTTATTTTGTTGAGTTTCCAAATTGGATGGGCAAGAACGCTGTTCAGTTATTTTAGCTTTTTTCTTTTTTTGGCCAGCTTTTTTTCAGAGCAGCTTTAAAAGAAATTCCAATTTAAAAAATACCATGAAGAATTTAATTGGGATTAAGTTAAATTTAAAATTGATTTGAGAAGAAATGACGTCTGTACACTATTGCAGTTGAGGAGCATGTTACCCCTTGCCATTTATTCAAGTAACATTTTATATCCCTTAAGTAAATGTTTCTTTTACATATTCCCTATACATTTTAAAGGTTTATTCCTATGTACTTTATGATTTGGGTGTTTTATTTATTTAGGCATTTTAAGATTTTTGCTGCCACTAATATTGGAATCCTTTTTTCCTTTGGATCATCTAACAGGTAATTTTGAGATTAGGGAGAAGCAGCAAATGTGATAAGTAAAAGCTGGGGTCAAAGGGGATTATGAAGTATAATCTTCCAGTGATGAATTAATAAGACATGGAGATATAATGTACGGGATAGAGAATATAGTCAATGATATTTAGCAACTTTATATGGTAAACAGATATTAAGTAGAAACTTATTGTAGTGATCATTTCATAATGTATATAAATATTGAATCACTATGTAGTAACCTGAAACTAATATAATACTATATATCAATTACTCTTCAATTAAAAAAAGTTAAAGACACTTATCCTAGCAAAAACAAACAAAACCCCCAAGTCTCATGTCCTGTATCCAGACTTCTCATCTGTATCAGAATTTACCTTTTACTATGTGATTTAGGCTGGCTGGGTGTGCTGAATCTCTCTCTCCCTTTCCTCTCTCCAGAATCTTCTCCCCTCTGTGTACCCTGTTCTTCACTCAAAGAGACAGACCTGTGAGGCTTGCCTCACTAGGGCTTCCTTGTCTTTTGGCTTCCACTCAGATTCAGTCAAGGAGGGCACTGGTAGGAACTCAGAGGGGCAGGAAAATGAGAGGAACCTCTATCTGGGTTCTAGCCACGCGTCCCTGCACTTGCCCCTTCAGTATTACAAGTCCGTAGTCACATTCCCTGCTGTTGATGATTTAGGATGCTGCAGAATGCTTTGATGTTTCTCTAACCCTGTTAATCCAGCTTGAGTGCGTTACCTGTTTCCCACCAGGATTTTGACTGGGAGCAAACAGCACACAAGGACAGTGCATATCCTTGTCATTTTTTCCCCTCATATTATTGAGAATGCCTTTTGGCTCTCATGATAATTATTATGATTTTGGCAATTGGTGTAAGATAAGCATTTTACATTATGTTCAGGAAGTATCCTCTTTGTGATTTTCTGAGTTTTATCAGGAAGGGTTGGTAAATTTTATCCTCTGCATTTTGACGTATATTGAGTTTGCTTTTAAACTGGACTTATTAATGTATTCTTTTATACTCTGAAGTATTTTATCTGTAAAACATCCTTTCATTCCTGGAATAATTCAGATCAAATTTAGTTGCTCATTTTTTTTAGATTAAAAAAAATCTCTCTCACCTGGCTCCCTTGATAAAGTTTAAACAATATGTCTAAAACAATAGACTTAGATGGGAAAAATAACACCCTTAATCAGATATTTTGCTTAAGCACGAATCACTTTCAATGACTGGAAATCTTAGGAGCCCTTTATCACCCAAAGCCCTTTATTACCTTTTTTGTGTTCTTTCCTACAGTTCGGAGTTCAGAAACAAGTGACTTACACGAACTTTCAAGGTGTCATATTTTAGTGAGGGAGAATGGGGGTGGGTTAATAGCAAAAAGCAGGGAATAAAGCAAGCCATAACATAATGTCCAGCAATTATGTCTGAGCCAGAATGAAGAGAGTAGTATAAAATGATTGCAGTGTCTTCCTATCTTTTTCTTCCCTGGGGAAAATAAAAAAACCTACTCTGCTCTTTCAATTGTGTTCTTTATTCTGACTCTATCAGTTTTGGGTTTTGAATCTGACAATAGCTTGAAAGCCTATGCTATTTTACCTAGCTAATTATAGCATATATGCAATCATAAAACCTAGAACATCAGCTTCTAGCAATTGGCAATTCCAATACTTTTACATCTGTTATACCATGCTACGTCATATTATACATATTATATCAACCATGGATTTTCACTTGGTTCCTATGAATCAATTCCATCACAGCAGAATACCGAGCACAAAATCCCCTAGGAATAAGAATAATTTTAATATTTTTTGTTAATGATATTTATTTGGCCCCAAGCAATTGAGACGCTAGAATCATAACTGATAACAGTTGTTGAATCATTGGCATAAGAATACAAACACTGTTTAGTCCTATCCCTGAAGAGTCTGGCATTGATTTAGAAGTAAGACTACAAAGGTTATGGCTGAACTGTTAAATAAGATTCTATTTGGTTTGATCTGACTTAATCTAAGAATAGAATCTATAAATATTAAACTTTACATTTTTATTTAAAACCTTGTTAAGCAAGTACCTAGTAAAGACAAAAGGTCAGTATTTATAATCAAAGACAGTTAAAAATATCAAAGAGAAGAGACAAGTTGCTGAATTCCATAGATGAGAGTTTACTTTTGAAGTGTTTGCTTATTTATCATCCCTCCTCACTTCCCAATCCCCAACTAAGGATATCACTCTGAATCCACTGGCATGTGAGAATTCCATTCCCACAATAAACTTGCTTCATAGCCTCTCCTTTCTGGTGCACTTTTGTGGTTTAGAGCTAAAAACCAAGCGTGAGAAAATACACTATCTAGTAAAAGCCAGCATTACTGAATGAACTCATTAAAGCCAAATGGGAATTGCAAACTCTGAAAATTAAAACATCTGAACATCTGTTAAAACTCAAAATCTGTGTTTCTTTGAGAAAAATAACAAATCTGATCAACTTTCGGTGTAGCATCTCAAAATAATAAACCAAGGAGCTTGATAAGTAAAATTAATTTGGCAGATGGTTCAATAAGTTAGAATCTGGGACAATTCTTGGAAAGTCTCCTTAATTTCTTTTGAAAAGCAAATATAAATCAAGAAAATTCCCAAGCAACAACAGAATGAAACTGAGGAACTGCATTTACCAAGAGTATAAAAGATGGAAAATGACTAAGAACAACGAGATTATTTCTAAAGAAAAGAAAGAAAAGTCAACTGACATGTATTTTATCAGCAAATATTTTAAGTTATCAAGAAAGTTAAAAGTTTGTTCATTTACTTAAGCTTTACTTTTTATAAAGTGCTTTTCCTCTACTCCAAGAACAGACTTTATTAAGTTGCTTTTCCATCTTCTCTTTTTTTTCGTTATGCAATCAGATTTTTCTCACAATGACAAATGACATTTTTGTAGGATTTGTCAAAAAGTCAGATTTCTATAGAATATACATCACACATATGCAAAAAAGCATGTGTGTTACAGTGTTGTTATAAATAGCACATTTAACTCAGTGTATGAAGAGCCAAATTCCTCTCTTCCTATCACAATTATTTATCGTTTTTCTTGCTATAGCTTACAAATGAAGGTGTAATTTCTTTGTCCTCTACTTATGAAATTCTTAAGTTTTCCATGTAGTGGCAAATTTAAAAACAGCAAGAAAAAAATCATTATCAGTTTTGCATGCATTACACTGGGGAGTGTGATGTTACTGAGATCATGGTTTCCTGAAGCCATGCCTGCTTCAGATGATATTTAGTACACCTGCACCACCGGCCCCCACAATCAAGGTCCTGAAACATCAGTCTCACATCTACCCCACTTCCGTCACTGTATTTTCACTTCAAGCAGAACACTCAGGGAAGGAAAGGATGCTCCCAAAATTCTCCTTAACTTTTGATTTTGTTCTCTGTGATATCAGATACTGAAAATAAGGCTGTTTGATGTCCAGTTCCAAGCCATCTGGTATTTGAGGTCCCAGCTGCAGATACATCAGGCATGTCTGGTATTGATGCCGAGGTTCTTGTTGACGGAGCCAAAGAATGAGCTTAGCAAACACCCAAGGTAGTAGATCAAGGTACAGGCTTTTATTTAGAGATAAAGCGAAAGGACAGAGCTCCTGGCTCACGCCAGGAGGGGACAAGAGAGCCCGGTGTGGTGCGTTGTCTAGGGGTTTTATAGGCAGATGAGGATTTTTTGAGAACATGAAAAAAGCTTAGGGGTATGGACCTGCTAAGTGGTGTCTGAATGTCTAGAATTAACTTGCCACAAGGAATTTCCTGCCCGACTTTTTTTGGGGGACACCTGCATCCCGGTCTAGGAGCATATGAAACAAGGCCACCTGCTCAGCCTGACCCCAAGGTGGGCTGAGGCACTGTTTGCTAAAGAGTAAGTTAAGTGCAGTCTTATCTTTAAGGTGGAATCCTTCTTGCCTTTTATTATGTTGTTTACAGCTGGGTCTGCATGCTAAATTAGTTGCCCAGTTTGCAAAACTACTCCATCAGATCTGAAAGAGGAAAGACAGCACATAGGCCTGGGCCTTTTAGCATGCTAAAGTCAATCTTACACATGATTACAAATGATTAGCATAATAAAAACATGTGCTACTCTTCTTTATCTGGGGAACATTAACTGATCTTACTGAAGAATGACCGTGGAGCTTAATGTTTAACACAGAGTTTTGGTAGGAGGTTTCCTTGCATGTAATTACATTGCTCTGACTGCAAATATCCTGCCTTGCTTTTTCTGGAGGCCCTCGTCCTATTCTGTCTAAGCCCATGGTCCCTGTCTCAGAATTTTTGTCGAAACCATCTGGAAACATAAATACAAAGTCCTGCTTCAAGCTCTGGGAGTTGGCTTTCTGTAAGGACACCTCCACACTATTCACTTTTACACAGATGCTGTTTCTATGCGCTCCAGCTGCAAGTTCTAATGTTGTCACCTGTCCTGCCATGTTCTAAGGCATCTAGAGTCTGGCTTGTGCTTGAGATTGAACTTCTGGGAGATTTCACTCTTCTCCCCATTCACACCTTCCCTCACATAGTAGAGCTATTTCCCTTTTGCTCCTCTCTCTCTTGCCACCTCAGCACCAGCTTCCCTCAGTCTTCTAGATAAACTCGGTTCCTCATGGTTTTCCCAGTCTGCACCTTGCTTTGAAAAAGGAAATACTAATACAGTAGTGCTGACTTTAGATACAAAGTATTTCCATGTAGCATTTAAGCAGGTGATACTATGAACAGTTGTTTTCATGTTTTGCTGTGTTTTGTTATTTTAGTTTTTATATTTCTTACAAAGTTAATGAGTGCATATGGTACACTGAAAGTGGTGAAAAGGGTAAAGTTAAAAGTCCATTTTCCTCCCAGCCTTGATTCCTATTCATGTGGATTCCTATTTAAAGGATACTCACTTCTTAGTTTCCTATGTACATTTCTAGAATAGATAAAAGATGCATATCTAAGCTTATGTATTTATGATTGTTTTACATAAAGGCTAGCATGCTGCAGTCTCTTTCTGATCTTGCTTTTTTAAGTTAGTGAAATATAACAGATAATTCTGCATTAGTATCACAAATCTGTCTAATGTTGTCATTTGTGCTTACTTAAAAGCATTTTTAATGGTTACAGAGTGTGTCATTGTATGAAAGTACCATATTTAAAAAAAAAATCCTTCATTGATCATTGATGCTGTTTCCAGTCTTTTTACTACTACAACAATGCAGTGAGTATCCATGTGATATGTTTACACTTAATAAAAGCAGAAAGTTAAAACAAAAGTCACTGGGTCAAAGGCATGTGCATTTAAATTTTTGTTAGATTGTTAAATTTCCCACCTAAGAAATCATATACTCCTTACAACAATGAGTGCCTAGCTTCTGCCAATCTCACCAACACTACATATTTTTGTAATGAAATATTTGGATCTCAGTGAATCTAATGAATGAAAACTGTTATTTTCATGTTATGTAAGAGAGCAGACAGGTATACTGTGATTTTCCTAACAGTGGCTAAGCATAGTTATGGAGTCCTCCTCAGTCCTCCTGACTCCAATCCTAGCTCTATGCCTTCAGGCTAGTTATTTGACTTCTCTGAGTCTTGCTTTTCTTCTTTTCAAATCACTAATATTAGCTTATGATGGGCAAGTACCATTATGCACATCAATTCCATCTTCACAACAAATCTGTAAACTAGCTACTATTTCAAAGATGTGAAAAATAGTTCCCTCTTTTAAATTGACACAAAAGTAACTTTTTATAGGAAGTCATAAGAATCAAATGATAAACTGCATGTAAAACAATTAGCACAATGTTTGGTTAAAACTTTGTATATACTACCATTTTATTTACAAGGACATGGGAAAAAGCTTCATCTCTATACCTTAAAAAATAGATCCCCAAAATATGTTTAGAATATTTCACTTTTTTATTGTATAAACTTCCAAAAGCTAGAATAAAATGCTTAATATTAATTTCTAAGCCATGCATTTCAGTTTGTGTTTCTCCAGTTATCATTAGTTTTAGCTACTCAGTCTCAACAAAATTAAGTTATTGTCTTAAAAAACAAAGTTTAAAAATAACTCATCAGGAGTAGCAGAGCCTATTGCAAATTAAAAATTAAAAACATGAAACTTGTAAGAAGATAACAATTTTTCTCCCTTCTATAGTCTAGCACTCCTATATCAACACCCAGAACTAACAAATGATGACAGTTTTGTCATTTTTGCTGTAATTACTTTTTATATAACTAAGTGATTCAACATTACAAAGATGAAATCTTTTTTCTCCCATCTATGAAGAAAAATTCCTGTCCTGCTCCAAAGGCAATCCTCTGTCAAAAAATCAGAGAATATCTAGGCTGTTTCCATATTTCCACATATATTTCATTCTGCAACTTAATTATTTATTAAACATATTAATATTTTGAGACCTATGTAAATTATTCCTTTTAATTGAGATTAAATTTATTTATCTTGGCTTACCATATTAGACATTTGAGTAATTCCCACATTTTACTGTTGTAAACAAAGGCTACAATAAACAATTTGGACAGATTTCCTTTTGTCTGAAGCATATTTACTTAAAAGCCAAATTGCTCAGTCACAGAGAATTTGTTTTTCACCTTTACCGTATATTGATAACTTTAAAATGGTTGAATCATTTATGCCTCTCTTGAAATGTATGACAGTTCCCATTTCCCCACATCTACACAATACTTTGACACACAAAGTATTGTTGACTTTGAATTTCTTGCCAGTCTTACGACTATGAAATGCATTATATTACATCTTTAATTCTCTGATTACTAGAGAAGATGAACGTTTCTTTATATATTTATAGGCTTCTGGGTTTTCTTTCCTATGAATTGACCTATTTTCTATGTTTTTTGTCTTCTTAGTAGTCTTTATGTGTTCTACATACTAATCCTTTGAATGTTGATTATGCTGCAGTATATTTCATTTGCCACTTCTTTTGGGTTACCACTGCATGTTGGGTAGTTTCTCTTTAGTGTTTAAGTTTTATATATAATCAACCTTTCCTTCAGGGTTATTTTTTTTTTGTATTTTGTTTAATAAGTCACTCCTTAATCCAAAGTCCCAAGGCATTTTCCTCATACAATTTTAAAGATGTGTATGTAACCTTTAGTTACTTTTCAATTTGAAGTTTTTTTGTGTATTATTTTGTAGTAGAGAGCTACTCTTATTTTTTAAGTTATGTGACAAACTGATAATCCCAATACCATATATTGACATATGTTGTGTTTCTTCTACTGATTTGTAGTGGTATTTTTACCATATATAACTCTTCTTGATACTTCTAAGTTCTCTATTCTGTTTCACTGACCTTATTGCCTATTGCTGCACTGCACTTATATATCTCAATTACTATTGATTTATATGTCTCAGTGTAAGTGTTCTACTTCTTCAGAAGTGTATTTGGCTACTCTTGGACTTCACTTCCATAGAATTTTTATAAAAGTATGCCAAGTACCAAGAAAAAGCTTGTGATGATTTTTATTAGAATTTGTCATTTTAATATCCCAAGTATTTCTGCCTATCATTCCAGGTCATGCATATCTTTTATTATATTTATTCTTAACCATTAAGGCTTTGTTGCTATTATAAATGAGATTTTTTGCTATTAAATATTGTATTTTGTTAGTGATGGTGATTAGAAGCATGTTGATTTTGCTGAGCTTGTGTTCAATGATTTTGTTGAACTTACAAATTCTAATAATTTCTTGGTAGACCTTTATGTTTTTTCAAATAATGAATTTCCTCATTACCTTTCTATTTCTTATATTTTATTTCTTATTTTATTGCATTGGCTAGAAATTCCAGGATAATACTGAATAGCTTAAGGGTCATCCTTACTTTTTTCTGATTCACAGTGCTGTTTCATCATTAAGAGGCTATTTATTATAGGTTATTGGTGATGTCTTCTATTAGATTAAAGAAGTATGTTCTTAGTTTTCTGGAGAATATTTATTATGAAGGGGTGTAAAATTTTGTCAAGTTATTTCGTTTTGAATCAATAGAAATAATTATATAAGATTTTCTTCCTTTTCTCCATTAATACAGTAAATCATGTGTATTGATTTTCTAATGTTAAGCATCTCTGCACTGATAAAATAAACCCCACTTGCTCCTGATATATTTTTGTTATTTTTAGTACACATTGGAGCCTATTTACAATTGTATTAGCATTTATATATATATATATATATATATATATATATATATATATATATATATATATGTATATTCAAAAGTGAGGTTAGTTTATGGTATTTTTTCATACAATTATTGTCTGTTTTTTAAGCTACTCTCATAAAGTGAATTAAATAGCTTTTCCTCACTCTCTTACTCTTTTGTATGTTTTCTTCTTTCTTTTGATCTTTAAAAAAATCCTGAAGTAGTTTTCATAAAACAGTGACTATCTTGCCCAGGTACAGGGTGAGGAATAGGAGGATTTGACTACTGATTTTTTGGTTATTGATTATTCAGGTTTTCTGAATTTCTTCTTTAAGCCAACATTATTGATTATTTCAAAGAGAATTTTCATTTCTATTAAGTTTGTAGGTATAATGACTTAAAATTGTCCATTTTACTCTATGTTTCTCTTTTTTTACTCTAAAATTCTTATTTGTGCAGACTTTTCTTCCTTGACCTACTGAAATATTTTTTATTACATTGGCTTTCTAAAATAAATATCTCTCATATATGCTTGTTTATATTTGACTATTCATTCTTTACTGTTTCTGATAGTACCTTCTATTTCTTACAGGCTTCCTTTCAAGTTTTAAAACATTTATTCTCGCTATTTATTCCATATGTCTTATCATTTCTACCTTGACTTGTCAGTTGTTTATGGATGTGATTTATAATTTCCAAAAATATGCTTAAAAAAAATTATCTCTAATTTAATTGCAGTACTGGCCAGAATGCCTTCACTCTGATCTTTTCTTTGTCCGGCTTCCCTACGATTATCCACTTTGTATTTTACTGCTTCCCTCCATAAGACTTTTATTTTATAGTCAGTCATTATTTTTTCCATGCTTTTCCCCTATTATTTTAGAACTTAAATTTTATGATTAAAAAAAATCTGTTTCAGACTTCAAAATGTACAAAAGGGTCTATGGTGAATTTTCTGCCATTTTCTTCCTTTCTCCTCTGAGGGTCCTGATCTTATCAACTTCTTAAATAGATGTAGGTAGTTAAACAGTGGAACACATTCCTATAAAACCCCCAAAGGCGTGCCATTACAAGATGCCATAGTGCCCAACTTGAAGGGATATAAACGTTAACTGAGACATTGTGTATAAGTACAAAAGCACTTAATATGATAAACTGGAATACAATAAATACTCAACTAATGGGAAAGATACATACACATTGTGTTAATTATGATCAATAAAAATGTATTATTACCATTGTGTTAAATGAAGAGTAGCTAAGAACACAAACTTACTGTCAGACACTCCTGATTAAGATTCCCTGTTTTGCCACTTTCTAATTGTGTGAACAAGAAACTTTAACCTCTTGAACTCTCAGATTTACCATCTGTGAAATGGGTATAATAACACCTATTAGAATTTTGACAAGTGAAATCATGGATGTAAAGAGTATGTACACCTAAATCATGGTATTGTCTGAAAGATAATAAGCACTTCATCATCATTATTATTATTATAGGAATTAATGATAATTACAATTTTAAAATCATTGTGTTTATTTGGAGAGCCAGTAGTTGATCCAGTTTAGACTGGAAAGATAGGTTGGCTGTAGATCAGGAAATTGACAAGAGTGTGGTTCTCCCAGCCTCAGGTCATAGAAATGACTTTATTCGGTTTCTTGGGTGTTATTAAATTAAAAAATATAAAATAGCTTCGTGTCCATTTTACAAAAACTTAAAATAGAGCTACCTAAATGACAGGTGGTCAATCTGTGGATTCCTAGTGGAACTTGGAGCTCATGAATCACAGCCATGTTAACACACACTGCCTTGTTCAACTTTCCATTTCTCCTCAACACCAGCTCCAGGCAAGACTAGAGCTTTTTGAGTTATGCATATAGAATGTGGGAGAAAGCAGGGGTAGGTGGGGAAGACTGATCTGGGTAGGAGGTAGGCTGATTGCCAGATTCCCCAGGGTGAGAGAGAAAGCTTTTTATTATAATTTAATAGAAAGTGTTATGCCAAAAATGTTTCCATAAATAAATGCAAATGTTGGTTCTTGTTGAAAAATGCAAATCAGATGGTTTCAATGTTCTAAAGCTTACTTGAAATACCTTAAATAACAAGCACGAACATTTATATGTGTACATATATACACTTAAATGTATACCAAACTAGGAACATAGAAAATGTTTTATAAAATGGCATAATAGGACCCCACTAGCATCCTGACATCAGGCTGAAATTCACATCAAATAATGCAACCGTGGAGGCACTACAGGAACTTCCATCACCACAGCAAGTATTCATTAGACCTTTTCTTAGGTTGTATTTAAACAATCACAGTCCAAACAGGCAGAAACAAACCTCTGGTCTGTCTGGCTGCATCATTCCTATTCTAAAATATTAATCTTCTACTTAGAGGGATCAAAACAATCTTGGGAAGATCCATTAAGCCAGTATCTTATTCAAAATCTGACTCTTCCATATCAAGGAGAGCTGACTTGATCTTTCGTTTCTACTGTGGAGACACAGATTACAAAATCTCTGAGAATTAGGGTGTTGACAAAATTATAGAGACCTGGTCGTTAAGCTAAATTTAAGAATGTCTATTCCTCATAAAAACATTGTGAGGCATGACGGTGCTCTTTGGATATTACTTGATTGGCATAGATGATAAAGACACACAATTTGCCTTGTTAAAGACTTCCTCACATAACCAAAATATTTTCTGAGCTGTGGTGGCCAATTCAGTTCTAAATAATGTCTTCCTGAGAATGAAAGACTGTCTTTTAAGATTATTGGCTGATCCAACAAATTGTCCAAATAAAATATAGATTGATGATACATTTTGTATTTGAATTATAGGGTAAATCATCATTTTAACAACTTTTCTGGAGAAGTAAAGAACCATAGTAATTGCCATTATTATGTGCCCTGAAACTGGCACATAATTCTTATTATAAAAAATATGTAATTATAAACCCCACAAAGTAGTTGACATTATTAAGTAACTTGGAGGTGGTCAGAGAACTAAGTAATGGTAAAGTTGGGACTTAATAGGAGGTACCATATTCTGCCTTAAGAAAAGAACCCCTTTTCTTATTGGAAATTATTCCCAAATTAAATGAAATACTTAATAAAATGACATATTAAGGTGCTCAGGTACACTTTTTGATAGCTTAGAATGAGGTGCAAATGACTCCAAATAGTTATATAACTAAATAGTTTATGTACCTTTCTCACAATTTGAACTTGGTCAAAAGAATGTTCAAAGTGGAGCATCTGAACACTGAGTAGAGACTCTCATTGCCATAAATTAGAAAAAATAGCCCAAGTCCATATCTTAATGATGGCAATAAGTACTATTAATCCTCTAAACATATTTCAGAACCTCAGGGAGGAAAATGAAAGGCTAATTTATTCATTTACAATATTTAAATACCTAGTTAGGTTTATCAGGCACTGTGCTAGGTGGTAGAGATGAATAAGGGATGTGTTCTCCCTCAAAGAGCTTGCAGTCTAACAAAATGAAGCGGACTGAATATCCTCACCACGCCATGAGCTGGGTGTATATATATGAGGGAATGCACTTAGAAGTCATTTGATGGCCTTTGTTTTAGTACTGAGGTCCAAGAACATTTTCATGGAAACTAAAGTTGGAATTAACATTTATGAGGTTAACAGTAGAGGAAGCAGCATAGGGTTCCCATGGGCAGGGAAGAAACACTGGAGAAAGATCTCGATCTCTAGGAACACATGTGGTATAGACTTGATGAAAGATGATGGCAAGAGAGGAGATAAGAATTATAGGCATTCAGGGCTAGATCTGGGATGACTCTAGACTGCTTGTGAGTAGGGCAAACTCAGCAGCCTGAGGACAGGAGGCATCGCAGATATAGAGGAGAGACAGCACAGCCGTCTTTCAACACCAGCTGCACGTTAGAGTCACCTGGGGAACTTTAAACAGATACTAATATGAAAATCTGACTCCCAGAGATTCTGGGTTAATTGCTGGGGTGGAGCATTGGCAATTTTGTGTTTTTATTCTAATTTATAAACTTTATTTTTTAGAACAGTTTTAGGTTTACAGCAAATTTGAGCAGAAAGTACACAGATTTCTCGTACACCCCATGTCCCCACACTGGTACACCCTCTCTCTCTATCAACATCCCATACCACAGAGGTACCACTGTGATCAGTACACCTACACTGACACAGCATTACCACCCAAAGCCCACAGGGTACATTAGGGCTCACTTTTGGTGCTGTAGTCTCTCTGGGTTTTGACAAATACATGATGATATGTATCTGTAATTGTAGCATTGTATAGATTGGCAGTTTCTTTAAAAGCTCTCTTGGTGAACCACTGCTCTAGCAGTACCGAGCCATACAGACGGGCTTGACGTTCAGAAGTTGCCATATGATACTGCTGACAAAATTACAATAGGTCCATCACCCTCTAGGAACTTCAACCTTTAGGCAAGAGCAGAATATTTCTGAAACTCTGCTGCCTAGTAGAGGGCACGATCATTTGCTAGAAAGCTGTCCTTGTTTCTAGAAAGGGATGGGGCATTTTCCTGAGGGCTATTTTTCAGGAGGGAATTTTCCTGACAGCTATTAAGACTTCAGTTTGGATGAAAAGAACTTTCAGATAACAAACCTAAGAGGCATGATGGGAGAAGTTGTTTGGAACTCAAGACAGATTTGGTTTAGAATCCTCTTTGTCAAGATGTACTGCTTTGAACAAAGTATCTGATTTCTTTATTTGAGAAATGGAGATGACATCACCTAATGTGAAGGGTCACTACAAGGATTAACGCCATTACTTCCAGTTTAGCATACTCCCAGCATTGTATGGATGATCTATAAATGGATTTTGTTATAATATTTATTCATAGTGATTAAAGAAGAGCATATAAACAATTTCTTAGTGGTATATATAGATCAGAGAATAATGAGAGCTCAAAAGCAGGGAAAGGACTCAGTGGTCCAGAAAGCTTTCTTAGAATTTCAGTAGTGTATATAGCTTTGTATAGAGGAGTGAGGGAAAGAAGGATATAATAATTGACTGGTGTGATGGGGCACATCTAGCTGGCTTGAGGGAAATGTCAGAGAGAAGGAGTGGATGGTATTTGGGGTGGCCTCACAGAGTTGAGGCCTACAGGACTAAAAGGAGTTTACAGCAGTCAGGTGAGCAAGACCTCTGCGCAAAGAGCTCATGGCCAAATGGAATATATAGGTTGTATCCAGGGCCCCTCAGAGATGACGGTCGTGGAGACCATTCTATAAATCCTCAAAAGCCTTCTTTCCCCTTCATTTTCTCTTCAATTTGTCAGAAACGCCATCTCTCCTGGGCATCTTGGCTAAGAGACATCTGGTTTTGCAGAGGGATAAATGAAATGATTTGTGGCAATCGGTTACTAACAGAAAGGGCATTTCTTCGTCAGACTCAACAAAGATAACACAAACTACTGTGTGCCAATTCCCTACTCTCTGAAAGAAAATGTTATTTGTATGTATTTTATGTTACCAAAAAGCTACTGAAATGAGTTAACTGATGAAAAGAAAGGACTTGCTGTGGATGATGAATTCGGCATCAGAGAATAAAAATACAGACCTAAGGTACTAGTTTTTAAATATCTTTAAGCATTAGGTGTAACTGCATTTCCAGTAGGTGTCACTGCAGGCATTAAACACAGTCTTTGTTTCTAGAACTTTGCCCCATAAATGTTGGTGTAATTTAATTGGTAGAACATAGTTATGATAGGCATAAAGGATATTTATTCTGAAAAGCAATATATTTTATCATGGTCATGAACTTGTAAAAACACTGGCTTAACGAAGCTAAAGTGTATACTTTAAATGGGCTTACTTAATACAATATATGGCATAAGTAATAGAATCTCGTGAGATTTTCAATATATACAGTGGGTTTCCCTGGATAAGATAAGGCTTGCTTTTCAGAGTTGTTCTATACAGTCTGATTTATAGAACTAATTTAATGAGAATTCAAAGAACGAAATGCTGCCTTCTAAATCTCTCTGCAATGGACACTTTTTCCCTTATAACATTCTTTAAAGTTTTGTTAGAGAAGGGAAGGAAATGAAGAATTTCAACTTGAACTAAATCAGTTACCCTCTGTTGGGTTCCTTTGGTCCTTTAAACATACAGCAACCGGTATCAGGCAGTCAGATTCACTAAGCTCTCAGAGAGGCACACTTCCATCGTTTCCAGGACTCTGACACAGACATATCCTGGTCATAGCAAGACACATCTCTGTCTTATTTCTACTGGGGTTTTAAGAATCGATCCATTAGGGCAGCCCTGCTGGCTTTGCTGAGTTGAACTTTTGAGCAGAGAATTCTCAAAAGAAATCCGCACATTGTGAAAATAATTTGCCTGCTGAAGGTGTTGGTGGGTCTTATGCATAATTTAAGGGCTAGGTGTGGGAATGTGCCCGTAGCAACTGTTTCCTTGGCTCCATTTCACAAATTGAAATGGTTATGGTACTTCCCAAGTGTGACTTGGGGGCAATTTAATTTACCTAAGCTGCTCAAAGGTGAACTCAATCTTTTCAATCATAAATTAAAAGTCTATTCTAGTTTTCAAATCAGAAACAACACGAATTACATATCTGCAGGCCAGAAGGATTTACCTGCCCTGGCCTACCTCTTTTGATTTCATCAGGATACAGGAGACATTCCCAGACACCCTGTGTTTTAACATGCCCCTGTAACATCTAAAGTATTTTAGGAACATCACATTGCCTTTTTTTTCCTGTGTATGCTAACAGGATCTTCGTGAGCCTCTTGTCTTTGCCTGTCTAAGTAAACCCATTTATAATGTGACCTGTTAGGTTACTGGGCTGCCATCATGTGAAAAAGGTTTCTCAGAAAGACGCAGTATTATAGACTAAAAATCCAAACCATTGGAAAATACTTGGCAATGTCAACTAGGTGTATCTTGTTAATACACAAGGTCCATGTTAACTACAAGATGTAGATGCTGCTTTCTACAAAGCTTACATTCTAAACCTAAATTGTAGGTGTTGTAATAGAGACACAACAAACAGACAAAATGTATGTCAATCAACTGCATGCATGACACACAAATCACTGTGATGTTTATTGTAGCTCTGATATGTGAAGTCTCAGTTGTCAAAGGCCACTCTTCTGGATATTCTAAAGCTTACATTAAACTGGACTTCAGGAATCAATATACTTCAATCCTATCACTGTGGCAACCAGTGTTATTCTTTTTACTGCCATTCATTTTGTTGGGATGTCTCTGTCTTTTATTGAGGGCCAGCATAGGAAATACTTTTTGGAAACTTGGGTTAAGAATGAGAATGTGTTGAGAATGCTGATTGCTGTGGTTCATTGGGGTTCCAACTTTCAATCTTTTTGTCTCTAATGGCTTGCTTCTTCTGAGATCTTTATAATTCTTTTTATTTAAATTTTACAGCATAGTAGATGGTTAATAACCAGATTCCCCTCGCCACATAGTTTTGGCTTATAAGAAAGCATAGAGCCAAAATTATGTCCTATAGCAAGTGTCATGGTCTTTTGCTTTCACATTTTTCTAACTTCATTCCTAAGCACTGCTGATTTGTTTTCATCTTTCTCATTCACTTTTCCTCTTATGTTACTATATGTCACATACCCTTGTACGCTTAGGGACTTTGGGGAAAAAGTGAGGACAGGTCTAAATAAAATACAAAAATAAGTAAGTAAAGCATGTTTCCAGAATAAACCTATATTACACTTAAAATTCACATAGCTAACTATGCCCTAACCTCTAGAGTTTAGAGTAAAAGTATGAGGGGATTGCACCCAAAGTTAAACAAATCTAAGATCCTACTGTAATACTTACATTTTATACTGTTTAGCATTGTGCTAAGAGCTGAGTTGTAGGTCTATTAGAGGGGTGAAACTTATGGAATAATGGTTTTTCCAGGTAATTTGACAGACACTGTATTAGGACTTTCACAATTAGAATCGAGAACATCTGTCAGCTAGAAAGGGAGCTCCTGAGATTAGAAATAGTAATCTATTGTTAGAGTTTAAGATGTAGGCATAGATACTCTAACTTACTGTAAGACCAATGAACAGAAATGATGGATGTGAGACTGAAATTTGTGACATATTTGTATTATAAAAGCAAATAACTTTCTTGAGCCAGAGAGGAGTTATCTTTCTAGGCTCACAAGATGACTTACTGGAGGATTGGGAGAACCAGCTGAACAGGGGAAATGAAGAGTGGTCTGGGTGGAGGAGACTGACGAAGACACAGAGCTGGGGTAAGGCAAGTGACTCATTGAGGTCCCTTCAACATTATGGTTTTGTTATTTGATTTTGGACTTGGTGTTTTGGCAAAATTTGCTAAAGCTGAGAAAGGAAATCAGTTTTTCACTTATAAAACATTTGGATGGTTTGGGAAGTGGGAAAGATATTGTCAAAATAGAAGTAAAAAATTTCTTTCACTTTAGTAATAAAAGGAGTAGTAAGAATAATGAGTAGATAAGTACTCTTAATAATGGAACCACTATTAAATATTTATTGTTCCATTGACACATTGGACAATTGATTGATAGGAACCTTCATCTCAAGGAAGGATTTCTATATTTAAAGATCTTTTTCTGCAAATCTCAATTTTATAGGATCAGTTTTTATTCTTCTTCCCTGAATTTTTTTCAACCCAGCCTAAATTTAGCATTGAAAAAGGAAAGCTGTTTTTAAAGAACGGCACTTTAAAAATATTTAAATTAAATTCTAAAACATTAAAAAAAAGAGTATCATATGTGAAGATTTGAGAATTTTTTCTGAAATATTGTCCTTACCTAACTTTGTAGATGTATTACAGTCCAAAATGGACAAAACGCACGTATTTGTTATATAGATTTACATAACATCAAATGGATATAGGAGAAATACATTATTTTGAATCTGGGTTTTGACTTGAAGTATGTTTATCCCTTTGGCATATCAATAGGATGACTCATTACAATCTGTCATCTCAGAAAAGGAGGAAGCAATAATTTGGTCTGGACGCCATGCATTTTCCAAATGACCAACCTAATTTTTCTTTTAAGCTGTTGTTATAAGCGAGAAAGCAGAGGCTACTTTAAGTGACCAAGACATAATTATTCACTGAATAAATGGCACAGCTAAGCTTGTATTCATCTCATCTCTTTTAGTCCCACAATCTCATTTCAGCTATGAGATAATTGTATTTTTAACTACTCATGTGTCTACAACATGATACATGAACATTTACCATGAGTAGCTGTAATAGAATGCTGGGCCTGGAATTAAGACAAATGTGGATTCGAGTTTTTACCACCCACTTACTAGATATGTAATCTTAGGAAAATTACTTTATTTCTCTGGATATCAGTAATCTCTTCATGGGGCTATTATGAGAACCAAATGAGAAGATTTATGGGAAATGCTTGACAATTTTAAATGCTAAACAAATGGTAATCCCTTTCTTTTTCCTTTCCCACCTATAATTACCACAATGAACCTTACCATTTTTAACTGAGACTCATCATTTTAGGTTAGGATTACACTGATGCAAGTTGAATTGACAGCAGTCTAACCTAGACAGCTATTTTGTCATTTTCCACACTGTGTGCAAGCTGTGTACATTTACATGTGCACTGTTGAAAACATACATAAACTTGGAATCTAAAAATTAGCCAAAGGACTCTAATATACAAAATCTAAAGTTTTTTGAAGTTCAAAATGTACAATTTAGAACTTAATTGTAAGGCTTTTTATTGTTTTCCCCATTGTTTTTATCTGAATCTAGTTCAGATAACTGTAAAGTTAGAGAAAGAAAATAACATGGTTTAAAGAGAAGTCTGAATTCCTAGACTTACAGATTTATCCTAATAAATACCTGATGGCTGATTGAATGAAAAATTTAATAATTAAACTTTAAATTTTAAAAGAATAACATTGAAGCTGATAGTGTTTTTAGAAAAACAGACTATATTTTCCTAGATTATTTGATTCAGTTCTGGAATCTTATGGAATATCACTATATAGAACTCCCATATACTTTGCATTATGAATCTCTAGGAGTATTAACATGAACAAGATTGGATATCATTTGGTTTGCATGGTACAGAGAAAAAGAATCATTCCTTAGTTTTTGCTGTTTTCATGATCTTAAGAATTCACGAAGTCATTTGAAGGTATGAGACACAGTAGATTCATAACAATATATTGTATTTTAAAAATAAGATGTTGTAAAGACCATGCTAAGGGAAAGCAATGATATTTCTAGTCCCATTAACCTAACGCTTTCTTACTAATTCAGGTCCAAGGGACTTAGCTAATACATTTTCCACTGATATGCATGTCTAAATAGTTTTCATATGTATTCTATGGGAATTAACATTTGTCCTTTGGAAAGTTAGAGCTCTAGTGGTAAAGAGAGCTTTTTATTTCTTCCTTTTGGAAACAAACTAAAGACTTTGAGGACTTAGGTCAGTGTATTTTTTAGTTTTTGCCACACCCTCAAAGACTTAACTAATCAATTACTAAAAATTAAAACATCATACCTATATCTGCTTAATAACAAACGTGATTCAAATGAACAAAATTCAATAAAAATTACTTTACCCCTTGGGACAGTAATCCCTCTCTCCCACAACTTCTTTCTTTCCACTATGGGACAGTGGAATCTTCACTCACCTGCCAGTTCTAAAATGCAGGAACTAGATGATCTTAAGGTCTCAGGTCTGATATTCTCAATGAATTAGTTCACTTAGCCATAATTTTCAAACATTTCAATAAAAATGTATTGAATCAATGTAGAAAGAATATGCAGATGTTTGGCACCATTCGGTCAAAGATCTGGATATGTGACTCAATTTTTCAGTTTTTAAAGGTGTCTTATTTTTTGAAGATATTGTCAGCATCTGAACTTCCAGACTTAATTCCAGAAAGGTGGAATCGTTGTGTTAACGGCCTTCTAGGGAAAACAGTTTACCTGCGCCACACAGAATTAACAAATCGGAAAAGATTGCAGCCACTTTCCATTTTCTTTTAATAGCAAACACCTAAAACTAGTGCCGAAGGATAAGTATCATTATTTGGGGTTGCAGTTCGGCACATCTGCCCTTTCCACTTCCTACTCATCATTGCTGTACCATAACTAGAGAAATGGGAGTCTGTTTTTTATTAACACAATGGGAGAAACCTGTGCAGTAACACGAAGGTAGGCCACCTCACACTCAACAGTTGCTGTAAGGCTCAAATACCTTCAAGGGTTTTTCCTTTATGTTGAAGTTCTTTCTCTGGTACACATAAACAGGCCTGCATACCAAAAACATACAGTCATTGCCTACATTCATTAGTGAGAATTGGGCCTACAGCCATACCACCAACAGACTACTGACTTGCCACGGCTCACAAAGAAGAGCCAGGCCAACTTTTCTCTGGAGAAGAAGTTAACTCTGAAAAAGAAGATCAGGAAAGTAACAGAACATCAGAATAAATACATTCCAGAGAGCTGAAGCCTCTAAGATAGAATCATATGCTATGATCCCAGTTTGTAGGGGTGCCACAGCGGCCTATGTCTTTGCTAAACTAATTTTTACAGACTCTTTCTGCAGGGGCATTTTTAATCTCGGTTTTGTTACTCTCCATGCAGTTTGCTTTGAAGAGCCATCTTAAATTTTAGAAGTTGGTAATTGTGTTTTCTTGCCCAGTCTATCAACATTTCACTTTCCTTTTCTTCTATGATATTTATTTTACCATTCTCTCACCTTCAAAAGGCTCTCCTCATACTCCTGGGAAAATTTGGACATTGATACATCTTCCAGCTGTAAGGTTCTCCCTGAAGCTTCATTTCTTACTTATAGTTAGTTGGAGCTCATTTCTCCAGTCATTCGGCACAGGACCCCAAAACTAAAAAGATCCAGGAGTTAATGAAGGTGATACTTAAGGAAAAAAATTCTAGATTGTTTCCTAAAAAAATACTACATTAAAAAAAATACATGCCAATGTTCTCTGTCAATACAAATACCCCAGAGATGGTAGTCAGCATGATGTGCGTGTTCAGCTGCATCGGACCTGAGAGAACCACTCAACTCTATTAATCCATCAGCCATTCCTTTCCTGTCACTTTTCACCACCACAATCCCATGTCTAAACCTCCCTCCCTGAAGGAGGAAAAAGTCTTTAAATTGTTTATCCACCTGCAGTGTCTCCCTTCCAGTTCCCTCTGTATCTTGCAACCTGATGATCTATTAGAAGGTGCAAATGTGGTTATTGTCATAACTTTCAATGCCTTTTCATTGTTTTCTGATGATGGTTCAGTCCTTAGCCTGATGTTCAGTCCCTCTGCCTATTTTTCCCCAAAGAGTCTTCTAGTGCTGCATTCCAGTTAACTGGATACTTTCATGTTTCCTAAATACACTCCGTGCTTTCACACTTCTCGGATCACACTGCAATATCCTTCCTGAAATATTTATCTGAAATTTGAACCCAGGAATTCAAATTCTTATTCGGTATCCTTTCCTTTCAACAGTTATATTCTGGCTCTGTAAAGACAATTTGTGTCTTGTGCATATAAATTAATGGATTGCTAGGAATCCTGGTGTGGTAGACAGAATAATGTCTTCCCCACTCACTCCCCGTGGTGCCATGTATCCATACTCTCTCTCATTAGGGGAATCTGTGAATATGTCACCTTACATGGCAAAAAGGAATTTGTGGTGTGATTAAGGTTAAGGCCTTGAGATGGAGAGATTATGCTGGATTATCTGGGTGGGCCTAATCTAATTACATAGCTTCCTAAAAGTTAAGAATCCTTCCCAGCTGCAGAGAGAGAGAAATGACAAGAGAGAAAAAGGGTCAGAAGGATGAGACGCTGAAGATAGAGGAAGGCTGCCACAGGGAATGTGACCTCTAAAAAAGCTGGAATAGCATGGAAATGCATTCTTACTAGATCCTGTAGAAAAGAGCAAACCTCTGCTGTAACCTTTAGGTTAGCCCAGTGAGATCTGTCAGATTTCTGATCTCCACAACTGTAAGATGATAAACGTGTGTAAAGCTGCTTAGCTTATGGAAAATCATTAAAACAGCAATAGAAAACTAATACACCTTGGTTCAAATTCCAGAGTTTACTGAAATGACTATAAACCGAGGAAACAGGAACATAAGGTTTCTGAAACTCTCTTCCATTGGCAAAACAGCTGTCCTAGACTAAACTGTCTTGTTCCCTTAGAGACCAATAAATGAATATATATATATAATGTGCTAATCAGTTTTATCCCATAAACTCAGAACATTTTTAAGTAATAAGAAAAACAAAACTGGTAAAGGATACTTAAATCTACCATTTAAATAAAATCAATTAAATTGATGTGGAGAGGTATCTAATGTCAATGATTAGGAGCCTTGTACATGAGTTACTAAATGAAGATTTGTTGGTTAATCCCCCATTTAACATATTAAGAAAATAAGGCTCAAAGATATTAACTCACCCAGCTACAGTTACTGAGTTAATTGACTCACTCATGTATTCATCTACTCAATAGCTATTAAGTGCCTATAACTGGCCAGTGATAAGTAATGGAAGATCCAGAACTCTCAGCTGTGTCTGGTGCTGAAGAAAGATAGACTTATTTAAGGAAATACAGGATTATAATCCTTGGACAGCATGACATTTTGAGGAAGTCAGGCAGACCTGAAGTAAAGAGTTTTCTGGGAACAGAACATTTATTTAATATAATTTATTTTATTATCATTAATCTACAATTAATTACATGTGCAATATTATGGTTATTAAACTACCCCTTCATCAGGTCCCCCCCACCAACCCCATTACAGTCACTGTCCATCAGCGTAGTGAGATGCTATAGAATCACTACTTGTCTTCTTTGAGTTGTACAGCCCTCCCCGTGCCCCCCCAACATTACATCTGCTAATCGTAATGCCCCTTTTTCCCTCTTATCCCTCCCTTCCCGCCCATTTTCCCCAGTCCCTTTCCCTTTGGTAACTATTAGTCCGTTCTTGGGTTCTGTGAGTCTGCTGCTGTTTTGTTCCTTCAGTTTTTTTCTTTGTTCTTATACTCCACATATGAGTGAAATCATTTGATACTTGTCTTTTTCGGCTTGGCTTATTTCACTGAGCATAATACCCTCTAGCTCCATCCATGTTGTTGCAAATGGTGGGATTTGTTTTCTTCTTATGGCTGAATAATATTCCATTGTGTATATGTACCACATCTTCTTTATCCATTCATCTACTGATGGACACTTAGGTTGCTTCCATTTCTTGGCTATTGTAAATAGTGCTGCAATAAACATAGGGGTGCATCTGTCCTTTTCAAATTGGGCTGCTGCATTCTTAGGGTAAATTCCTAGGAGTGGAATTCCTGGGTCAAATGGGATTTCTATTTTGAGTTTTTTGAGGAACCTCCATACTGCTTTCCACAATGGTTGAACTAATTTGGATTCCCACCAGCAGTGTAGGAGGGTTCCCTTTTCTCCACATCCTTGCCAACATTTGTTGTTGTTTGTGTTTTGGATATTGGCCATCCTCACTGGTGTGAGGTTATATCTCATTGTGGTTTTAATCTGCATTTCTCTGATGATTAGCGATGTGGAGCATCTTTTCATGTGCCTGATGGCCGTCTGAATTTCTTCTTTAGAAAAGTGTCTATTCATGTACTCTGCCCATTTCTTAATTGGATTATTTGCTTTCTGTTTGTTAAGGTGCATGAATTCTTTATATATTTTGGATGTCAACCCTTTATCAGATACGTTTTTTATGAATATATTCTCCCATACTGTAGAATGTCTTTTTGTTCTACTGATGGTGTCCTTTGCTGTACAGAAGCTTTTCAGCTCGATATAGTCCCACTTGTTCATTTTTGGTATTGTTTCCCTTGCCCGGGGAGATATGTTCATGAAGAAGTTGCTCATGTTTATGTCCAAGAGATTTTTGCCTATGTTTTTTTCTTAGAGTTTTATGGTTTCATGACTTACATTCAGGTCTTTGATCCACCTTGAGTTTACCTTTGTGTATGGGGCTAGACAGTAGTCCAGTTTCATTCTCTTACATGTAGCTGTCCAGTTTTTCCAATACCAGCTGCTGAAGAGGCTGTCATCTCCCCATTGTATATCCAAGGCTCCTTTATCAAATATTAATTGACTGTATATGTTTGGGTTAATGTTTGGATTTTCTATTCGGAACAGAACATTTTTATAAAAGGGAAGGCATCGAACTAAAATGCAGGAACCACTGAGGACAGTTTTACTTAACTAATGGCTTTAATTTAGGGCTGGTCTTTAGTGATACAAATAGTCTCACTGAATGTATTCATTCAACAAAAACTGAGCAATATTATATACAAGGCATGGTATGATGACTATAATACAGATTATGTCAGTTATAGTCTCTGCTTTCCTGAAGCTCACCGTCACACTGCCTATTAAGAAATGCAGATATATGGAGACTTAACAACAGTCTCCTAATTAATCAATGGGTTAACGACCAAATCAAAACAGAAATCAAAGAATATATGGAGACTAATGACAACAACAATACAAAGCCACAACTTCTGTGGGACGCAGCAAAGGCAGTTCTAAGAGGAAAGTATATTGCAATCCAGGCCTATTTAAAGAAGGAAGAACATTCCCAAATGAATAGTCTAAAGACACAATTACTGAAATTGGAAAAAGAAGAACAAATGAGGCCCAAAGTCACCAGAAGGAGGGACATAATAAAGATTAGAGAAGAAATAAATAAAATTGAGAAGAATAAAACAATAGAAAAAATCAATTAAACCAAGAGCTGGTTCTTTGAAAAAATAAACAAAATAGATAAACCCTAGCCAGACTCATTAAGAGAAAAAGAGAATCTACACACATAAACACAATCAGAAATGAGAAAGGAAAAATCACGACGGACCCCACAGAAATACAAAGAATCATAAGAGAATATTATGAGAATCTATATGCTAACAAGCTGGAAAACATAGAAGAAATGGACAACTTCTTAGAAAAATACAACCTTCCAAGACTGACCAAGCAAGAAACAGAAAAACTAAACAGACCAATCACCAGCGACGAAATCGAATTGGTAATCAAAAAACTACCCAAGAACAAAACCCCGGGCCTGATGGATTCACCTCTGAATTCTACCAGACATATAGAGAAGAAATAACACCGATTCTCCTTAAAGTTTTCCAAAAAATAGAAGAGGAGGGAATACTTCCAAACTCATTCTATGAAGCCAGCATCACTCTAATACCAAAACCGGGCAAAGACCTCACCAAAAAAGAAAATTACAGACCAATATCCCTGATGAACGTAGATGCAAAAATACTCAACAAAATATTAGCAAACCGAATTCAAAAATACATCAAGAGGATCATACACCATGATCAAGTGGGATTCATCCCAGGGATGCAAGGATGGTACAACATTCGAAAATCCATCAACATCATCCACCACATCAACAAAAAGAAGAACAAAAACCACATGATCATCTCCATAGATGCTGAAAAAGCATTTGACAAAATTCAGCATCCATTCCTGATTAAAACTCTCAACAAAATGGGTATAGACGGCAAGTACCTCAACATCATAAAGGCTATATATGACAAACCCACAGCTAACATCATACTTAACGGCGAGACGCTGAAAGCTTTTCATCTAAGATCGGGAACAAGACAGGGATGCCCACTCTCTCCACTGTTATTCAACATAGTACTGGAGGTCCTAGCCACAGCAATCAGACAAAACAAAGACATACAAGGCATCCAGATTGGTAAAGAAGAAGTCAAATTGTCACTATTTGCAGATGACATGATACTGTACATAAAAAACCCTAAAGATTCCATTCCAAAACTACTAGAACTAATATCTGAATTCAGCAAAGTTGCAGGATACAAAATTAACACACAGAAATCTGTTGCTTTCCTATACACTAATGATGAACTAACAGAAAGAGAAATCAGAAAAACAATTCCATTCACAATTGCATCAAAAAGAATAAAATACCTAGGAATAAACCTAACGAAGGAAGTGAAAGACCTGTACTCTGAAAACTACAAGACACTCCTAAGAGAAATTAAAGAGGACACTAACAAATGGAAATGCATCCCATGCTCTTGGCTAGGAAGAATAAATATTGTCAAAATGGCTATACTACCTAAAGCAATCTACAGATTCAATGCAATCCCTATCAAACTACCAACAGCTTTCTTCAATGAACTGGAACAAATAATTCTAAAATTCATATGGAACCACAAAAGACCCCGAATAGCCAAAGCAATCCTGAGAAGGAGGAATAAAACAGGGGGAATTACACTCCCTGACTTCAAGCTCTACTACAAAGCCACAGTAATCAAGACAATTTGGTATTGGCACAAAAACAGACCCACAGACCAGTGGAACAGAATAGAAAATCCAAACATTAACCCAAACATATACAGTCAATTAATATTTGATAAAAGTGCCTTGGATATACAATGGGGAGATGACAGCCTCTTCAGCAGCTGGTGTTGGAAAAACTGGACAGCTACATGTAAGAGAATGAAACTGGACTACTGTCTAGCCCCATACACAAAGGTAAACTCAAGGTGGATCAAAGACCTGAATGTAAGTCATGAAACCATAAAACTCTTAGAAAAAAACATAGGCAAAAATCTCTTGGACATAAACATGAGCAACTTCTTCATGAACATATCTCCCCGGGCAAGGGAAACAATACCAAAAATGAACAAGTGGGACTATATCGAGCTGAAAAGCTTCTGTACAGCAAAGGACACCATCAGTAGAACAAAAAGACATCCTACAGTATGGAAGAATATATTCATAAAAAATGTATCTGATAAAGGGTTGACATCCAAAATATATAAAGAACTCATGCACCTTAACAAACAGAAAGCAAATAATCCAAATAAGAAATGGGCAGAGTACATGAATAGACACTTCTCCAAAGAAGAAATTCAGATGACCAACAGGCACATGAAAAGATGCTCCACATCGCTAATCATCAGAGAAATGCAGATTAAAACCACAATGAGATGTCACCTCACACCAGTGAGGATGGCCAACATCTAAAACACAAACAACAACAAATGTTGGCGAGGATGTGGAGAGAAGGGAACCCTCCTACACTGCTGGTGGGAATCCAAATTAGTTCAACCATTGTGGAAAGCAGTATGGAGGTTCCTCAAAAAACTCAAAATAGAAATCCCATTTGACCCAGGAATTCCACTCCTAGGAATTTACCCTAAGAATGCAGCAGCCCATTTGAAAAGACAGATGCACCCCTATGTTTATTGCAGCACTATTTACAATAGCCAAGAAATGGAAGCAACCTAAGTGTCCATCAGTAGATGAATGGATAAGAAGAGGTGGTACATATACACAATGGAATATTATTCAGCCATAAGAAGGAAACAAATCCTACCATTTGCAACAACATGGATGGAGCTAGAGGGTATTATGCTCAGTGAAATAAGCCAAGCCAAAAAAGACAAGTATCAAATGATTTCACTCATATGTAGAGTATAAGAACAAAGAAAAAACACTGAAGGAACAAAACAGCAGCAGACTCACAGAACCCAAGAACGGACTAATAGTTACCAAAGGGAAAGGGACTGAGGAAAATGGGTGGGAAGGGAGGGATAAGAGGGAAAAAGGGGCATTACGATTAGCAGATGTAATGTGGGGGCGGGGCACGGGGAGGGCAGTACAACTCAGAGAAGACAAGTAGTGATTCTCTAGCATCTCACTACGCTGATGGACAGTGACTGTAATGGGGTTGGTGGGGGGGACCTGATGAAGGGGTAGTTTAATAACCGTAATATTGCACATGTAATTGTAGATTAATGATAATAAAATAAATTATATTAAAAAAAAGAAATGCAGATATTTGAGAAATAATTCTAAATTACATGCATACTAAAAGGACAAGTGTCCAAAGAAGACTTTAATTAAAAATCACAGATTTTTGGAAAAAGTGCTATTGATGCTGATTCCCAAAGAATGTGGCAAAGAAGGTAGACTTCTTTTTAGGGAACATTCTTCTTAGAGAATATTTGCCATAAAATATTTTTTCTTCTCTGAGAGATGATATCCTCAATTACTTGACATGCCAATTGCATCCCTTGGGAGGTTTTAAACTGCAAGGAACAGAATAAACCCAAGCAAAGGTGGCCTTTATTCTCTTAGGAAGATTACAAGTAGGAAATCCCAGGGCTAATAATTTCAACAGTGTAACAAAGTTGTTAAGGATGTAAGATATTTTTTACCCTTGGCCTTAAACATCCTCAGCAGGATGGCCTTTCTCCTCAGGTCTACATGGTCATAAGTTTGCTGCTTGAACTTCAGGATTCATGTTCTGCTTCCAAAGGCAGGAAGGAAATGGAGAGCAGAGGTTGCTTAACACATTCCTCTCTTTTTAGTAGGAAAAAAAATCATTCCCAGAAGCAAGGCTTTCTCTCTACCCCACCCTTAAGAATATTTCCCCTTCTATGGAAGATCTTGGCTAGGTCTTTTGCAGGCTACACCATACTGCAGTGAGAAACAGAACCTGGAGATAGGTAATGACAAGGCAGCAGGGAATTGCCTTGTAAAGTAGTTCATAGACCGCCCCCCATAACCAACATAGCCTCTCTCCCAATCTAATCATACAAAGGACTTGAGCCAGTTTCTTGGCTCCTAAGAACTGGTAGGTTTCTTATTCTATGTGGGTTTCACTCAGCACTGACCTTGAGACAGGCTCCAGGAAGCTCCATGGAAACTTTCTTGTATACTCATCTGGGGCATGTCATTCACACCGCTTGTGTGCTGGTTCAGTCATAAACCAAAGCAGAAGCAAACTTGAACTAAGTTCAAATTCTTCTTCTCACCTATCTTTCAATCTACACCAGTACTTTCTTGTCTGACCTAGCTTATTACACAGAAATCATACGCCTGCCCTTAGCTGCAAAGAAGATTGGGAAAATGAGCATCTGTCATTTTCAGGCTTCATTGTGTGTTTGTACGGAACAAGGGGGAAGAAAGTGATGACTGATTAGACAACCGACAGTGTCTGGGACCCAATGTGTAATTTTAGAAACCAGCTAAAAAACATTATTTCTTCAAAAGGAAAGATGGCCATAATGCTGTGTTGGGGAAAAAAGTCTTAATGTTTCTCAAGAACGTGACTTAAGATGAGAGTTCCTTTAGTTCCAAAAGTTCTATACACTAATGTTTCTCAGGTCAATTCTAAATAGTCCCCGTTCTCTCTGCTGTTTGCCAAGCCTGCCATAGATAAGTCTGACTTGGAGAAATACTTATTGTTCCTTTATAGTAAAGATAATGGATTCTCAGTTTTAGACACTGAAATTAATTTTCAAATATCACCTGAGGAGTTAGATGGCTGTGGCAGACACTACAGCAAAAGAGTTTGCATTCTGTGTGGTCAGCGTTGCAAGTGCCCACAAAGAGTCTGTGTGTGATCCTGGGATTATTGTCTGTTCAATATTACTGAAGCCAAAGTCATGGGTGCGTTCCTAATTATGGATCAATTCCCATGCCCCAGAGTAAAGAGCAGGTATAGTTCTGCATGCAGTCCTGTAAGATTCATGCTAGAATCATTAGTAAGCAGCTTAGCTCCTTTTCTAGATTGCTTCTTGAGGACAGGAATGCTATCAGTTTTGTTGCTGTGTCTCTCACAGGGCCTGGATTCAAATCCTTACTGCATTCCTTAGGTCTAGTGACCTTGGGTAAATTACTTAATTTTCCTTTCCTCATTGGTCCAGGAAGGCTGATACTAATAACTGCCCTGAGGTTTGTGTGTGTGTTCATGTGCATGTGTATGTAAATAAAATGTGGAAATTTGTGTTAAGAATTTAGTTCAGTATCACTCAAAGGAAGTGTCCAATAAATATTGGTTATTATTCAGAACCAAATATGCCTCTTATTTGGAAATGAAGGCCTTCTTTTTCTACATAGCTGTGTGTTTTTGGCTAAGGCACTCAACTTTCTGGGCCTCCTTTTCCACATCTGTTAAAGGAGGGAGATGTGCTAGAATCTGTAAGCTCATTTGCAGCTTTGAAGATCACTGATTTCTGGCATTGCTTAATATCCCTGGGCATGCTGCAGTGTTGTAGGGAAAGAATACAAAAAAAAAAAAAAAAAGCAAGCCCAAAGTCTACCAAAGAAGAAATATAGTGTAGTTAGGGAATGTGGAAACTGCATTATGTAGTTTCATAGCCAAATCCATCTATTAGTCATTACTATTCTGTTACCACGGGACAAAGACAAAATGTTGATACTAACAGGGAGAACATCCAATAAGTGGAAGGACCCTTTTAAGAAAGAGAACCTTTTCTTCCTCATATCACATAGAGAAAAGGATCCTTCCATAGTGTTTTGTAAATGAGCTCTTGGCTATTGCTAGGTAATACGTTCCCAAGTTTAAGGTTTACCATTTATTGGCAACCAACAGAGAAACAGAGTACTTTTATTTGGAAATACATTTGGAAAGGATTCCAGAGAGCCCAGGCAGCATTAATTGTACTCTAGTTTGGGAGATTTTCACCTTTTCTATGTGCTGAAACCAGCTGGCACACTTCCAACTGTAATTTAGACTTACCATGAACTGTAGAGTTTTTTAAATGTTTGCAGTGATTTTTTTTTCAAGCAATAACTTCTTTTACTAGTTCTAAATTTTAATTTTGCATCTGCTTTCCTTATTTTCGAGCACTCCCCACGCCACTGTATGTCTAATCTCAAAAAAGGGTACATTTTATCAGTGATTTTTGGTGACATTTAGAAACTTTGGATATTCGGTGAATTTGGGTTCACTCATGAAACCTTTATTAATCCCATTATGAGCTCCCATCAGTAATGTCTACCACTCAAGACTGCTTTATTTAAATTACAATAGGAAATGCCTTGAAACTTTGAAACATTCCAATTTATGCTCTTTTACTCAACTGCAGGCTACAGTGACTCTCATAGTGAACTCATTAGGGGAACTAGGGTTCATTAGGGCAGGAATTTTATTCCAGAAGATTAAAAAGGTAGAAAATTCTATGCACAACCTCATCTTATAGCTGTCTACATGTTTTGACCAAATAATTCATGTTGCAATGAACCAGATATTTGCACAAACATTATTTGCATTAACAAGTGAACAGCCAGATATACTTTGTGGTCTTCTGATTCAATTTATTAAGGTGAACAATTATTTTGTTGTGTTGAGAAAGTCATTTTCCTCTGGGAACAAAGAGGAATATGATTGATATTGACCTAGAGAATCAGATCAGCCTTCAAATATTTAGTTTATAGTGATAATGAATGTTAGGTTACATTTTTTCCCTAAAATCTAACAAGTATTGGAAGAGTGGAAGGAGAAATGTATAAGGTGATCAAACTCAACAAAGTCTAAAGAAAGACTATGTTTGGGTGGGCATGAGGGCATCAGTGTTTCCCCCAATCTACCCGGTTAGAATAGAAGACTGCATAAAGGACAGGCATTTTAAATATATCCTTCTGTCTTAGAATTGGCTCAGGGTCTAGGAAGGTTGCAACTGAAGTGAAAGATTTCAGAGCCTGCAGTATCTCCCACTGATGTCCTCCACTCACTGGTACAGTAGAGGCCAGGGTGGGGGTGGTGGTGAGGCTGGGAGTGTAAAGAGAAGTGTTTTCTTCCTTTCTCACAAATCTTCAAGAGGCTGTTACTCTCCATTTTTACACCAAGCTTCTTAATGAATTCTCCACTCCTTTGTCCTTAAATTTTTTGGTTTAGCTTTTCACAGTTAAATCTATGATTTACTTGAAATTTACACTTGGTCTATGGAGTCCTGTGTGGGTCCAACTTACGTTTTCAGGTGATGACCTAGTAGTCTTAATACCATTTGTTGAATAATACATATATTCTTAACTGGATTGAGATGACTCCCTTTTTATAATTTAAATTCTTTAATGTATTTGTATTTATTTCTGGATTCTCTGTTGTATGTCATCGCCCTATCTACTGAGTCATGTACCAATACCACACTGTCTTATTCACTGAAAACTTAAATTAGAAAAAAATCTGGTATTGCAAGTCCTTAGCCCAGCCCCACACCCCCAGACTCTTAAAAGACAAATTCTTTATTATTTTTCATCTTTTTCTCTAGGACCAATCAGATGATGATATGATGATCTGACTCATTCTTATGATTTCTTTATCCACATAAGCATTTCCATATTTACAATAAAAATTGGGAATTTCCACAGTGTGCTTTACTAAGTGACAGACATGGCAAGAGATAGACTGTTGTGGAAAAAAAGAAACAAGACAATTCTGGCTTATGAGAGAAATGTTTCTAGAAATATAAGCTCTGGATTCCAGAAAGATTCCTCTATCAGAAATGCCACACCATTCTTTAGTATCAATATCAGGAAGAGAAACAACTTTCACGTTTTGTAACTAAGTTTAAATATGAAATATTTGAAGCTACCTCTTGAAGCACACTATTCACCTCTACAGAATATAAAATAGTTTCATTAACTCATCTTTCCTATCTAATACTTTTGGTAGGGTAAGTTTATCTGCAAACTAGTGTATGTAAAGTTTTTTCCTAGTGCTTCCAATTTTAGCACAATAGTCACATTTTAAAAAAGATTTTTTTTTACATCCTTAATCAAAAGTATAAAAAATCAAGGGAATTTACTATGTAAAAAAGACCTGTAAATCTTCTTGCTAAATGAACCACCTGTATTTTATATCTGGTAAATTTAGATTTTTATTTTGCTAAAGGCAAGGTATAGTTATAAGGTCATAGCTGTAGAAAGTTATAATTTTTACCTACTCCAGACATTTTGGGCACTAGAAAGAAAAGAAACAAATGGATCAAGTAATAATGCAAGACAGATCAAAGCAATTCCTTTGGTCAACAGTAGCAATTCATGCAAATCTCTAAACACTAAAGGCTTCCTCTAGCTGAAAAGTCTGCAAGAGAAAGATCATGGTGAAAAACACATTGCAGAAAGCAGCATCAAATTCTAAATTTTATGTTTTAAGTGGATTCTGCTTATAGCCAACCAACCTTGGTGTAGGAGAAGGGAAGGAAGGGAAGTGAAGGGAAGATTTATTGAGCACTAACTGTGGTGTTGACTCCTGCAGCACATCCCTCTGCTGTGTAGTTGCAGTCAGTGGGCTCCTGAGCTGGGCTGCCTAGGATCTGAATTCACTCTTGGCCACTTACTAGCCACCTGGCTTTGGTGCAGGTTATTTAAGGTTCTTACATAGAAACCTTTATTTAAAGTTTCTTAAGGTAACTTATATAATGCATTTACAGGAGTGCCTGGCATATACTATTAACTAATAATATCATCATTTCCACTTTACTGATGAGGAAGCAGAAGACACTGTGACTTATGTGCTTATTAAGTGGTGGAGCTTGGTTTCTAGGACTGGTCTGTCTGAAGCCCTGCTTAATGATTTTTCTATACCCTTGCTTCCAAAGTGTGGCCCCTGGATCCGCAGCATCAGTATTATGTAGGAGCTTGTTAAAATGCACGACCTTGGGCCTGCTCGAGACTCACAGAGACAGAATCCAAAGCTGACCAAGATCCCCAGGCGGTTCTTACGCACATTAAAGTTGAGAAGGGCTGCCAGGCACACCACTGCCCAGTCAAACTTCTGCTAAGTGGAAGGACAGAAGAGGTCATTTGCACACAATCTGATGCTTTACAGACCCCAAGTCTCCCAGAGGCAGGCTTGTGTTCAGTACTTCAGACTCTGTCTTTCTTTTTCGTCCAGTGTAATGCCTAGAGGGTAACTCCGAGGGCAAACGGTGAGGGCGGGCTGTTACTCTGTTTCTAGTATGAATCAATCACTATTTGCTCTCGCTTTCTCTATCTTTATCGCCCTCTCATTTTTTTTATTCCTAAATTTATATCTAGAAGGATTTAACTAGGGCAGCCCAAGCATGCTTGTGCATATATTTTGAACACAATTCTGCTGTAGGAAGCTGTGATGAAGGCAGTAGTTTATGAAAATAGGACAGATTGTGGAATGGGATAAAACTGAGTCCAAATGCTAATTCTTTCACTTAAATTTTTTCTCTAAACAATTTATTTAATCTCTCTGGTAGTTTGTCTCCTTGTCTTTAAAAATGGTGATATTAATAGATGATATATCTCAGAGTTGAGGGAACCAAATCAAGGCATAAGAAGGCACCCAGAGCATAATAAGTGTTCAATAAATTTAAAACAAACTAAATAAACCCAGACCTATGACAGGAAGTTTCCTGTCAATGTTACAGAAACATGCACAAAAGACCCATTACATTTAAAAGGGTGAGAGACAATGGCTGCCCCTCTTGGAATGCAATGAGTCCAAACTGTATATAAAGGACTATCTCCTACATTAAAAGACTAAGGCAATTGTATTTAATCTGGAACATGCCCCTGGAGGGTTCTGTTTCTCAGAAAGAATCATCAGTTTCACTTAGGTCACTATAAATATGTTTAAGGAGGATTACCATTAGTGTATTGCTAGCAATCTTGTCCCCTTCATTATGTGATTAAAAAAAGAAAAGAGTAGTCCAATCTTAAAAGGAATTTTTGTTTTATGTCAGAGCTCAAATTCTTTATATGGCAGTACAGCAGTAGTTATATTAACACAAGATTGATGTCAGTGAGCAGAACTTTGCTTTCTGTTTCGACAGCATGCTCTTTCATAAGGAAGGTGCCTCCGCACAGCATAAAGGCGATGCGTTGGTAAACCTCACTCAGTTCCGGTTCTCAGGACCACAGTGAGCGATGCACAAAAGAAATGCCTTTCAAGTTGTTGCAGCTGTTCTGCTCTGTGGAGCACCCACTGAGTTAAAGGACAGACACTCCACATCCATGGGAAATCCTAAGGCTCCAAAGCTTAATTAATTTCCTGAAATCTGTCAAAAATGGTAGAATGATGCATATAAAGTACATAGACATTCTGGAATAAAAAATAGTTTAGAAGCAAATTAAAACAAATAAGTTGCACACAACTTTATTCTACCCTTTTCCCACTCCTTAAAGATTAAATTTAAATGCAACCTAGACCATTTTGCCTCACAGTTTGGCTTCAGTTATTTCAGTTTTGTGTAGTTTGGCACACTGGCAGTTGGGTTTCATTGTAAATTGTTGTTCTGCGCACATGATGTAGGCACACCATTCCTGCACACTTTCTTTTGATTCCTTTTTCTCCTTTTAAAAGAGAGAACAATGTTTAATGAGAGAGAAAAAAAAAGGAGCAAAGAATCCTGTACAGTTTGGGGACAACTTTTTGATTTCCCGCTAAAACAGGTTGATGGAGTCTTGGCAGACTATGTAAATATCAGATTAGATTACATTGTTTAGTGTTTTTTTTTTCCTTCATTGAAGTATCCAGATATGAAAATGTCTGGGCATGAACAGCAACTCTCTAATGCCAATAAAAGTTAGAATCATTTTTTGTTGGTGTACCTTGGGGAGATAATGCCCCTAGAATTTCCTTCCCGTGGGAAATCGCATTTATCACTGGGAGTTAAGAAGAAGGATTTATTCAAAGACGATGCTGCTGATTGCTTCCTGTCTCACCCTGTAAAAGATCAGAGTTAATCCACGCCACACATGGTAGAAGTATGTAAGAAGGCTCCTAGACATTTGCAGTGCTTCACTAAAATGCATTCAGATAAATACAATTTGCTTCTTTAATCACTGCTTGTTAACTTCCCTGTTCTATGACTTTTTTTTTTCTTTTTGGTCTTTTTGCTGTTTTCAATCTAGCCCTTGAATATTGGGACGAATTATCCTGATTTAACCTCAGTAACCCTTTGGAACTTGGCTTCTGACATTTGTCCTCCATCCCCTCGTCCCCAGTAGTATACTATATTTGTCATAATGTGGCTTAATGAATTAAAATGGGGCTGGAGGGGAGAGGAGAGATGTGAAGCATTCACTTGCCTTAGAGGAATAAAGCAACCTCTCATACTTCCTCACAATCTGAGACCTATAGGTCATGGATCATTCTGAGACTAGAAATTTCTCTGACCCCAGGCCTCCCACTGCAACACCGTTATCCACAATTTACTTTAAATTAGGACTAGAATTCTTTCTTGAACCTCCTCCTTTGTGCAAAACTGGCAAGGAACATTCTATGATGTGTTCCTGTGTGAAATTTTTCTTTTAAATATTTCCTTTGCATGGGAATTTGCCCTCACAGGTGGGAGAGGGTGGGAAGTGGAGATCCCTTGAATTTCTGGAGTACAGAATTAAGATCTATTCCCCTGGGTAACTCCAAAGCATCCAGAGTGATGTAGAAGCACTGCTGTGCTTCCTAAAGTTATCGAGATACCTGAGTTTTTTTGTAGCATAATAAGCGGTCTTCTTTGAATGCTCCTGAGATGACATGGTTCCATTTCATCATGGAAACTACCATATTTTGTCAGTTCTTTTCTAACTTCTCTGCTTAAAATTGACAGTGCATCGCAGGTTTGATTGCCGTATTTTTGTTCTTAGGATTACATAAAATCAATGTTCCCTTTTACAATCAATGAAAGCCATCTTAGATTCAGAGTTACAATATTTCTTTTGAGCTCCTGCCTTTCAAATCTGGAACTGCAATAGGAATTGCAACCCTGGCCATCTCTGTACAGTCTATTCTCTAAAGAAAGAACATATGAATGTAAAATTAAGACTAAAACTAAGGAAAATAAATATTTAGTTAACATTTAATGTTTCAGTTTATTGTCATTTACTATGAGTTGTAGGTCTGAGAGTTCTTTTCCTTTAAAACCCACTTCAAGTGTCTATAATAATGAGATATTCATTTGCAAACGGTAAGCCATGGTAGTTAAATAAATGCTGATGTATCATTAATCTCAACTTTCAACAAAAAAACACATCCTGAGTAGGGTCAGTGCATTCAATCTGATCCATTACTGTAATAGGGAGGGTCTGCTATTCCGATTCACCTGTGCCATCACTGATTTAGTTATAATGGAGTCACGATGTTACTAAACCTTAGTCATTGTTCCAAAGATAGATTATTCATTAGGTTATCTTCAAATATGCACAGAGAGCTAAGTATAGCTGTCGAGTGACTTGCCAGGTTCTCTAGATATTTAATCTTTGTTAAGATTTGTGCTTGGTTTCAAATAAAGTTAGGAGAGATAGATACGGGACTTGAGACATTTATTGAGCAAAAACCACCCTGAATCCTTCATGGCTACTGACCAAGCAGTAATGGAAAACGGGAAACAAGAAATAAAAATCTCATCAACAGAGTGAAATCTGTTCTTCTCTCTTTCTGCATATAAACCTTATGTGTTGGCTTTGGCTGCAGCTTGAACTTTATCATTCCCATAAAGTTCCTGAAATTCACTAGATATCACTTCTTTTTACAGGAAAACATCTGCAAGTGTATTTATCTGGTTATAAAAAAATACATTTTACTTTTACAGATGATGTATCAGAAATATTTATTTGTATTTGCAATATACATTATTAGCCCATCACAAAAATCTGTGAATGCATGCACATTATTAAAATATCATTCAAAAGTTTAAAATGTACTAACTGGAGAAGCATACATAATTCTGTCTACCTCAGAACATTTTCATTGTACTGTTGAAAGAATTTTACTTGGTTGAACAGGGAACTCTTTTTAAATGTTCTTTGGGGAAATTTAGTTAAAACTTTCCACTGTTAAACTTGATTCCTACTATAATTTAAATCTTTGAACACACAGGCACTTACACACGTGTATATGGACTGTATTTTATGTATCTAAGATGAAACGTTTTTCCACACTAACATTACTGAAATTTAATGCATCTTATAATCAACAACAAGATATAATTGAACTGACAGTGTTTTTCTTTCTTCATGGTAAAAAATTAATGAAGAATTTTATAACCAGTACTCTTTTAGATAAGACAGAATGATGATGATGATATAAAAACTACTACTTATTGCTGGACTGTCTCAGGTCTGCTTGAAGTACCTTACATACTTTATTTAATAGTCATACCTACCCTACAAAGCAGATATTGTTAGATAATTTTTACTGACAAGGAAACCAAGGAGAATCTGAGTATAACGTGCCCATGGCACTAATTGTAAATGTTGAAGCTGGAATTTGGATTCAGGTATATCTGATGCCAAAGCCTGAACTTTTAAATGAGACACAATGAGCCAACTTAAGAAACAGTAACTCACACCCACTTTTGTCCAAAGTCCTGCATTTGGAAAGCACTGTAATTTCTGGATAGCATTCTCAACAATGATGACAAAGTTAGATTAATGATGGCATCATTAGGTAATAAAACTCATCTGTCTTTCTGTAAAGTATTAGCCCGTTAAGGAAGAACAGCTTATCTTCCTTCAATTTATATTTTCTGTAGACCTTCTCTGGGTAAATACTAACCTTCTGAGTAAATATTGGAGGCATATATTGAGGAAAGGGAGTCAATTTAAAGGAGCTAAGGAGCAAGCCCTGGGTCAAGGTTAAGAATCTGCAGATCAGGGTTTTATTGCAGGGACCTGTTGTTATTAGCTTCTGTGAGATCTGAGACGTGAGTCTGTCCCTGTGACTACTTTCTGCAGAATAATCTCTCTACTACCATCATGATTGTGAGGATAAATGACATTAAATAAGATAGTTTGCAGATCACAAAGAACAATAGATACATTTGGCATTGGTCATTTCTAGTGAACTTGTTATAGGCATCGTCATTGAGCAAACCTTTCACAAAGACCTTGAGCCACACCATCGAAGGTATGTGTGTGAGAAAGCAGCAATATGCTCTGAGAATCTCAGACAAAACATTTCATAGCTTGGTGGTGTCATTTCATCAGCATCAATTAAATCAGTACTGTCTCTACATATTGGCACAAATTTTTAGTTCTCTCTCTCTGTCTCTTTTCATCTTTCCCTCTAGGATAGCAGGTAATACATTACCTTTGATTCTAGAGACAAAAAGCTTGAGTCTGAGTCCCAGCCTCACCATTTCACTGTGCCACCATGAGCCTGTCATGTAACCTGAGTCCTAGTTTCCTTCTTTTAAAATGGGCATAGTACCTTCCATTCAAGATTGTTTTGAAGACTAAATGCCATAAAGCACTGAGAATAGGGTCTTACACATAAAGACTTAATAAATATTGACTATTTATTATCGTCCTGGTAGGTTGCCACCATCCCAAACTATTTTTAACCCCACTAAAAATTCCATATGAACGCAACAATTCTGGATGTGAAAAATGTGAAAATGCTGCTCTAGACACCATAGACGATGTAGAAATAATACATGTGATTTAATTTCTGTCAAATCAATTATTTCTCCCATTTAATTAATCCAATTTGATGTAAAAGAAGCAATGAACTAGCATTTTAATTTTTAAAAATATATAGGCCGTCATTACATAATCTAAATAAACCAACTTGGTCTAAGTAATTATTCTGTACTCAACACAAACATTATCTCTTTCTCTAGATCAGTCATCGTGTTTACAGCAGCAAGTTGTCCTCTCACCACTAGTTGATGCTCAATTTAATGTTTTCTATTCTTTATATGAAGGTGGCTATTTCTGAGCCCTTTTCCCTTTTATCCAGCCATCATTTCCTTTCAGATGGCTTTGCCACACTAAATTCCCCTGGCTGCTGTATTGTTGCCCATCCTGGAAGCCTTTCCAAATGTTTCCTGAAATTTTATCCCAAACACCCTCAGCTGACTTCTTTTTATTTTTGCCTACATTCTGTACCCATGTCATGTTCATCTTCAGGAAGCCGGTAGGGTCAAAGACTCTGGTTCAAAACCCCCTGAATGCAAATCCTAGCCAGGTGTATGACCTAAAGTGAATTACTTCGTTTTGGTTTAGTTTGCTCATCTGCAAAACAGGATTCTTAACCACAGTACCTACTATAAAGGGTCATTGGGACAATTAAATAAATTAATTTGTGTAAAATGTTTAGAATCAGGTTTGACACAAAGTAAATGCTATATAAATGTTTGTCATTATTACTGCTGTTTGTGATCACTCGCCCTGAGCTGTTGATACTGTCAGATATATTCATATTACCATTCCTGTCCTCGCCAGCGAGGGCTTCTTAAGACGTGGGAGATCTCGGGGGAGCCGCGACTACCTATGAAATGGGATGAGACAAAATGACACGGAGAGCCTGCAGTTTTTGTCAAGCTCTACTTTATTAACAGAAAAGGCAAGGAATATATAGCATTTGAAGGGGCGTGGTAGGGAGTAGCTTTTTCTGGTTGGTTGCCCATTATGATAATGAGGTAGCTTCCAAAGTCCAATCACACACCGAGTTGTGCACAGGCTCAGTAGTCTTTGACGTAAGCAACGGACCTGGTTGAGGACTTAGCGGGAAGCTGTGGCGGGAAACTGACCAAGAAGAAGTAAACAACAAGATGGAGTCCTTTTGTTCTTGTGCTCTAGCAGAGAGGAGGGGGGGAAAGGAAAGAGGAAGGGTGAGTACAGGTTTGTGGTTAGTATAGAAGGTGGAGGAGCTCTCACAACATGGTATCATAAATGACAACAGCCCCTGACAGTTCCCCCTTACTTTTATATTTTGAGGGGTGGAAACTGAGGCCGGTCTTAGGCTGCGTGTGGCTGCAGCGGGCAGGCTTTGTGTGCATCGCAGGATTCGGGCTTTCGGAAAAATGTCTGTCTTAGGTTGTCCAGCAGAGGTACAATGCTTACCCGTCATGGAGGAACTTAAGCAGCTAAGGCTTAGTCTCTGTCTTAGGTTGCTATTGTACTTGCTAGATCTTACCCGTCTTTGACTATTTTTCCCGCACTGAAAGCCAAATCTGCGTAGTTTTTGGCACATAGGCTCTGTTACACACATTTTCGCCATGGGCTCTCAGGATCTTGACGCTTTGAGGCTGCTTGGTAGGTTCTAGCGTCTCAAAAGACAGGGGTGTCATTTGGGCAGATACCATTGTAGTCATCTAGCCCCCGCTCGGTGAGGTCCAGGCGATGATAGTGGACTTGGATAGGCTTGGTTCGTAGATCATCTATTTGATCCTTTACGAACTGTGTGAGCTTCCGTAGGGCCCAAGGGCCAAATGAAATAAGCAGAAGAAGTCCAAGTAAGGGGCCAAGAATAGAGGGGAGTAAGGTGGTTAGAAAGGGAGAGGTGGAGAACCAGTTTTTATACCAATTTTCATTTTGTTCTCTTTCTTTTTTGCGTTTCTCTAAGCTATCTTTGACTCTTTTCATGCTGTCTTCTACTATGCCTGTTTTATCTGCATAGAAGCAGCATTTCTCCTTGAGAGCTGCACAGAGGCCTCCTTGTTGGAGGAGGAGAAGATTTAAGCCTCGTCTATTTTGGAGAACTACTTCAGCTAGTGACTGGAGTGATTCAGTGAGTGCTGTAATGCCTTTTTGAATTTCAGTTAAATCTGCATCTATGGCTGCAGCAAGTCTATTGTACTGTTGGTCAGAAACAACAAGGGAGGCGATGCCTGTTCCAGCGCCCACAGCACCAAGGCCAATGACAAGGGCCAGGGTGGCGGCAGCGATAGGTTCTCTTTTGACTCGACGGCTGGAATCTTCACGTAGGAGAGGGAAGAATTGATCTGCTGAGTAGATGTCAATCCTAGGGATTAATTGAACTAGAACACAAAAATCATGGTGAGTAGACAATGCTTGGACAGAAATATGAGCAGTAAGGCCAGTGGCACAGGCAAAATATGTCCCTTTAGGAGCAAGTATATAGGAGTCATAGGGAGAGGGAGTGAAGGTTTGATTGCATAACGGCATGATTTCCTGGGGTGGGTTGACAGATTGGCTATGAACACATATCCCTATTCCTGATAACTGAGTCAGGGTTAATCCTTCTTTATGAGAAGCTTGAAATTTAAACATGTCTTGGGTGTTGTTGGTAGGCACAAGGTTAGCAAGAACTGCTACACCCTCATAGAATGGTGGAGAGGAGTGGAAGCAAAGCCAACAATTAGAGGCTGTGTCGGGCTGCGTGGAGTTGAGTAAGTTCCACGATTCTTTAAGCATGTTGAGGAGAGTTTGTTCAGAGGAGGGTGGTGCAGGGGGCATGGTTAATTGCAGGGGTGAAGAGTCGGTAGTAATAGAGGTATTGTTAAGGGTTGGGGGGAGAGGGGCCAAGCGGTTTGAACTTCCAGCACTAAGTACTTTGTTGGGACCCGCTGCTACATGAGTGATGCTAGGAGGGGTTTTGATAAGTTTAATTTTGAAGCGGAGTCCAGTGTCGTGGCCATGTGCATATAAGCGGAGTCCCCACTCGAATCCTCGGGTGGTCCAGTCTTGTTTTTTGCCTTTCTCAGTAAAGGTAATGGAGAGGGGAGTGTTCCATTTTGTTTTAACCTCTTCTAGAGTTGGCGTCCGAGATAGGCCTGACTTAACAATTATGTAATCCCAACTGGAAGAGGGGGGCCAATAGGTGTCTCCGGTGGTTTCACAGCCCCATGAGGCACAATAATAATCTGACTGGTAGCCGCATTTATAATTGAGACTTCGATCTCTATGAAGTCCGGGACAAACATAAAACCCTTGGCGGATTTGGTCTTTGTAGGTTCGGGTCTTGTTTGAGAGACTTGCGGCTAGCAGTGTGCGCTGTTTGTAATTGCCACAGTATCCTCCATTGCAGTTGCGGTCGGTAATGCCAGTACAACCGGGGGGTTTAGGAGTAGAAGGGGCTAGCAAATGGCTGGTGCCCCATCCTGAATCTGAGGCACCAAGAGAAAGCTGGCACAAGTGAGGGGTTAAGGTGGGCCAGGGGGTGGATGAACTCACGCTTGAGATGGAATGGACAACATCTCCTGCTTCATTAATAACTTGCCAGGTGAAGTTGAAAAGCTGATGAGGAGATGGCTGTTTGGGGGTGCCAAGGACGAGAGGCGGCCAGAGCAGAAGCAATTGTAACAGCATTTTTCTGCAAGGCAAAAAGAAGGGAAATCTCAGGGGTTGCTTTCCCTGGATGAAATGTTATTAACACATTTTATTAATCTTTCTGGGAGCCATCTGGCTGACTGGTGTTCTTGATCATAGACACATGCGTGTTCTTTTCCCCATATAAGTACTGGATGGGGTCCGTGCCACTGATTAGTTAGGGGGTCCTTCCAAAGGACCTGAGCATAAGTATCTTTGGTGGCCGGATGCCATAGTCTGTCTGCTGCAGACTTGCCTTGTTCGTCCACTGATAAGAAGTTGAGGACGAACAGTGCATGATTGAGAAGATTTTTAGGATTTTTATAGTAGTTAGAGAGCTCTGTGGATGATTCTTTTTGTTTAGAAATTTGATTTTTAACCTTTTGATGAGCTCTCTCTATAATCCCCTGTCCCTGAGGATTATATGGAATGCCAGTAAGATGTTTTATTTGGAGGCAATGGCAAAACTCTTTGAAGTTTTTAGCAGTATACCCAGGACCATTGTCTGTTTTTATACATTTAGGAACTCCTAGCACAGTGAGGCATTGGAGGACATGAGAAATGACATGTTTGGCGGCCTCACCACTCTGTAGAGAGGCAAAAATAAAACCACTGAATGTGTCAATGGTAACATGAACATACTTTAGACTACCGAAGGAGGGGATGTGAGTGACATCCATCTGCCATAATTCTCCGGGTGTAAGCCCCCTGGGATTGACTCCCAAATGAGGCTCAGGGAGAAACATGACACAATTATGACAGTTTTTTACAATGGCTCTAGCTTGCTCTCTAGTGATTTTAAATTGAAGACGAAGGGTTTGAGCATTTAGGTGGTGTAACTTATGGGCTTCTTGTGCTTGGGTGAGGGGGGTAGAGGTAGATACATGAGCCACTAATCTTGTAAGTTGGTCAACGGTATTGTTTCCTTTAGTTAGGGGTCCTGGTAAATTGGAATGGGCTCTTATGTGTCCTATAAAAAAGGGATGTCTCCGTGTTAGTATAAGCCTTTGTATGTCGCAGAATAAAGGAGATGCATTAGTAGAAGGTTTGATATAGGGAGTAGTCTCTAAAAGGGGTACAGATTGGGCAACGTAAGAGCTGTCAGTATATAGATTAAAGGTCTGATCTGAGAGATCTATAAACACCTGCAGAACAGCGTATAGCTCCACAAGCTGTGCGGACTTAAAAGGTGTCTGGAGAGTTTTTTGGTTTTTAGATGAATGAATGGCTGCAAGACCTGTGGAAGAGCCATCAGTAAAGACCAGCAAGGCATTTGGAATAGGCCGAGAAGAAGTAACCTTGGGGAATACAAGTGGAGTTGTTTGTAAAAATTGAAGTAGCTTATCGGAGGGAAGATGGCATGAGAATGTTCCCAGAAAGCCAATGCAGGCCAGTGCCCAAGAGTCCTCATTCTGCATAAGCCATTCTATTTGTTTCTCTGCATAGGGAGTGACAATGGATGATGGGTCTCTCCCAAAGAGTTTTCGGGTGGCTGCTCTTCCTTCTATGATTAAGGCTGCCATAAGGGAAGGGTACGTAGTGAGGATTTTTGAGGGAGAGGCAGGGAGATGTATCCAATATAGAGGTCCTTGTTGCCAAAGAATTCCAGTAGGGGTAAAAGTGGAAGGAAACAATATTAGGAGCAGAGGTTTTGTGGGATCATAGTAAGAAACTCCTTGTTGCTGGATAGCTGTGGAAACTTTATCGATAGCAGCCTGAGCCTCAGGGGTGAGGCTTCTGCTTGACGTGGGGTCAGAATCCCCCTTTAAAATATCAAATAGAGGTTTAAGGTCTCCTGTAGTAATATGGAGGTAAGGACGTAGCCAATTTATGTCTCCTAAAAGCTTCTGGAAATCATTTAAAGTTTGTAAGTGTCCTGTCCTAATGGTGAGTTTCTGTGTTTTTACCTTATAGGGAAATAGTTCAAAGCCTAAAAAGGTATGGGGGGGTTGTAACTGAATTTTATCGGGAGCTACTTGAAGTCCTTGATCCCTTAAGGCTTTTATAATTAATTGTGATAAATAGAGGACTTCAGAATGGTTAGGTCCGGCCAAGAGGATGTCGTCCATGTAATGGATGAGGTAGATATGAGGGTATTGTGAGCGGAATGGATCAATGACTTGAGCAACAAACTTTTGACAGAGTGTAGGACTGTTAGCCATTCCTTGGGGGAGGACCTTCCATTGAAAGCGGGGCATAGGGCCTACACAGTTGACAACAGGGACACTAAAAGCGAATCTCTTTTTGTCTTGAGGGTGTAGGGGTATGGAGAAAAAGCAATCCTTTAAATCAATGACGATTTTGTGGAAATTAACAGGGATGGCGATGGGGGACGGGATGCCTGGTTGTAAGGCTCCCATAATTTGCAAAGTTTGATTTACTTTCCTGAGATCTTGTAAAAGTCTCCATTTGCCTGATTTCTTTTTAATAACAAAGATGGGGGTATTCCATGGGGAGGTGGAGGGTTCAATGTGTCCTGCTTCTAGTTGTTCCTGCACCAACTGATAAGCAGCTTGGGCTTTTTGAGAAGAGAGGGGCCATTGATCAACCCAGACTGGCTCATCACTTTTCCAAGTGATAGCATCAGCCCAAGGTGCAGGAGTGTCAATAGCCCTTATGAAAAATTTTGGGGGGTTTGGGGGTACCCTAAACCTGTTCTATCCGTTTTTTGAGTGACTATTATGGGGCTGGGGTTGCCTTGTAAGTTTTTTCCTAGTCCTGACCCAGGGGACCACCCCTGTTTTTTCAGTTGCCTGGAGGCAAATTCATTACCACTGCAAAGGACAACATCTAATTGTTCTAAAATGTCTCTTCCCCACAGGTTAACGGGGAGTCCAGGGACTACAAAAGGGCGAACTAGGCCACTGTTTCCTTCAGAATCTTCCCATTTTAAAAATTTTGAACTTTGTAAAGTATTGCTGGACTGGCCAATGCCTTGTAAATGGGTTAATGAGGGCTGTAAGGGCCATAATTGAGGCCAATGGGTTTGGGATAAAACTGTAGCGTCGGCTCCAGTATCTAATATGCCTTGAAAGGTTTTTCCATCAAGTTTAAGCTGGAGGGTGGGCCTATTAGTAGTAATTTTTTGCATCCAATAGACATCTGAGGAACCAGGGGTGGAGGCTCCCCGGTAATTGCAGTGAGAAGGATAGGTGGAAGAAGATAGAGGCAGGGGAATAGCTTGTGCAATGCGAGTGCCTGCAGACAGAAGAGTAGCTCCTAAGGGGGAAGACACAATAAGTTTAATTTCTCCTGTATAGTCATTGTCTATTAGAGTAGGGTGGACTACAAGGCCTTTGAGGGTGGATGAAGCTCGTCCAATGATAAGGAAAAACGTGCCTTGGGGAGGGGGCCCATGGATTCCCGTAGGGATGATTGTTGGCCCATCTTCAGGGGTTAATATTGTGTGGGAGGAGGGACCGAGGTCCAGGCCTGCGCTCCCTGGGGTGGCGCGCTGTAAGGATTGTGCCCTAATGCCCTCGGGGCAGATTGGTGTTGGGGAGGGGCTGAGGGCTGGCCCCATGGTTCGTTTCCCGAAGGCTGTTGGTGAGGTATTAAAGTTTGGGGAAACGATGGACTTTGATTGATAGGCTGTCCATCGATATCTGTTTTAGATTTGCATTGATTAGCCCAATGTTTGCCACGACGGCACTTGGGGCAAACGGTAGCTGGTAAAACAGGGCTGGGAATTGTTTTCTGAGTGGCTTGGGTTTGTCCTTGCGTGGCCATAGGGCAATTTCTAGCCTAATGTCCAGGTTGTTTACATTTAAAACAGACATTGGGTTTGTTAGAGGATAAGGCTGCTCCAATTGCAATGCCGATGGCATGTGAAGCTGAGTCAATCCCTGAACAGAGTTTGATAAAGTCTGTAAGGGATTTTCCTCGGCGGTTCCCACGGAGCGCTGCTTGGCAAGCAGGATTAGCGTTTTCATATGCTAATTGGAGAACGAATGGGCTTTCACTTTCTTGGGGGCCGAAAATGCGCTCAGCGGCTTCAGTTAGGCGGCCCACAAAATCTGTATAGGATTCTTGTGTTCCCTGTCTGATTTTGGAAAGGGAGGAAGTGGAACTTTTAGTAGGGAGATTTTTCCAGGCTGCTAAAGCTGCTGCTTGTACCTGGGTTAAGATGGCTTGGCTAAATTGCTTCTGGTTTTCAGGATTAGCATAAGGCTCAGTACCTAAAAGTTTATTGATGTTCCAACGCTCAGCTCTTTTTTGAGCAGAGGGCATATTGCTGATAAACGAACGGCAACGATCATCATAATCAGTTTTCCAATGGAGATAATCCCCTCTAGAAAGGACAGCTTTTACTAAGTGGAACCAGGTGGACGGAGTGGGGTGAAGGGATTCACAGATGGAATCTAAAAGTGACAGAGTGAAAGGAGCTGAAGGACCGTATTGGGAGACTGCATGCTGCAATTCTTTAAGGTGTTTAAAACGCAGCGAACGAGGACGCTGTAAAACGAAAGGAGGGGGATGGCTTTCATTATCAGAGGAGGAATTTTTTGTGTCTTCCTCAGCCTCACATTCGGAGGAGGAGGAGCGCATGCGGAGAGAATGGTTACTTTTATTATCGAACGGCGCGGCGGCAGCCGTGGTAGATAAGCCGTCGGCAGCAGCAGGGTTATCTGAGGAACGGGTGCAAACGGGAAAGACAAAGGGAGTTTTATGCTTAGGGGCTGAGAGTTTTTGGCATGAGAGAAAATGTCATTTATCATGTTCCAGTATGAAAAGGTTTGAATAGGGACTCTCTCAGGTCCAACAGCCTCATAGTGTGCCTGAAGGCAAAGTCTTACACGGTCCCAGCGTTTGGGGTCTACGATTCCTTCTTGGGGGAACCAAGGGCAGACTTTCTGGATATACTGAAAAAACTTCAAGAGATCCTGTTTTTTAACGTGTGCCCCTCTCTCTCGGAGGCACTGTTGAATATCTTTTAAGAACTGCGCCTCCTTAGACAGTTCCTGTCCCATTTTGAGTTAAGAGAACGTCCGAATGGACCTACCCGTTAGCCGTCCGCTTTCGTCGTCACCGATCGGGCGGCTCTCGAGCTGATAGCCCGATGAATCCTGCGCAGCTGCGACTACTTTCTCTTCTAGGTAGGCGGGCTACGATCCTCGAGCCCCACGTTGGGCGCCAGTTGTCCTCGCCAGCGAGGGCTTCTTAAGACGTGGGAGATCTCGGGGGAGCCGCGACTACCTATGAAATGGGATGAGACAAAATGACACGGAGAGCCTGCAGTTTTTTGTCAAGCTCTACTTTATTAACAGAAAAGGCAAGGAATATATAGCATTTGAAGGGGCGTGGTAGGGAGTAGCTTTTTCTGGTTGGTTGCCCATTATGATAATGAGGTAGCTTCCAAAGTCCAATCACACACCGAGTTGTGCACAGGCTCAGTAGTCTTTGACGTAAGCAACGGACCTGGTTGAGGACTTAGCGGGAAGCTGTGGCGGGAAACTGACCAAGAAGAAGTAAACAACAAGATGGAGTCCTTTTGTTCTTGTGCTCTAGCAGAGAGGAGGGGGGGAAAGGAAAGAGGAAGGGTGAGTACAGGTTTGTGGTTAGTATAGAAGGTGGAGGAGCTCTCACAACATGGTATCATAAATGACAACAGCCCCTGACACATTCCAATAAATTAGGTGATGCGAACTAACAACCAAACAGCAGAGGAAACATAGAACACAGATCCAGAGAAAAAAGCGATAAAACTGCAATGAGATGGGAAAGTTATGGGAGGTTAAACAGGATAGTGTTTCTGATAGACGGAAGTCACAAGTCTCAGAAATCTGAGAAGAAATCTAGAAAGAAGGGATGGAAAAGTATCAGTGACCAGTATAGTGATGCACTGGAAGAGAGATTTCAAAGTATCAAGGTATAGCGCTGGGCGGTTTCACCTCTGGGCAAGTTCACTCTGGGTTCGACAAGACCCAGTAACGGCAATGGAACGTTGCAGGGTGGATGGTCTTATGCAAAGCTTTAAACTCTCTGTGGCAGGCCGAGCGCCAGAATCCCGTCCACATCCATGGATTCGCATTCACATGCAGCAAGTCTGCCATCCACAGTCCGCCTCCACCTCCACCTCGGTGCAGAGCACCCGGCGGAAATCTTTACATAGCAACACAGACAATAAGGGCTCATTGCCAACATGTGTGTAAGTGTGTACCTGCACAGGCCAATTATTACATCACTGCGCGTGTGCAGTGGGCAAGTAGATTAGCAATCAGGTGAGCATCCTGGCCACGGGAATTTTCTCTACACAAGGACTAGATAAATATAGGGTGAAAGGTGGCAGTAGGAATTTGAAACAGAGCAGGGAGTGGCAACTTCAAAAGGACATTGGAGATGAGTACAGGTTTGAAAAAGGAGAAGAGCCATAGAGAGGGTCAGATCAACTATGGAGAAGTGACAGTGTGCTTAAGCCACATTCCTCAAGAGTTTGCTAGGGAAGACAAGCTTTCCTTTTTCTTCTTAAAAAAAGGTGGGGGAAATGAGAGAACATAAATAGAAGCAGGAGCGCTAGGTAATAAAGAGACTATGGGACAGGGAATCAAGACACTGAGTTTCTCTATTCCTAGCTTTCCAAAGAACCAGGGGCAACCCCTCAGGTCAGTCTCTTAACATTGCTAGGCTAGACAACTTGAAGGTCCTAGAGTCCTTTTCACCTCTAAATCCTGATGATGATATATGCTGAGATGAAGGTTGATAGGAAAAAGGTATATAAATATATATATATATGTCAGATAACTTTTGATCTTAGGAAAATGAAAGTCAAGGTCATCTCCATGACACATGGGTGAATCTCACATGCCAGGTGGAAGACGCCAGACACAAAAACTTCATACTATATGATTACAGTTATATGAGCTTCAAAAACAGGCAAAGCTGATCTCCCATGCTTGAGGTGAGAACTGTTACCTTCTGGAGATATATTGACTTGGAGGGAATACTGGGGGGCCACTAAAATGTTTTCTCTGTTGACCTAGGTGAGGATTATACAGGTGTGTCTGTAGGTGTAAGTAATGGAGGTGCACTTTGCTGTTGTAAGTTATACCTCACTACAAAGAAAAATAAGTGAAGCTTCTAATTTTAAAAAAGAGAGAGCAGAACACTTGCTCAAAACAAAAAAGAGGGCCTTGCCACAAGGCAATTTCTATGCAGATGGTGTCTGGGTCAGTGAGGGACAGACAAATGGATTGTCTTATAGCAGGTACATCAGCATGTTAACTGCTTTAAATGGTAAGTAGTCACCACTGTTGAACAACCTATCATTTGTACTAATTTTGCACATATATTTCATATTCACTCATGATATATAATGCATGTACATTAGAACAATGACTTTCAAAAAAAAAGTGTTCTGCTGAGTGCCAATGCCACATGGAGAATAATACTCAGGGTCACTATGTGAAGTGAAATGAGGATGACCCAGATGCCTGAGCTCCTTGCCCTTCCTTGCCCCTGTATTGAGAAGTGTAGTTCTACTTCAGTCAGCTTTATATACTGTGGTTTGGCCATAAGAGTTAATGTGTAAGCAGATTCCACTGCTAAAAATGTTTGAACATATTCTAGGAAATTACATGCAAAATACACATAGATTATGTGTGATCTAAACTTCATGTTTGAGAAACACAGGGTCATTGGGAATTTGTATTGAAGCCCTACTAGTAATTCTGAGAATCAACAGAAAATTCAAAGTATGTCTACTTTTCCTCTTCAAACTAAAAGTCTTATGCTTGCTGTGGAGTGCTGGAAACATGAGTGGGTGAAATCCCTGTCCTTAGCTAGTTTAAAAGCTTTGACAAAAGCCCTTCAGATCAAGCCACAGTGTCTGATCTTCTAGCATTAAAGATTCGGGATGAAAGAAGCATTGCACTTGTTCTGTTTTGTCTGTCAGTCCTGACTTCTCATTATCCAATAAAGGAGAAGCCCTACTCTTCTCTGCCAGGAGAATTTCTGGCCCTTTGTTGAGTTTCTAGAGCAGGAGAGCACATAAACAGAGCTGGAAGGACAAAGTGATTTTATGAGTGTTTTATGGAGTGTTTGTCATACTTTAGTTCCTTATTTATACAATTGTGGGGGTTCGGGGAAAGGAGGAAGGAGACCTATAATGATCACTGTTATTATAATTCTAACCATGCAACCCACCAACTGGAGTTTCCTGTTTTCACCACCTTTTGACAGCCACCTCTGCCTTCCCACCCTGCAGGTTCATTCTTCTCTCCATCTGTTCAGCTGACATTTATGACACTCAGCAGGCATTTGTTTTCATACCCATCCAGATTTATATATTGTTCATTGTTTTTTGTGCTTACCCAGAACTCATGTCCATCATCAGCATAGTAACCGTGTGTACTGTATTAGACTTTATCCTTGGTAAGTTTCCTTTTCCACGTACCTAGTGGATATTTGAAAGCTCCTAATCAGAAATGTTGGCAAAGTCTTTCATTGGTGTGTTTGGTGTGTGAGTATGTATACCGGGGGAGGCTGTCAAATCGCCTTCTGGAGTATCTATCTACCTTGATTAATAATGCTATCCACCTTTTACATTTAATTTAAACCTTTTTATACACCTTGGCATCTTTATGTACAAAAAACTGCCTCAATTAAAATAAGTATATTTAAAATCACATCCTAAAATTCTAAAGTAGTTTCAATTGCAACATTTTATTTGCCATTAAAAAAATCCTGATCAGGTCTGTGTATGTCGATGTAGCCCCTCTTTGCCCATCTTATTATTTTAAGCATCTCTGTAATTTGTGTTTCGTTTTTGGCTCCTAGGTTTGATGCTGGCTAGCCAAAATCAGGATAAAAAAATCTCCACTTTGTGCTTTCATACCATGAATTATTTTCCATATGGTGAACATGTTTTCAATCTGTGATAGTATAATTCATGTTCTAATGAGCGAGGACTTTTAGAGGATCGGATCAGTGAAGCGCTGAGCAGTTGGGGCAGCACACACATGCCTGAACTTCCCACACAAATGTCTCCATGCACTTTAGCCCACTCTGAAACCTCAGGTTTCCTATGACCTCACGAGAAGCCTCCTGCTGCTATTCTTTCCTGATAAGCTCCAGATATATTTATTTTACTGTCTCACCTTCTCCATAAAATGGAATTAGAAGGAAATAAGCGGCTTTTGGCTTTTACAATTTATTATCCTCCAGAGAATTCATGTTTGTACTTTTTAGCCACAGAAACCTTTGTTCAAATAACACATCACACTAAAGCCAAGTGTGGAAAACAGATAAATGTTCAGTCACTCCAGGTGAACTAGGGTAGGCACCCCAAGCTCCAGTAGCTGGGTCCATTTCCACACAACAGCAACCCCAGAAGCCCTCTTCAGAGTGGTGCCAGGGAGCGGTGGTTGCCTGTTCTGGTCGCCCACTGGAATTACGTACGGCACTTCCTACAAAAGTGCTCACGCAGGTTATGGGTTAGGGCCCAGACACTGTTTTTTTTTTCAGGTGTTCTAATGTGCAGCCATGGTTAAGAACTACTGCTTTAGAACAGTGCCTCCCAGATTTGAGGGCGTCGGAATCCCCTGGGAGATTGTTCAGACATAGCTGGCTGGACCCCCCTGTTCTGAGTTTCTGATCCTGCAGGACTGGAGCAGGGCTCTGGCATTTGAATTTCTAATAAGATCCCAGGTGATTGCTGATGTTGTTGACACAGGGGATAGATTTTGAGAACCACTGCTTTGGAAAAATGGTGAAATTTCCAGGATTATGTCACTTCTGCTAAGAGCTGAGAAAAACATCAGCTTCCACTAGGTTTGTTTTTCTCTACTCTTTTTTTGAGATGAGAGAATATAATTCTTATCCCCAGAAGTGCTTATCGTGAAAGATATCAATTATTTGGGGCAGGCATATGGGGCCTGGGGTTGTGATTCTATCAATTAAGCCTCTGCCCTAAAACCTGCCATAGAGTTTTACTACAAAACCAAATATACTAAAACCAATGTTCCGAACTATGAGAGCACTGGGGTAGTATATTGAAAAGATGGTTTATTTTTAAATGAAGACATGAAAAAACACAGTGGGGTCTGCAAAGAGTGAATCATACAGTGTATGTGCCATGTTGGGTGACTCAAAGTAGACAGAGGGCTGTGCTTGCCTTTGAGGAAATTAACCACAGCATCACTAAGCTGCCCTGTTGCTTTCCTATCTCTTCCCAGGAACTTTGACTTTCCAGACAGACAAGATCTGGGGTGGAGGTGGGCGGGGGGGGAGGCAACAGATTATTTACTTCATGACAATCATTTGGGGGTGACCAGATTTAGAAAAAGAAGTTAATAAATATGAAAGTTAAACAAAGTCTGGGACTCAAGTAGACTTCCAGAATATTTACTTGGAGGCATGACAGGCTCAGCCACTTAGAATCACAAAGCAGGTGAGCTCAAGCTGATGTACCCAAGGCACCTCCTTCAAATGGGAGGACTTGGGGTTCCAGAGCCTAGCTACTGATTCCTGATTCCTGTCATAAACACAGGTGTAACAGGCAGGGGTCAGTGGGAAGGGTCCATCCCACGCACCCTCTCATTGCCTACAGTGCATATACGACCAGAGGCAGGAGCTTGGACAGAGGCTGGAAGATCTGGGAATGGTTGATGTTGACTGTTATGGGTTGAACTGCAATATCCCAAAATTGATATGTTGAAGTCCTAACCTCCAGTAATCTTGGAATGTGACTTTATTTGGAAATAGGGTTGTTGTGGATATAATTAGTTAAGGTGAGGTCATTAGGGTAGGTCCAAGTCCAAAATAACTAATGTCCTCATTAGAAGAGGAAATTTGGACACTGAAACACATACACATAGGGAGAATGCCATGTGGCCTTAATGGCAAACGTTAGGGTGATGCTCTACAAGCCAAGGAACCAACTGTGCTGCCACCCTGACCTCAGACACGGCCCTTCCAGAACTATGAGATGAGACAGTCCTGCCATTCAAGCCCCCCAGTCTGCAGTACTTTGTCATGGCAGCCCTAGCCAACCGGTGCACTGACCCGGGTCACCACGTCAGGTGAGTGTGCTGCAGGGCAAGCCCCCTGTGGCCTCTCCCAGGGAACTCAGGCCAGCATTTCATGAGGGAACCAACCTTCCATGAGGCACAAGAGGCTAGTGATGACCACCCAGACACGAAGAAACAACCAACATGAATAGGTCCATAAGAGCAGCCAATAAAGAAATGGGATGATAATAAACCCCTGTGCCTTTCCTTCTCCCTGCTTTTCTTAGGCAGGGGTGCTGGACCTGGAAGAGGGACCCGGTAGGAGTTGACGTTATCTCACCTGCCCTCACCCTAGGCAGTCAGATCTCCAGGGCAAGGCTGCCGGGGGTGACAACAGTGGAGAAATAAGATGAGATTTCAATCACTTGAGATGGAAGTTTTCAACAGAATTGAATTTTAATAATCTGATGGGCAAGAAAATTATAGCATTTACTAACAATATTGCTAAGGGCTGGGAAAGGGAAGACTGAAGCAGTCAAAAGTTGTGGCCAGAGAAAAACTGAGGTGTTTCATGATTACATTTCCCACTGAGACACTTATTAGAACTTGTCGAAAATTGGTGGTAATGATACTAACAATAATAAAGTATAGCTAATATTTATCTTTCACCTCAAACTATAGTCTGCACTAAGTGATTTACATGCATTATACCAATTCCAGAGAATCTCAGTGAGATAGGGGATAATATTACATATTAAGAGACTGAATCCCATAGAAGTTAACTGTGTAAAGCCACTGAACCAGCAAGGGTTAAGAGCTCGGTGTTAACCTCTGCAGAGGAGACCCCAAAGGGTTTGAGTTCCCCATAGCACTATTTTGCCTCCAGTTGCTTTGTTTCTGAACCTCATTTGTGTCTGCCTCCCACCCCCAAATGGGCTCTTTTTGGGGTCTATGAAAGCGCTCACTTTCCGGTATGTTACAACTGCCCATGAGCTGCAATGAAAAGTTATGGCAACTATACATGAAAACCATCTTCCAATATTTAGACGGTTCTCAGTGTCCCTCAGAGTTTTGGAAAGAAAGTGTTCAACTTTATTTCATCTCAAACATAGTCATAATCCTGATTCCAAGGATTGCAAGGAGTAAGTCATCAGCCCACCCTGACTCTGGTTAATATGACCTAGTCATGATTCAACACTTCATAAAAAAATGTTAGGTTTATGTGAAAGGTACAATGGCCACCCATGTTAAGAAAAATAAAGCAGAATATACTTTTAGGCATATACTACAGTTTCCAAGCAATGGCAATAGAAAGAAATAAATTAAAATGTTAACAATGGTTATTCCTGGCTGATAATATAATCAGCAATTTATATTTTATTTTTTACCCTTTTGAATGTTCTAATTTCCTTATGATAAGTGTGTATTTCTTTTTTAACCAGAAAAATATATTACTGCATAGAGTTGCAGGCACTGCCAACTGCTTCAGCAGAACAAAACAGCTACCTCCCTGAATTTCAGTGGCTAGATAGGAAAACATTTCCTAGTACCATCAATATTATTGTTACACATTTTATCCTTAGCAATTACATTTCTGCCCTTTTCCATCATTTTCAAAACATTGTATCTCCTCTGCCTGTTTTTATTAGTGTGGTCATATAGCACACCATGACTGAAAGTGCTAAAGGAGACTTTGTGGCTTTCATTTCATTTTTGGTGAACCAGCAAAAACAAAGTTGATGATTTTTCCTTATGCATAAAGTATCTTTCATTGTGCAATTGGTTATGAAATATTCTCAAGTTCCACTCCAAACCTCACCCTGTGTGCCGACATTTATGAAAATGGGAATTATCTGAAAGCTCTGAATAGAATAAAATTACTGAGCAAAAAGGGATTTGCTGACCATCTAGTCCAACTTTCTTATTTTATAATTTAGAGAATAAATGCCATAATGATTTGTCCACAGCCATTCACCCTTGAGCCATTCACGCTAGAAATCCAGCCTGATCTTGTATAAATGAGGGATCCTCTAGGTACTTTAGCAGATAATAGGTAATTGGGTGAAAACTTATTTCACTAGCTGGTATCAAGGGTCTTCCTAAGGAAGAAACTGTTTTGCCTAGGAAATACTTAATTGCTCACCTGCTTGGGGCTAAGGCTGAAGCCTTGAGGCAATAGTGATTCGAAGAGAGTTCTAGAAAGAGATACCCTGCTCAGGGTAAGAAATGAACATGGTTGAAGCAGAGGAGCCAGAGACCATTCAGATGAAAGGGGATTTTAAGAACAGAGATGTCTAATATTTGATTTTATGCTGTTCCAACTATGGAACAACCATAAACTAGAGCAGGAACAATTTTGCTGGACTTAGGAAATCACAGAGGGGAAATTACTGGTAAATTATGAAAATACTGTAGAGGACATTGGGGTTCTCACGGCGCTAATAATGCAGTTTTGACACAGTTGTCTCTAGGTTGTTGGGCCCAAGGTATCTCAGGTTGACACCCCCAGCTGAGATATATAATAGCTATCAGATAGTGTACAGACTGTTATGTGCCAGGCACTGCCATAGCAACTTTTCATATATTATTAGTAATACTTAGAACATCTCTCCAAAATAGTTATTATTATCCTTTCTTTATAGATCGGGACAGGCTTAGAGGGGTAAATGATCAGATCCAAATATTGCTTCCTGCATTTACTAGCAGGGTGATCTTGAGAAAAATCAATGCCTGAGTATGTTTTTTCACCTATGAAATGGGGATAACAACTATGTTAAGATTTAACATATAAACTAACTGCTGTGTGTATCACCTACTACAGAGTCTTAAATATAGAAGATGCTCAATGAATGTATTAGTTAATGGAAATTAGGACAAAATAAACATACATTTGGAAATATTTCCTAAAAGTTGATTGAGACATAAAATAAATTAAAATAACAATACATTCTTCATTCTTGTTCAGTCTACATGATTGATAAAGGACTGAAATAGCCTATGATGACATGATGTCAATCATTTTCTTCTATTCCTAAAATTTAATGTACTGAAGATTGGGATTGCAAAACTCTGGATTTATATTCAATAATTTTACTTATCTTTCTTGTTTCTTTTACTTTCATTCTCTTTCCCTCTCCATCCTTATAATAAATTCTTTGACTTTAGATACTGTTTTTAAATAAAATTAATATAATATCATAACTCAAAGCAGGTTCCCTTGGCCTGTAGCCTTGCAGAGGGATGTGAGATTTGTATTCTTTGCAGCTAGAACATAAGCTCCCTGAAAGTAGGGATTTTTGTCCTGTTCACTGATGTCTCTCAAGTGACTAAGACAGTGCTGGACATATGGAACTCCTCCAGAAAGTATTTATGGAACTAGAGAAAAAGTTTCATGAAATTCAATTTATCAAGTCTTCTTACATTATTATGCCATAGAATTGTACTACTAGTAATAATTGTGGCTCAAAAGAATTTTTGCTGGTGGGGCTCAAAAGGTTTGTCCTAGAGCCCGTGTGCATGATGGGGAAGCTGGATACTCCATTCCAGGATTGGGGGCGGTCAGACTCTGGTCCCAAACACAGGCAGTGGGCACTGCGATCTCTAAGATATTAGATGGTGGCTCAGTATACTGGGTGAGGAAATTAAGATGTAGCAAAGAAGTTATACAACTATGTGCAGAAGCCCTTGTACCATTAGTGGTTTTCTGACCTTTTGACCACAAGGCTTCCCAGTTCAACAATTTTTCAAAACAATTGCTTGAACTGTCAGACATTCAATAGCCTGGCTTCTTTATCTGTTTGGGAAAGAACAAATCATAGGCACAGACTACTGATTAGCCTCTTCTTGCTTCTTTCTTTCTTTACCCTATTCTCCAAAGTTTTTGTTTTTGTTTTTAGTGAACCGGCATTTCTCTGCAGAGAGTAATTTAACTTCATAGCTTTCTAAATTAGAAGGGTTTGCTAAAGAACTTTTCCAAAGTCTTTGCACAGGCTAGCTATAGCACTTTGCCAACAAGAATTTGAATTTGGTGTAGTTCATTTGGAATGCTTGAAAACTTGGCATTCCCAACATCTCTGCTGTCTGCTGCGTTAAAATTTAAAGGGCCTTCTCGGCTGCTTTTGCAGCCCCCATGCTAGATACCAGACCTTAAACTTGACTTCCCCACTCCCTCCTGCTCACTTAGGGGAAAGAAATGCTGGCCCCAGAATGGCTTCCTCAGAGAAGGCAATTTTCCTGATAACTAAAACCACAACATTACTCGATTACTCCCATGTAGATTTTAATGAAAGTAACCTGGGACAGTCTTAGGGAGGCTTGAAATCTCTACACAAGTAAGGAGTTCTCAGATGAAGGACATCCACTGCATCGTTAAGAGGTACAACAGACAGACTGGAGTGCAAATTTAGTGACCAGTCGGGCAGCTGCTGGGACTTCCCCACAGCCCTAATCAGAAGACCACTATCGGATTATCACTACAGTCAAACAGGTTGCTCATAGATGACCTATGGAGACCAGAACGCTAAAAAACACATCTTCAAGAAACTGATAGCTTGTTTTGAGTGGATAAGAATATCTACAATGTTTGCCATATAAACATCTTCAAGATTACTAACGAATTTTAGAAACTATACACTTACCGATGGGATTACAAGTATTTGTAGGTAAGACATAAAGCGTACCAACTTCTAAGACAAATCTACTCCAAATCTTTTCCTCTTTTCTCTCCTCTGTTTTTCATCAATCAGTTGAGGTCATACAGCTATGATTCAGGCCCTGATGACACAGATGAATCAGAGATGGCACAGGGTCCAGAATTCTTGGCCGGCCTTACAACAGATTGCTCATTTATCAACCAGAAATGATGAAGTGCTCTGATTCAGTTATGGTGGCCCAGAATGTTAGCTAGGCTATTTTGGAATTTTTCCCATTACTGAAGCAGAGCCTCTTATCTTCTTCTTGATTTTTCACATAAGACAGATGGAAAAAAATCAATAATAAGAAGTATCTTTAGTTCTTTGAGGCTTCCCCCAAATGCCTGGGTGCCACGATGTTATTTTCCATTATTTAGCCTCCCATATAAAACACTTCTCTAGGTTCATGTTGAAAAAATAAGATCTGATGTATACAGATGAAAAAGTAAAATTGATGATGTAAATTACAAACGTTTTCCTGAGCCCCAACTTTAGACACAGGTTTCCCAACTAGTTGTGTGTGAGGTCTCTCAAAGGATATATAGCAAACAGGCAGGCCCTGAACAAGTTAATTTTAATTCACTGTCACCGCTAAAAAATTCTGCGTTAAGAACTTGGAACTGAGAGTCTTAGTGGTCTAGATTCTATTAGTAGCTAAACCGCTTGTTAGGCAGGTGCCTTAGAAAAGTTGTTTGACTTTGAAGACTCGTTTTCTTCACCTGTAAAAGGGGGAAAATAATATTTGCTTGGCTGGCTGGTTATGGGAAGTCAATGAGAGAGTGCATGTCAAATGCTTAGTACAATCCCCCAGCTAACTGACAGCTGGTTTAGCAGTGTGATGTCAGGAGCCTAAGGCTTGCTTCAGCAAATAAGTTGAACAACTGAGAATGAAGACAGTGCTGAGAATCAAGTGAATGTTCCACATTTGATGTTCAGAGAAGTGTCATTTGCAGTGGCCTGCCACCTCGTATCAGGGCGTCAAGGAGAAGCCAGCCCACTTCCAAATGGAGCAGGAGGACGGTGGAAAGGATAACCATGGAGGGGGTGGGGAGGGCAGTCTTGTTTTATGGGAATGCAGTGCTGGTGAGGAAAAGCTACTCCCTCATCTTACTGCCTAGTGGAAGTGAGGACAGCAGTGTTTCCGCTCATGAGAGGGGCCTCAAGATTTGGGGGAGGTGAATATCATACGCTACAGGTCTGCCTAGCCGTAGCTTGCTCACTTACATTTGCCTTCCGATGTAGGCATAACAGCATTGGAGAGAGATGCCGAGATTTCCAAGGAGGGTGGAAGAGGGAGCCCTCAGAGCCTCCTACCCTGAATGGGAGGGAGGGGCTCAAAGGTCAGATAAAAATAGAGGTCAGATGATGCTGGGAGATCACAGGGAGAATTGGGGCTCCCAGGGGAGGTGGGGGAGTGTCCCAAGGACCTGGCAATGAATGCGTGGAGACAAGATGGCTTTGAATAGAATATGAGAGTGAAGCCCTAAAATGAATGAATGAATCCTAAGACCATTGTTGATAACAAAAAGACCATTTTGATAACTGGCCATGAAATTGGACGAATCTATTACAGAAACTTCCTACTCAGGGGAAAGGGAAAGCTTGCTAAATCACAATTATACCATCTTGGAGCCAGTAAACAGAATGTAAAATATTTTAAACATTTTCAAGGCTCAAATAGGACCAATCTAAAAGAGTGATCTCTTTTGTCTGATTTTGTGACATTTATTTTCTTCACTTCGTGGAATTTCTATAGGCTTAGAACAGTGTTTCTTAAGTTTTTTTTTTCATTTTTGTCCTCATAGAACCCTTTTTAGTTTTTTTTTTCTCTAATTGTCCATCCCTCATGAAATCCTAATACTCCGCTATACCATTTATCTCTCTAAGCACTCAAAGTATAGCTGTTTTTTTATTAAGGTATTATTGATATACACTCTTATGAAGGTTTCATATGAAAAAACAATGTGGTTACTACATTTACCCATATTATCAAGTCCCCAGGCATACCCCAATGCAGTCACTGTCCTACAGTGTAGTAAGATGCCACAGATTCACTATTTGCCTTCTCTGTGCTACACTGTTTGCTATCCCCATGATCCCCCACAACATGTATACTAAACATAGTACCCCTCACTCCCCTACTCCCTCCCTCCCCACCTGCCCTCCCAAACCCCTCCCCTTTGGTAACCACTAGTTTATTCTTGGAGTCTCTGAGTCTGCTGCTATTTTGTTCCTTCAGTTTTGCTTCGTTGTTATACTCGACAAATGAGGGAAATCATTTCGCACTTGTCTTTCTCTGCCTAGCTTATTTCACTGAGCATAATACCCTCTAGCTCCAACCATGCTGTTGCAAATGGTTGGATTTGTTTCTTTCTTATGGCTGAATAGTATTCCATTGTGTATATGTACCACCACTTCTTTATCCATTCATCTACTGATGGACATTTAGGTTGTTTCCATATCTTGACTATTGTAAAAAGTGCTGCAATAAACATAGGGGTGCATATGTCTTTTTGAATCTGAGAAGTTGTATTCTTTGGGTAAATTCCAAGGAGTGGGATTCCTGGGTCAAATGGTATTTGTATTTTTAGTTTTTTGAGGAACCTCCATATTGCTTTCCACAATGGTTGAACTAGCTTACATTCCCACCAGCAGTGTAGGAGGGTTCCCCTTTCTCCACATCCTCACCAGCATTTGTTGTTCTTAGTCTTTTGGATGGTGGCCATCCTTACTGGTATGAGGTGATATCTCATTGTGGTTTTAATTTGCATTTCCCTGATGATTAGTGATGTGGAGCATCTTTTCATGTGTCTGTTGGCCATCTGAATTTCTTCTTTGGAGAACTGCCTCTTCATATCCTCTGCCCATTTTTTAATGGGTTATTTGCTTTTTGAGTGTTGAGGTGTGTAAGTTCTTTATATATTTTGGATGTTAACCCCTTGTCGGATATGTCATTTACAAATATATTCTCCCATACTGTAGGATGCCTTTTTGTTCTGTTGATGGTGTCCTTTGCTGTACAGAAACTTTTTAGTTTGATGTAGTCCCATGAGTTCATTTTTGCTTTTGTTTCCCTTGCTCAAGGAGATGCGTTCAGGAAGAAGTTGCTCATGCTTATAATCAGGAGATTTTTGCCTATGTTGTCTTCTAAGAGTTTTATGGTTTCATGACTTAAATTCAGGTCTTTGATCCATTTCGAGTTTACTTTTGTGTATGGGGTTAAACAATAATCCAGTTTCATTCTCTTGCATGTAGCTGTCCAGTTTTGCCAACACCAGCTGTTGAAGAGGCTGTCATTTCCCCATTGTATGTCCACGGCTCCTTTATCATATATTAATTGACTGTATATGGTTGGGTTTATATCTGGGCTCTCTAGCATGTTCCATTGGTCTATGGGTCTGTTCTTGTGCCAGTACCAAATTGTCTTCATTACTGTGGCTTTGTAGTGAGTATAAAGTTGGGGAGCATAATCCCCTCAGCTTCATTCTTCCTTCTCAGGATTGCTTTGGCTGTTCGGGGTCTTTTGTCATTCCATACGAATTTTAGAATGATTTACTCTAGTTCGTTGAAGAATGCTGTTGGTATTTTGATAGGAATTGCATTGAATCTGTAGATTGCCTTAGGCAGGATGGCCATTTTGACAATATTAATTCTTCCTGTCCATGAGCATGGGATGTGTTTCCATTTATTGGTATCTTCTTTAATTTCTCTCATAAGTGTCTTGTAGTTTTCAGAGTATAGGTCTTTCACTTCCTTGGTTAGGTTTATTCCTAGGTATTTTATTCTTTTTGATTCAACTGTGAATGGAATTGTTTTCCTGATTTCTCTCTCTGGTAGTTCATTGTTAGTGTATGGAATGCCACAGATTTCTGCATATTAATTTTGTTTTCCGCAACTTTGCTGAATTCAGATATTAGATCTAGTAGTTTGGAGTGGATTCTTTAGGGTTTTTTATGTACAATATCATGTCATCTGCAAACAGGGACAGTTTAACTTCTTCCTTGCCAATCTGGATGCCTTTTATTTCTCTGTGTTGTCTGATTGCCGTGGCTAGGACCTCCAGTACTATGTTGAATAGAAGTGGGGAGAGTAGGCATCCCTGTCTTGTTCCTGATCTTAAAGGAAAAGCTTTCAACATCTCGCTGTTAAGTATAAGGTAGGCTGTGAGTTTGTCATATATGGCCTTTATTATGTTGAGGTACTTGCCCTCTATACCCATTTTGTTGAGAGTTTTTATCGTGAATGGATGTTGAATTTTGTCAAATGCTTTTTCAGCATCTAAAGAGATGATAATGTGGTTTTTGTCCTTTTTGTTGATGTGGTGGATGATGTTGATGGATTTTCGAATGTTGTATCATCCTTGCATCTCTGGGATAAATTCTACTCGACCATGATGGATGAACTTTTTGATGTATTTTTGAATTTGGTTTGCTAATATTTTGTTGAGTGTTTTTGCATCTATGTTCATCAGGAATATTGGTCTGTAATTTTCTTTTTTTGTGGTGTCTTTGCCTTGTTTTGGTATTAGAGTGATCCTGGACTCATAGAATGAATTTGGAAGTATTCCTTCTTCTTCAACTCTTTGGAAAACTTTAAGAAGGATGGGTATTAGGTCTTCACTAAGTGATTGATAAAATTCAGTGGTGAAACCATGTGGTCCAGGGGTTTTGTTCTTAGGTAGGTTTTTGATTACCAGTTCAATTTCATTTCTGGTAATTGGTCTATTCAGATTTTCTGTTTCTTCCTGGGTCATCCTTGGAAGGTTGTATTTTTCTAGAAAGTTGTCCATTTCTTCTAAGTTATCCAGTTTGTTTGCATATAATTTTTCATAGTATTCTCTAATAATTCTTTGTATTTCTGTGGTGTCCATAGTGATTTTTCCTTTCTCATTTCTGATTCTGTTTATGTTAGAAGACTCTCTTTTTTTCTTGATATGTCTGGCTAGGGGTTTATCTATTTTGTTTATTTTCTCAAAGAACCAGCTCTTGCTTTCATTGAATCTTTCTATTGATTTATTCTTCTTGATTTTATTTATTTCTGCCCTAATCTTTATTATGTCCCTCCTTATACTGACTTTGGGCCTCATTTGTTATTCTTTTTCTAGTTTCATTAATTGTGAGTTTAGACTGCTCCTATGGGATTGTTCTTCTTTCCTGAGGTAGGCCTGTATTGCAATATACTTTCCTCTTAACACTGTCTTTGCTGCATCCCACTGATTTAGTGGTGTTGAATTATTGTTGTCATTTGTCTCCATATATTGTTTGACCTGTTTTTATTTGGTCATTGATCCACTGGTTATTTAGGAGCATGTTGTGAAGCCTCCGTGTGTTTGTGGGATGTTTCATTTTCTTTGTATAATTTATTTCTAGTTTCATACCTTCGTGGTTTGAGAAACTGGTTGGTACAATTTCAATCTTTTTGAATTTACCAAGGCTCTTTTTGTGGCCTAGTATATGATGTATTCTTGAAAGTGTTCCATGTGCACTTGAGAAGAATGTGCATTCTGCTGCTTTTGGGTGTAGAGTTCTGTAGATGTCTGTTAGGTCCATCTGTTCTAATGTGTTGTTGAGTGCCTCTGTGTCCTTACTTATTTTCTGTCTGGTTGATCTGTCCTTCAGAGTGAGTGAAGTTTTGAAGTCTCCTAGAACGAATGCATTGCATTTTATTTCCCCTTTTAATTCTGTTAGTATTTGTTTCACATATGTAGGTGCTCCTGTGTTGGGCACATAGATATTTATAACAGTTATATCTTCTTGTTGGATTGACCCTTTTATCATTATGTAATGGCCTTCTTTGTCTCTTGTGACTTTCTTTGTTTTGACGTCTATTTTGTCTGATACAAGTACTGCAACTCCTGCTTTTTTCTCCCTATTAGTTGCATGAAATATCTTTTCCATCCCTTCACTTTTAGCCTGTGTATGTCAATGGGTTTAAAGTGAGTGTCTTGTTGGCAGCATATAGATGGGTCTTGCTTTTAATCCATTCAGTAACTCTATGTATTTTGATTGGTGCATGCAGTCCATTTACATTTAGGGTGATTATCGATTGGTATGTACTTATTGCCATTGAAGGCTTTAGATTAGTGGTTACCAAAGATTCAGGGTTAACTTCCTTACCAAGAGTCTAACTTAACTCGCTTAATATGCTTTTACAAACACAATCTAAAGGTTCTTTTTTTTCTCCTCCTTTTTCTTCCTTCTCCATTCTTTATATATTATGTACCTTATTCTGTACTCTTTGTCTATCCCTTGACTGACTTTGGAGATAGTTAATTTAATTTTGCATTTGCTTAGTAATTAGCTGTTCTACTTTCTTTACTGTCATTTTATTACCTCTGGTGACAGCTGTTAAACTTTAGGAACACTTCCATTTATAACAGTCCCTCCAAAATACACTGCAGAGATGGTCTGTGGGAGGTAAATTCTCCAGCTTTTGCTTATCTGGTAAGTGTTTAATCCCTCCTTCAAATTTAAATGATAATCTTGCTGGATAAAGTAATCTTGGTTCAAGGCCCTTCTGCTTCATTGCATTAAATACATCATGCCACTCCCTTCTGGCCTGTAAGGTTTCTGTTGAGAAGTATGATAATAGCCTGATGGGCTTTCCTTTGAAAGTGATCTTATTTCTCTCTCTGGCTGCTTTTAATAGTCTGTCCTTATCCTTGATCTTTGCCATTTTAATTACCATATGTCTTGGTGTTGTCTTCCTTGGGTCCCTTGTGTTGGGAGATCTGTGCATCTCCATTGCCTGAGAGACTATCTCCTTCCCCAGATTGGGGAAGTTTTCATAAATTACCTCCTAAAAGACACTTTCTATCCCTTTTTCTCTCTCTTCTTCTTCTGGTACCCCTATAATGCGAATATTGTTCCGTGTGGATTGGTCACACAGTTCTCTCAATATTCTTTCATTGTTATAGATTCTTTTTTCTCTCTGTTCCTCAGCTTCTTTGTATTCCTCTTCTCTAGTTTCTATTTCATTTATCATCTCCTCCACCATATCTAATCTGCTTTTAATACCCTTCATTGTGCTCTTCCATGATTGGATCTCTGACCAGAATTCATTCCCGAATTCTTGAATATATTTCCGTACCTCCATGAGCATGTTAATGATTTTTATTCTGAACTCCCTTTCAGGAAGATTCATGAGGTCGATGTCATTTAAATCTTTCTCAGGGGTTGTTTTAATAATTTTACTTTGAACCAGGTTCCTCTGGCATTTCATGTTTGTATATGGCACCCTCTAGTTCCCAGAAGCTCTACTCTCTGGAGCTGCTTAGCCCCTGAAACAATGTCAGGGGTCATAGAGGAGTTGTATTGGTGCCTGCGGGGAGGAAAGAGCTGTATCTTGCTTCCTGGTTGCTATGCCTGACTCCACTGCCTGAACCAATGGGCCGAGCACACAGGTATAAGCCTCTATTCTTTGCATTTGTAGTTGCTTTAAACAGAGCTTCCCTCTGGCTGGCCTAACGCCAGGGTAGGGTTTTCTGGTTTGCAAGCCAGGTGCGGCTGGCCGGGAGAAAGGCACAGTACGCTGTGTATCACAGAGGGGGTCCTTGGAGCTGTGTCGCCAGTCAGGGAGCTGGAGCACCTGAAGATCTTGAAAGCTCCCAACCTGCTGGGCAGAGTGCACCCAGACAATTTTGTCTACCTGTCCTTTCTCCTGAGGAGTAAGCTCTGTGCAATCCTTGCCCCTTTAGCAGGCCTCTTGCTAAGGGCTTCTTTGCTAGTAAGTCTCTCAGACCGCCCACCTTCTTTTGTCCCAGAGCAGCTGGATATGGATCCCGTCTTTCCAAAAGCGGCTGGAATCTCAGTCTCTCCCAGAATTCTGCCTGTCTTAGCTTTCCAACCCCCTACTCACAAGAGTTCCATGCAAGCACCATGAAATGTAGGTTTGTGCTCCCAGAGCAGATCTCCAGAGTTAGGTATTCAGTAGTCCCAAGCTTCCACTCCCTCCGCGCTCCATTTCTCTTCCTTCTGCAAGTGAGCTGGTGTGGCAGAAGGGCTTGGGTCCTACAGGGCCATAGCTTTGGAATATTACCCTGTTCCATGAGGTCTGCTCTTTTCTCCAGATGTATGCGCTCTGGCGCAGTCCTCTTTCCTGTTGTTCTTTCAGTACTAGTTGTATTAATTATATTTTCATATTATATGCGGTTTTAGGAGGAAGCCTCTCTCTCACCTCTCATGCCGTCATCTTTAATCCTCTCTGTATAGCTGTGTTTTATACAGAACAAGAGTAAGGTATTTTTTGCCCTCTCAACAACCAATTTTTATCCCTTTAGGGTCAATGTTGCCCTTGTTGAGAATGCATAGATTAGGTTGATAGACAAGTCACTAGGCCAGGTTCTGCTTGATTTTCCTCATCTCTAAAATTCAGAATTCAATAAACATTTCTTATGATCTAGGCATCATTCCAGGCCTTAGGAATACAAAGATAAAAGAGACATGGTTGCTATTCCTTAAGAGATGGTTGCTATGTATTCTACACAGAGCTTCTAATATCTGTGCCTTCTGCAGCAAGATCTGTAATGGACAGAGTTTTCCTTAGATGGTGGCTTTATGGAACTTTGACCATTTTTTTTCCTGTTCTTACAATTTTTATTCTAAAATAACATTTTAAAGTTTATTTTTTATTAAAAAAAATTCTCAAAATGTTAGGAGTAGGAGGGACCCTAGAGATCATCTCATCCAAACTTCTTGTGTCTCAGATACACAGAGGAGTTGTTACTACTGGCTCTTTAATTGGCTCTAGTAATCCATCTGGTGCCATGGTTTTATTCCATATTCTGTTGCCAACAAACTATATAACCTTCATTAAATTGTTGACCATTACCAGGTGTCAGTATCCTTACCTATAAAATTTAGGGAATGAACTAGAGGACTTCCCAGAGCTTCTTCCAATAAGAAATTTTTAAGAGTCTAAGATTTTTTTCTTATGTGTACAATGAAGTTGTGCCAGGATTCAAAGACAGTGAACAAATTAATGTAGCGTATTATTTCATAAGCTAGTACACCTTTATTTTAGGAGTGAAAGCTACAAAGTAGCCAGGCTATCTATTAGCCAACAATACTGATTGATTGTTTCACTTTCCACCTATTTTCCTAGGTCAGCTGAAATGATCATCTCAGTTCTGTCAGTCTTTTTGAATGCTTTCATTTTCTACCTTGACAAAGTACAATTGAAGTTTTGTCTGAATTTATTTCTTTACCATGTATGAAGTTTGATTTTAGGTCTGCTGCCTAACATTTTAATTTTTAGCTTAGTGATCAGCAATTTACACTACTAACTAACCTTTAATTGAGTTGCCATTATCGGAAGAGTATTGGCAACAACCTGTTCTGCTTCCTTCTGGATCTCCTTTGCCCCTGTAATATGCTTTAAACATCTTATTTTTGTCTGTAGGACTCAGGCCACAACTGGCTAATTCTTTGTCATGATTTAGCCCTGAATCATTCTGATTATTCTCTGATGTCTGTTCTCAGACTTAGAATGTCCTCCTATAGCATTCTATGCAGCATTCCCTAGTGAAATTTCATCAGTACTTTATGTAATGCCAAAATAATATCATCACCATAAAATATGCTTCATAATAATCTCACTTGCTTCTCTCTCTCAGCTGTCAAAGATCATACAGGTGGTTTGGTGAAAAGTCTACCTCGGCTCCCACAGAGTACCCTTCAGATTTCTTCTCAACACTAATTTTAAACTTTCATTTCTAATCATTTTTTATTATTAGAGCAGCTTTGTTTTGAGAAATGGGATAGAAACAGTTTTCTGCTGATGAGAGGATGGTAGTCCTTTCCTGAGGGGGTGGGAAGAAAAGGTTCATCACAGCTCACATATTCTCTGTTGACTTTATTCTAGTTCAGAATATTGTGGAGAATGGAAGAGAAAGTCAAAGCGCCCCCAAGGGAAGACCTACGTCCTAAGACAGTGCTGTCCAACAGCAACAGAACTTTCTGTGACGATGGAAATGCTTTATCTGCACTATGAAATACAGTAGCTATTGAGTGCTTGAAATGTGGCTATTATGATTGAGGAAATGAGTTTTTAAGTTTACTTAATTTGTATTAATTTCAATTGAAATGGCCACATGTGGCTTGTGGCTATCATATTCAAGCACAACCCAGGAGAAATGTGACTATAACTGGGGCTCAGAAACCACTTAAAAGTTGAGCATTTACTCTGCTTCATGACTTAATGACTGTGTTCTGGGGAATATTTCACCTTACCTTAATAATATAGGGGTAGTCATTGCATCTGTTTCTCAGGGTAGGTGTGGCAAATAAAATAGAGAATCCCCTGAAGATGTCTGACAGCATGACTTTTCCTTTATACTTGTTATAATTATTTTTCTTAAGAGATGTGATTTAGACACTTGAATGAGGAAGCTGAACAAATATATTCAGGACCCAAGGTTGGAATCCTCCATTTTTCTCTTGGAGGAACACCATGAGTTCTAGAACTGAGGAGGGAGGAAAATCCTTCCTGAGTGGAACCCTAAGAATCAGGAATCTAAGATTCTTGAAAGTAGTATTATTCCCCCAAACACTCTTTGCTACTTCTCCAGATTTTCCTGTTCCTGTTTCATTTTGTGTCACTGATAACAATTTAAGAATGTGGAATTTCTTCATAACTCTTAGGTGTCAATGATCAGTTTACTTCTGGTTTTAACTTTGTGTTCTCCGTAAGGCGATTGTGGAAATGAATAGACTTCCATGGACAAACCTTCAAATGTCAATTTGATGAATAACAAACAACTGCTATCGCAGGTCATTTTGTAAAGAGCGTGTGTTTGTACCTCCTGATTTGCGCTGTCAATCTTCTCCACCTCAACAAGGGATTACAGCAAATTCCAAGTCAGTTGTATTAATAGGGATCGTTTTAGGACGGAGATTAATTGGGAAGGAAAAATTTACTTTCTTATTGACCAACACAAGTCAGCTATCTTTTGCCTCATACTTTTAAATATGCAATGTAAAATTAAATTACATATCCCTCACCTTTAGAAGCTGCACAGAAATTTAAGGTACATTTAAGTAACAGTGGATTGTTATGAAAGATCAGTGGAAATGCTTCTGGCATCTATGTTAATGGAAATTAAATTAATAATCAGTGATATGACAATCAATACCTCATGTCTGCCCAGTATGCATTTTTTCCTCTTAAGAGTCAGAATAATAAGAAACAGCTTTCTACTTGTGCTTCCTTTTTGCTTTTTAATTCTGTATGCTGTCAAAGAAAATGGAAAAGGATGTGTGGGCTTTTCCCCACCTTTCCTCCAGAATTACAGCTGACTTGTTTATTCTGCATCCTTCTCTAAATTGTACAGGGTCTGATGGCTACTATAATTGTGACCATCTCCTCTAAGGAGATATGAATAGGTGTGCGCTAACCCCTCATTTGGAGCTGAGTGTCCCCAAAACCCAGCTATGCATTTGTTAAATCCAAACTCATAAGCAAGGATACTGGAGTACCATGAGCAGCAGAAAAATAAAACCTGTAGTGTCTGGCTGAACACGCTGTCCTTGTGCAGAAGATAATTTACAGTTTGTTTTCTTTCTTTCACTGAACTGCCATGCTCTACCTTTTGACCTTTTATTTTTTTTAATGGGAATGTGGGCAGTTCAAACCATTCTCTGTTTTCCTAATGATTTGCACTGATAATGATAAAATGTGATCCCAATATAAATTAATTAAAGATTTTGATTAAATTTCAGTCCTGGGACATTTTAATAAACTGATTGCTTCAATCGTTTTTGTTTAAATTTGGGAAACACAAGTCTTCTTAACTCATGATTCCTGATATTTTCCTAGGAATGAGACCACATCAAAATCTTCATTAGTCCCTTAAGCTTTATGGACACTATTTTATGTTTATGTCTGATGCCAGTTTAACACAAAGTACTTTTGCAGTAATATTTCTTTGGAATTCTATTTTTTCATCTTTGAGGTTAGGCTTTGAGGTTTATGGAGAACATGTACAGGCAAGGGCAACTGTTATATCAATTATATTTAATCGGTCCCTTTTCTCAGAGTTACTTGTATATTGAAAAGGAAAAGGACATCTGAACTAAAATAATTATCTAAAATCTTTTTCTAAAAACAATACAACTATCTGACTGTGGAATGCATGACAAAGAATTTGTTTATTATTATAAGAATTCTGTTCACTTTGATACTACTACTGGATGTTCAGTTTTCAATCAGAAGTGATATGTTACCATCAAGCCATATAAGCTAACTTATCTTTATTTCTAATTTGTTAAAATACAAGGTGAGAAGGAGGTCTTTGTCTTGTAAGTATAATTTTTTTTTGTCCTTTTCAAGCCAGTTGAGACTAGTCTTATCTCCCTGAGGCTGTCCCAATGGGATATTTATATAAATCAGTTTGGCTCTATTAAATACTGTATTGATCTACAATTCATCTAATTGTTGAGAGGATATTAATGGTTCCATTAGTCCATCTTCTAATTTCCACATGTTCTGAGGACAATAAATCTTTAGCCCGCCAACTTCATAAGGAAGAGCCAATTCCAATAGAAACAGCTACAAACAGACAAAGGATATTTCTAGTAAAATTCATTAGGGCAAGTGAGATCCGTTTGAATATTCCTACTTCCTCTTTTTAGAGATATCAATTTCTTAAAAAAAAAAACTGCTGATAGTCATATATGTACAAATACAAATCTGTAAATGCAAATATGCCCAGTCTTCCCTGTAACTCCAGGGGTTACTATCTAAGGAAGAGCAGGACCCATCCTTAATGTCTAATCCCAACTGAACTCCAGCACCCTTCCTTGTGATTCTTATGCTGATTTCAAACAGTGTTGTCTAGGAGAGACACCTATGCAGTTAAAACAATGAGGCTCACTTATTAGAGTTTTTATAAGCAAAAGAAAAAATTACTGTTAGATGACTAGCATAGTGCCTAGAACACATAATAATATACAGTAACTCTTATTATTACTGGGGCTACTTCATCATCTCTAATAATTTAGATGCTAGTGGCATGAACTATAAACAAGTGATTTTCATCAGCCTTATTTGGGAGAATTCTCTCAGCTATTTATCTTATAACAAAGAAGTAGGAAACCAAATATAACCTTAAAGAACTCCAAAGCAGACCTGACGGCATTTTTGGCTAAACAGTGCTTAGTCCTTCCATGCTAAGTAAAACTACCTGGAAACCTGTCAGATTCAAGTGTTGATGTACAATGTTGGAAGAGCAGTGAGAGATGACCCTGTCAAAGCCCTGACAATCCAGAGAAGGAATCTGATTCCAGGAAAGAGCACGACCTTGTGGCAGGTTCCATAGCCACTGAGTTTAATAAGCCAGGAGTATAGCTGAGATCTTTCTTGCCACCAGTCCATACTCTTTCCACAATGCTTCCACTGTAGTAAACACTTCTTTGTGTGGAACCATAAACTTCTTTGTGTGGCTTTACAAATATTTATTGAGTATCTGTTTGGTGCTGTGGAAGATGTAAAGAAAAATAAGAGCTCGGCCTTCAAAAGATATTATTTATGTGTATATATGTGTGTATATGTGTATATATCTTCCTTATTCATAAATTTACAACACATGCAGCATCTGATATCCCATGTTGTCCAATCTGTATGTGATGTAGCATATAAAGAAACAGCAATGTCAAAGAAAAATTAAGGTCTGAAGATTCCTTAAAGGGGTTTTAGACAGCACACATATATATTAGAAATCTTTCCCACTTTTCATCGTTCCCACTCATCATAGGCACTAAATCTCTTCACCTATCATCCGTATAGCCCCTTACCACCCTGGTGCTCTCCCCTTTATCACCATCTTCCTACTATACATGCTTTTTCTTTAAAAAAGTGGAAGGTTATCCTCATATCAACTGCTCTTTGGGGGAATAAAAATTAGCCTTCCTGTCTTCCTAAACTCTTCTTTGAATGCTGGTGAAATTTTTTTCTTTGTTTATAACAAACAAATAATATTGTATGAAAAAAAGAATGAGTCTTTGGCAACAAGAAGGACCTTTAAGAAGGCTGGAGAATTGACTATTCTATACATTGTTATCAAGGAAGCTGTTCCTAAACAATATGCTGACCGTGACCTTGATTAACAACTTGATTATAGATGGTCACCTGATTTACAGCTGAGCTTTAGTTACTCCTCATTCTCAATTCCCTAAGGCTTTAAGATTATGCAACTGGAGAAAGGAAGGGCTGTGAATCACTAGAATTTCTAATATATTCTGGTGTGCTGAAATAGAGGGCACAGTATTCTCTTAAGAGTTTGCACAGGAATTTCTCTTACATAAAGGAAAAGTTATTTTGGGGGAATGTTATTGATATGCCTGTGGGGTTAGAAACTGTAATGCCAAAGGAACTAAATGTGAAAGATCATCTATTCTATACAAGATGAAAGGAAGACGTGGTGAGTTTGGAGGGCAGAGAAGATGAAGAATGAAGGAGGGGTGCAGGGCCACTGGAACAGTGTGATCAGAATCTCCCTTATGACCCACAAATTCTTGGGTCATTTTATGTCTCCCTCAAGGCCACCCAACATTTTTTTTATCAGTAAAATAAATTACCCATGCCACATGGATCTAAGACTTCAAGCAAGAAATTATGGTTTCTCATCCTAAGACACTGACCCTAATATGTGAACTAAGCTAAAATTAGACATCTGATTAGCTGTCTGTGGCAGGAAAAACAACATGGATATAGCTTATTTGTGTTTTAACCTACCAAATTAGCAAGGTGACCAAGATTTTCATTCTATTCTATTTCTGCCAGATACATTTGCTGAGTTTTCTTATTTCTGGGTTTTAATTTGTCTTAAAAGTTATCTGGATATTAATGTGTCTTTGTACCGTTCCCTTCCCTTCTTTTTTATAGACCCCGCTTCTGTGTTTTAGGGAGCATTTTCAAGCTTGTCTTCTGGATGTTTCTCATCAGTGGTTTCAGGATACTTGCTATCATTAATCTTCTGCACCATACTTTTGTTATCAGGAGTCCCACACTGCTTGCTAAGACTTCAAAATAAGGATACAGGGCTCTTCTACTGCAAATGTTTATCGACATGTCATATGTGCTATGAGCACTTCTATGGGAGGCACTTCATAATTTCCATCCTCTCTAGACCTAGCACATCATGCAATAAATATTCATTGACTTGAATTACTAAATGCTTATGAAGAAATTAGAGGTGAACTACCAAGTAGAGTCTAGTCACACAAAACTCATAGGTAAGTTACTGCTACTCTTCAGTTACTATGGGATGTATTTTAAGCAACCAATGATTGAACATATTTTATGTGCTGGGTACTTTACATACATGAACTTATTTTCTCATATTGATTATAAAAGTAAATATTTTATGGAGGTGGACCCTAAGGCTCAAATAAGTAAGGTAATTTGCTGGATGTAAGAGAGGTAGTAAGTAGCAAGTAAGAGCTTGAATGTCATGTTTTCTTTTCAAATTGAATAGCCTTTGCTGCTTTCCACCAGACCCTGTCTATCCTCACAAATTGCAAATAGATTAATACAGTCAATAGAAGTGAGTCCGAAGAAAAAAATTAGTTACAATATTTTCTCTAACTTCCAATGAAGTTGGGAGTTTCTTAATCCTGTTAATTGTTTCTATAATTATAAACATTATAAAAAATGAGAGCCTCTGAAGAGTAATTCTGGCAAATGCAGAATTTACAGATGTGTAAACATTATTAAAGTTTTCAGGGTGTGAATATATGTTGGACAATTAGCAGACTCAACTTGATTGTGAAGTCATGTTGTAATGTGTCTAGAACAGCTAACCTCCCACTATTATAATGCATATTGGACCTTAACTTCTCCCTTCACAGACAACAAAAATGGTTTATTCTATAGACATATGTAGATACATCACAAATTCTTATTGTGTATTAGTTTGTAGATTTGTAGGACTCCAAAGCTTAGTCAGAAGGTATTCAACAGTACATTTTCTATTTGCAAATTTAATTATGACCTAGCTACTTGTTTAAATTTGAATTAAATTTCTCCTGAAAAGTGCACTATCCAGGGAGCTTGGTGTTGAGTATTCATGAGATCACATTTTGGAATTTTGACATTGTGTAATGAGAAGTGGGCTTCCAAGTTGTATGATGGCACTTTGAGATAATACAGCAAGCAAACTAATGGACGTCACATTTTACTGATGCATGAAGCATACTTGTCCTGTTTACAATTATTCGTTGATAAAAATGTACAAAATGTTTAGGAAAATATCTTCTAAGCATTTAGGAGAACATCAAGGGCTCAGGAATTCTGCGTATGGATAAATTGTAAAATTTAGATTTGTTCTTTCTCTCTCCTGCTTTTTATTTCCCCCTAACCCTCTCTCCTTTCCATTGTCATTGACACGTGAGCCTGGTGTTCTATCCAAAAAGGGTCATAGTAGATGTAAATGAGACGATTTGAGTGGCGTTATTCTGAAAAGGACTTTCCCTTACAGGTCTCTTCTGACAAAGGAAAATATATCAGGTGCAAACATAAGTTTTATTGGGTCATTGCTTCTCCCTAGAGCTGCGCTGCATCAGCAAATCACCATTTCGCCCTCCATTACTTGAAGAGTAGTGACAATAATCTTTAATGATTATTTAAACAAATGTTTCCACTGCATATTATGGCCTTATATATTCCTTTAAAATTTTGCATAGGTTTTACATCCATAAGAGGGTCGGTTTCTGACCCATTAAAACATTTTCAAAATTGGTTAGTGGTAATAAACTCATCTTCATCGGAATAGTGTGACTAAAATGGATGGGTATGAAAACATCCTGCACTTCTTAATGGCATTATTTTCATGTTTTTAGAACTATTCCCACTCAGATCTGTACCTTCAAAAAATTTCTAAGTAAATTGATTTATTATATTTAAAAAATATGCCATCAATGATAAGATACACTATAATTTTATAATTTTATAAGACAAAAATGCTTCCAAATAAACTTAGATAGACACACTATCAGTTATGATATACATATATAATATATATATATACATGTACACACACACATACATATAACACATATTTTAGAGACATTAAAATGTGACAATTTTTGCATGTTAGAATTAATGAATGCTGGATTTCCTTTTATCAGTAATTCTTTCCCCCAAATGAAAGCAAAATCCAAAGCACATCACTTTTACTTGACTTGGTAGATCAAGCTTAATTTTATGCATTTTAATAAATGAGTGGCTGAAGTAGGGAGAATCAAAACTTAAAACCAATTTATTTAATATGGATGAAGTTCTGTTGTGAATGAAAGGAAGAAGCAGAATGTAAGTTGCTGTCAGAAATTTCAGTATTATTGTGTGCATTATTCTAACTTTGGATAAATGCATTTTGTACTATGGAAAAATGCAGTGATGTGGATCTGGAAATCCTTCTAGCTGTGAAGCATTACTAATTACAATAAAATGTAAGGCAGTCTTGTAAGCAAAAAAAAAAAAAGAAGAAAGAAGAAAGAAATCCAAAGAAATAATTGTTCTGTGAGCTATGGATCTATTCTGTGGACAGGATAAATGACACATTTGTGAAACATTTAATTTCTGCATCAGCATAACAATGTTATTTACTGTATTCAATAGCTATTGCCTCTCTGGAAACATATTTATAAACATAAAGTCCTAGTGCATAAATTATTTTGTGGGGGAAAATGAAGAACTTTCAAAGAACAGAAACTTTTTGAGGTCACCTCGATACCATTACATAAATTATTGCCCCACAGCTCTAAATGATATCTAGTAGCCAGAAGAGTTTAATGCACCTTTCAAAGTGCCTAATTTACTTCCAGGGAGTAACAAACTAGTGGACAGGTCCTGGATGATAAATTACACACTGAGATGCATTTTCCCAAGTGAGTTGGGCTCAGTGTTGTCTGACTAAAATTAATGCCTGACATTTATTTCAAACATGTGAAGGCAAAGGTCTACAGATAGTTTCAGAAGTCTAAAACAAGACTGTTAGATCCACCTAAATGCAGTAAAGGGCAAGACAAATTCAGTCACAGAAACTAGGAATGCTGAAGATAAAACTGGTCAAAGCAACTGAATGAAAAGTATCCTGTCTGTAGTTAGGGAGTATCACTGAAACAAGCAAAACCCAGAAAAATCTCATCTGAAAGACAGCTATGCTTTTTGGGATCCCTGAGTGTTCCAAAAAGGTCTTCCCTGTAAGAATTTAACCTGTCCAACCTTGTAGAATCTATGATACCTGCCAGGATTACACCCCAAGGTGGTATGTCTCTAGGCCATGAATGATGTTTTGTGTATTTACTGAATAACGTCTATTGCAAAGCAATTGCAAACTGTTTCTGCCTTTGGAAAACTTTCCCTTTGTTAGCCTTTATGATCTCAGAGCGATTGCATAAATGTCTGGTATCCTACTTATTACTGCTTTTCCTTTGGGGAATGATGAAAGAATCTGGAGTCATTGCTGAATCCTAGGGCCCTGAACTCATACAATCCTCAATTCCAAATAGCCTCAAGCAACTAATACTTAAAAGAGCACTGATTTTATGTTACCACATTTGTGCTTTCACTGATATCTGAATATTCACTCCATTTAGTATCCTATTTAAGATTAATATAACCAAATGAAATGATATTAGCCTGTACCATTGCGGAAAGATTGCATGATTGAGTAGACTGTGTTGTTATTTACTGACTATTCATATTTCTCCTCCCTGGTTTCCCACTTTAGAAGGGATTATATATCCCCATTCTGTGGAGTTCAGGAATGGTCGTGGGAGTTGCTGACGTGCAGTACTTCAGCACAGAAGTGGTAAGATTCAGTGCACGCTTCACCATTTCTCTTTTCTATCATTGGATAGACCACATGGAGGCTCCTCAATAGCTGGGTCTAAGTGAAGATATGACGGAGGAAAGTCACCTTTGACCATGAAAGACCAGTAGCCTAAAGGAGGAATCACATCTGCTACTGTACATCAGTGGGATTTGGGGGTACTTTGTTACCACGATATAATCCATCTGACCCTCACTAATGAATAATGCCTAGCCCGTTGCAGCTGTTTAGTACTTATTTGTTGAATGAATAAATTTCTGGATTTTTGTAGTAAATCATGGTAACACCTCCTAAAACCTGGGTTTGCTATATCCTAACTGCCTGTGGGTAAATAAGGGCCACAGAATATTATTTCTGTCTAGCTGTGCCCCCATTGTCAGGAATGAAGAATCCGGGAACACTCCTTCTGCACTTTATCTTATGTTTCCTCCTTCTCTACAGCTTTGTTGGGGGGACATCTCCTTTGCCATCAATGGCAAAAAAGCATACTTGTCACTGGTTGTCTCCTCAAGGCCCTGCTGTTGATTATTTTAGACAATGGCACCATCAAAGATGAACCTCTTGGCTAATGCTGAGCACACCAGTGTCATCAGCGACCATGCAGGACCCTTTGTACTTGTTGCTTTCTCTTCTCATGAGCTAAAACTTTTCTCGTGAAATCATTCTTTTGGTTTTCACATTTTGCTTATTTTCATAGATTCTCATCCTTGGAGTCTGTCATGAGTTCCTAGGAGGTGAACTTCTAAGAAGACAATCTGCATGACGGGCATAGTGCTTTCCCAGAATCTTACCTCCCTGCAGTCCTAGCTCATTGTCCTTGAACTCAGTTTGTAAAATAATAGCTACAATGTATTGAGGGATTTATATGTCAGCCACTGTTCAAGGAGAAATTGAATTGTCACATCAACCATATGATAAAGAAACTGAGAAACAGAGAAGTTAATGACTTTGGCAAGGTCAGCCATGTTGTCCTACTTAGAAGCAAGTCTTTTATACTTCTCAACTATATTTCAACTCTTCTTAAGTTTTTCACTTTGGAGTTTCCTTCTAAACTCACATAAGTAGAGCTCTGGTGGCCTCACTCCACTAATTTTCCATGCATACAAGTGGAAGTCTGTTTCCACAGAAGTATGAACTGGGGTTGACTGTCAGGTTGTTGACAAAAATTAAGGTGATGGTGAGCATTTCAGATATCACCATGTCATTTTATGGCACACTATTTAAATGAACATCATTATATTCATTATATTATTCAAAGTCCATGAGATATTTGGAAATAATGAAATGCCAATTATTTAAAAATAAGATATATTTAAAATGTCTCAGCTAGTAAATACACTCAGTCCATTAAAAAAAAAATAACGATGGACTATAGAACTTTTTTTTTTTTTTACACAAAATGGTTTTCTCCAATAGAACAGGACAACTTTGTCAGTTCGTATAGTATACCATGTTGGAATATGTAGAACAAGTCTAACTTCAAACCTTAATGTGGCTTTGAAAGTCTAAAAATCCTATGAGAAGTAAATGACTAATCAATTATGGTCCAAACATGAGTGACATATTCTGCTGCCATTAACATGACTTCTTCAGTTTACAATTAAATCAAAGATAGAAAATATGGGAAAATATAATTCTATATGAATGATTATAATTTTAAATCGTGGCTATATTAAAACCACTAAAAGTACCTGTACATATGCATATACACAAAAACTGGAATGGAATAAACCCCAATCATAATGGCTGTGTTAGGGCTGTAAGAGTTTGGAGCAATCAGAAATTATTGTTTCAAAATGTTGGTTATTTTTGCATACAAGTGGAAGAAAACTCATGAAAATAGAGCTTAATATTTTAAAACTGGGTCTCAAAAATGTAGTAATTATACAGGATGATGCATTTAATTTCTAAAGTTACTTTCTTATATTTATTAACAATCAAATTGTTTATATCTCATGTGTCATTTCTTCAAACCATATTCTTCCCCATTGTCCTGTGAAATTCAGAGGGAAGTAAGGTGAATGGAATGGTTTAAAGAAATAAGATAGGCAGAGATCTTATTATGACTCCTTTGGGAATATATAAGGTACTAAAACCCCACAGAGTTGTTTTTATTGGCAAATACTCAAATACCAGCCTTTGACTTAGAGCTTCACTGGCCAAAAGTTGGCAAGGCAAGGTTCTGTGCACTGTCTGTAAACATAAGTCCCTAAGCTGAGTAGGGAAATTGCCAGGCTGTGTCTGAATTTTATTATGCACACTTTAAGGATCTAGGAACAAAGATCCTCATTAGGTTCCCTTAATTATACCCAAGGTAGTTCTAAGCACAAAGGCCAAGTTCAAAATCTAACACTTGTTTCTGGAAATAGGCAGCATAAGTGTAGTTACTCTTCCTTTTATCCAAGGCAGACATGAATAATCTAGCTAGCAATTCATGATATTCCCACATTGGGTTTCAAATCCTCTTCAAGATTCACTCTAGGCAATTCATATCACATGACATGATAAGGTGATTTATATCACCTGCATTTGATGTGAAACTATTTGACATTCCATACTTAACCCACTTAACCTGATTCCCTTTTCAGATAAGGGAAACAAGAGCCCTAGAGGGAGGTAGGAAATTAATTCTAAGCATTTTCTATTTTCAAAGCTTTCTGCTAAGCATATGGTTATTTGGTTCTATGAAAAAGGTTGTTAACATTCCCATTTGACAGATGAGGAAACTGAGTCTCAGAGAGGCTAAGCAAATGCAAGGCTAAGCTTACAGTCCTCACTAGCTACCCATGAACAACTGCCAAGCAATTCTCTTGATCCCTGGTCTAGTACATTAGTATATTTTGCATTGCCACCAAGCTGCACGGTAATGTTATTCTTTCTCTGAAGAAATTAATGGGTTATGTTAAAAGAATCCTTCTTGGGTCAATGGCAGTCACTCATCTCCCCATGAACCAGAAGAAAGAGACTCATAAATAATAAACCACTATGCACAGCAGCCACCTGGCACCTAAATATTAATAACGTGCATGTGAAATATTTTTACATAGCCATATTAAAGGCATTACATAAATGTCAGGGTTTGAAAAATTACCACTTTGGGCCACTGCTGTATGGTCTGGCTATTAGAGCAGTGATTTTTAGACATTCCATTGTTCAGGGCTTTTCTTTCCAGGAAAAATAGTATCTTCCTGGACAATAAAAAGAGCAGTTTGAGGCGTAAAATTTGCAAACTTCATTACTATTTATGAAGTTTGAGCAATGACGACTATTAACAATTTCCACTCCTTCCCTCAACTCAAATTTTGCAATTCCTCAGCAACCTGGGCAACTCAGTCTAGAATATTCTCCACAGTACAGAGCAGAATCAGGTCCTCTGCATGGAGGGAGGACTAGACTTTTACCATGAAAGATTCAAACATGTGTTCCTTTTTCCAGGTCCTTCTGGGAAAACTGACTCCCCAAGAGGGAAGTTTTTCTGATTAGGAAAGTTTTTCAGCTTTTCTCCTACATAAATCATATTGTGAATTACTTTTGTTGAATTCCTTTCCATTTGTTTTCTATTTAGTTCTTGTTTCATTCCCTCTAGGTCTCATACATCCCTTTTATATAGTAAATTCTAATCTGTTTTCAAAATAAATACACGATTAGCGAAAGAAATATTAGGAGGAAGGGTGGAATGAAAAAGAAGCCAGCTAATCTTGATTGTATATTTAAGGCTTATTTGAGAACTAAATCTTTTTCCCCATCTCTACCCCTGGACCAATAACCAATATATTATCTGATTTCTGTAAAAACAAAGGTAACAACTACAATTTTCTTTCTTGTTAATTTTAAGCAAGATACAGAAAATGCCCTCTACACGCTCCTGGACCTTGGCTGATTTCCAGAACTCTAGAGCTGTTCCCAGAAACTTCTGCCTCCTTGTCAATACAATTTCTGCTAGTCTGACTTAAAAATCTGCAGCACCATTTTCTATTCTTTCTTTTCCAACAGAGCCATGAGGATGGGAAGGAAATTCTCTGCAATATGGCAAAGCTAGCATAATGGGAACCTTACAAGGTTTGTGCTGATAGCAAAGAAGAATTCACACTGGCTAGAAGAGTAACCATAACATATGTGGTTTGTGTTATGTACTCAGGGTTCTCGGTAATTGGTGTCCATGGTGTAGCCAAAAGCATACCATAACTGGTCATGTTCTAATAGGAGATACATTGTTTCAAATATCATTGTGTGCAATAGCCTCACTTCCTGGGCAACATTTTGAGCTCTTATGCATTTTAGGACTAGAAAAATGCCAGCTCTTGACAAATAAGAAAATTCATGTTTCCAATTAATTGTAATCTATTTTATTCCTTTTAATACTTGTCCTTTAATTATTTATTAGAGTAACATATATTTTCTGTGGAAGAAGACAATAAAAACCACCCCTAATCTCATTGTTAAGAAATAACCATTGCAAACCTTTTGGTTATTTCCTAGTATTTTCCTGCACATTTAGTTACATTTCATAATCATATAATTGGGAGAACATTGCACATATTGTTTCATCCTTTCTCACTTATGCTATGATAGATATTTCCCCATATCCAGTTTGAGGTCAAGGTAACAGATAGCTTTTAGGAGAAAGAAGTGGATAGTGTTTAAGAGGGGCACGGAGTAGTTTCTGGGGTAATAGGAATAATTTCTTTCTTGAACTGGACAGTGGCTGTGGGTATAATTTTCTGATATATCTTATGATAATTTTTTGAGCTGCATTCTTACAATTTGTGTGATTTTTCTCTTCTGTATGTTGTAGTTCAACAAAAAGTTTAATACAAAATCACATTAATTGGGAAATGACTCATAATGACTGCATAACATTCTATTACAAGGTTTTACTATGATTGATTAGGCCATTCTCCCATTGTTAGATATTTAGCTTTTTACTTTCTAATCTTACATATAACACTATTATGAATATATTTATACTTAAATATTCATTTGCATTACATTCACTTGGGATAGAGTTCTGAAAGTATTTACCCCTTTCCTGAGGAGAAATTACACTATAATGGGGAGATGGATTAATGCACATAAGTTGCCTGCAACTGCATTTGCTGATGGACTAAATATGGTGGAACCCTCAAATCTGTACAGCTGTAGCCTGAAACAAAAGATGGGACTGTTAAATTCTGAGCTGAGTTCCACATGGAACTTGGATGACAGATGAGATGTCATTCATCCCAACCAAGAAGAACAATTGTCTGTTAAAGTCATCCGGGTAAACCACTTTTGAGCACCAAGTCATGGAAGGAGTCCCCTGGACACTAGGGTACAGAGATGACAAAGTTTTAACCCTCTTCCTGTTTAGAAATAAGAGTTAACCCCAAAGGTAACATTCTCAAACCAGTGCAGAATGTTCCCTCTCATTTCACAGTCCCTTCAACTGTATGTTGGGATAAAAATATTTCAGTGGCTTGTGGTAAGGATTAAGTTAAACAGTATTTACAAAATGCTAGCCAGGGTTACTATTCAAAATATTTAACAATCCGTATATACCAGGATCAACCAATTAGAACCAATGCTAGTTCAGACAAATGGGAGGCCAGTGGTTAAGAACTGTCCTCCATCCAAATGTGTTGTGATTGAATACTTTGTGCCCTAACCCAGAGTAGGTACTGACAATGGTTAGTTTTTGGTTCTTTATTCCTTTAGATCTCATCAGATAAACTAAAATTCCCTCAAACTTATGTTTGGTTTTTGAATGAAGGTTGTTTGCTTTAAAATATTTGGAGAAAGCAACCCAAGAGGCGTGACTTGTGCTCACTCTCCCTTTAACTTTCACCCAGCAGAAGTCACTGAAACTCTTCATCTGTTCTTACCATTATTTCATCTGTGTTAAACCCTTATTCCTGCTGCTGAGAGCCCAGCATCTTGTTGGAAGTAAAATTACATCATATAATTACTCCTAAAATTTGACAGTGAATATAGGAACCATTTGGGAGGTGAGATAGGACACGGTCCCCGTCATAAATATAGTAAATGGAAGATTTAAAAACCTCGAACTTGATTTTCAGAGTAAGTTTCAGCTTCCTGAGTACCATGAAACTGTCTTACAATTTTACCTAATTTGCTATAATCAATATATGGATTATAACAGAAGAAGGTGAACAGTAACTATAAAACACACTCATCAATTACTGTAGATTTTAGGTTATTATGCATCAAAAACTACAGTTCAACAAGAGCAACTTGGAAATGTGCTAACACTTGTTCTTCAAATTGGGAGGATAAGTACACTACAGGAATAATGCATTGGAGCTGTTCTCATATCACTTTTGAGTTTCAATACGAATTCTGCATTGTGCTGTCATCTGAAGAATTTCTCTTTGGATATGTAGGAACTATGGAGCCAAGAATGAGAATACTGGGTAGTGTCATTACCAAATCAGGGATGAAAGTTTTGTTAGTTCATTTCAAAGAATGACATTCAAATGCCTATGATGTAATACAGCTTGTACTGTACCCAAAACGTTGCTTTGCATATGATAGTTGATTAACACCCATTGTGGGAGCAAATTTGGACAGAATAAATGCTTTTTGGACACTAGAGGTAATGTGAAATCTTTGGAAAGGACACGTATTTTGTTATCTGGGGGATACGAGTTGAACATCCAACTCTGTCAATTACTAGCTATGTGACCTTGGGCTAGATATTTGAACTCTTAGAGCCTCAGATTCCTTATCTGTAAAAATGAGAAAGTAACATATTTTCATAGTTACTATAAAATTTAGAAGTGATCCATATATAGTGACTGGGACAGAGCAGAATCATAAATGATAGTAACCAATATCATCAGTAATAATATAAATTGTATTTATTGCTATTATAAATAATATAAAAGTCTGGGAATCATGAAAATATGGGAGACATTAAAAAAAAACCTCCCCGGTGATATCCTCAACATAAATGTCAATGAGGAAATTCATCAGCTGTGACTTAGCAGAGATAAAATTCGACAAATAATCCTAAATAAACGTTTTTGTAATGAAGGCTTCACTTTCCTCCTGAAATGTTTCTCCAATAAAGTTGGTTTCCTCAATAATGCTGGTTTCCTCAATAATGCAGTTTTTTTCCACAAAAACAGAGTATCATCTTTTTGTTGCATCTTGAAGACAGCTGATAGATACCCTTATAGACAAATGCTCATGCCTTCTTTTTTTTCTTTGCCAACAATTTATTTATTTATTTTATTAAGGTATCATTGATATACACTCTTATGAAAGCTTCACAAGAAAAACAATATGGTTATTACATTCACCCTTATTTTCGAGTCCCCCCCAAACCCCATTGCAGTCACTGTCCATCAGTGTCGTAAGATGCCAAAGTCCCTATTTGTCTTCTCTGAGCTACACTGTCTTCCCGTGACCTCACACACACCATGTGCACCAATCATGATACCCCACAATTCCCTTCTCCCTCCCTCCCCACCTGCCCTCCCCCATCCATCCCCTTTGGTAACCGCTGGTCCCTTCTTGGAGTCTGTGAGTCTGCTGCTATTTTGTTTCTTCAGTTTTGCTTCATTGTTATACTCCACAAATGAGGGAAATCATTTGGTATTTGTCTTTCTCCGTCTGACTTATTTCACTGAGCATAATACCCTCTAGCTCCATCTATGTTGTTGCAAATGATAGGATTTGTTAATAATACAGTTTTAAAGTATAAATAGTGATGCTTTGACATTGGTAGGAGTCATCTGCTGTGAGTTTGAGGACAATAAGCAGGTAAATGAGCAACAGGTGCCCCAGGAATCCAACTATTTCACCCATCTTCTCATGGAGCTTCACTGGATCAAACACTGCAGGCAAGCTCTTTAAAAAATGAGAAATAAAAAACAAAAACAAAAACCTGATCCAGCCAAATTATCTTGAGGCCAAAGAATGCTTTCTTTTATCAATAGTCTTAGGGCTGGAAGTGAGGTGGAGTTCAAAGATAAGCACATTCTCTTTAGGATGGCTGAATTTTATCCTTTTTCTCTCACAGGTGGATACAAACTACTCAGGAATGCCCTCCAAGGTTTCTCTGTCTTTGTCCTTCAGTTTCCAGGACAAGAGGATTCCCTGGACCGGCTCTGCTTCATGCTATATTCTCCTGGCATCTTTATCCCCTGAGCCACAGGTGAGGTCAGCTGCTTCTCCCTCAGCCTTCTCTTCTCAGCAGGGTCACAGCCCAAGTTGGGACCTTTCTGAGAGGAAGAAAAGTGAAGCTCCAACTCACTATAGAACAGGTTCCTTCACAGAGGTGGGCAATGAGCAGGATTGGAGTAACGGAATATAGTTGTATGACCATTGCACATTTACATATAGGGATGGCTACATGTGGGAATGCGTGTGTGTGCAGATGATCAAATGCACATGACTTCAATTCTGTAATATTGTATGATTCCTTATTGTGGTCAGGTCCAACTGTTTAGAGCATGCTTTTTTTGGTCTCCAACATCAGTACACTAGTGCCAATAGTCAACTTGCTCACCATGTGCTTGGATGTAAGCTAAGCACTTTTTATTCATTCTTACAATTACTCCTCCCACTCAACCTCTGAGGGAGGTACTGTGATTACAACATCTTAGAGAGAAGGGAAGCTCAAGGAGTTTAAGTAACCACACAGTCTCAGGGGTAGTCTAAGTAGTAGAACCCAAATTTCAGTCTGGACAGCCTGATCCCAGAGCCTAAGCACCACAGTGTTCTGCTGTATTCTTCTTTAGCTGGGTCCTAACCAGGCGCTACTTAAATGGATGAGGTATGGTGACTGGTGAGATGCACATATCATTCTGATAGCAGGTCTGAGCTGTACTTGAAGGCATGCCCTTGGCAAAATCTCCTTTGCAAAACCTGGGACACAGGGAGACAATTTTTTTTTCAAGTATTCTGAACTTATTTCTTTATTGAAGAACAAACATTAAAATGAATATTTACCATCTTCACTCAGAGATAATTTTTTTGCCACTGAATCCTGAGTAACAAATTCAAAACTTTGATCAGAGGTAGAATCAGAGTCAAGTGTAAAGGCATGAAAATTATTTTCACTGCAATGGTTATTCAAATTATTGTTAGAGAAGCGCTCCCCTTTTCTGATCTGTGATACCAGTGATGTCTAAGTCTGGGAGCTTGGTGATCTTGGCCTTGAGATGTCTTCAGAACTTGCGAGGATAACAGAGCATGCTGCATTTTCAGCAGAGCTGAGATGAGAGATGGGTGGGCTTCTTGGAGACACTATTAGAGGAGATGAAATGAAGGCATCGTCTTCTTGCTTCTTCTGTTCTCCTACCCCATTCTAGTATATTCTGAACATGGCCACTGACCTTGTTTAAAAAAACCTCTTTAGAAATAATGCAGAGCAAATTAATAAACTCTTCTGCAAGACGCCTTTGTGTGTTACAGGAAGCTGTGTGAAACTTCATTTTTCTCCCAGAAAACAAGGGTATGACAGTAAGGCTTACATACTACATTTTGTACCTTAATACCATTTATTTTCATTTATTACAAATTTAATCAGTGAAAAGCATATCAGTATTATGAACTTTGGGTGTTGTTGAGTATTTCATTTCATCTGAAATCTGAGATATTTGCATATAACTGCCCTTGAATCCTTACTATCTTAGCTTTGCCCCTGTTGATAGAATGGCAACTAAAATTTTTAATTATGATAAAGGATAAAAAAAGTGACATCCCTGACTTCAAGCTCTACTACAAAGCCACAGTAATCAAGACAATTTGGTATTGGCACAAAAACAGACCCACAGACCAGTGGAACAGAATAGAAAATCCAAACATTAACCCAAACATATACAGTCAATTAATATTTGATAAAGGAGCCTTGGATATACAATGGGAGATGACAGCCTCTTCAGCAGCTGGTGTTGGAAAAACTGGACAGCTACATGTAAGAGAATGAAACTGGACTACTGTCTAGCCCCATACACAAAGGTAAACTCAAGGTGGATCAAAGACCTGAATGTAAGTCATGAAACCATAAAACTCTTAGAAAAAAACATAGGCAAAAATCTCTTGGACATAAACATGAGTGACTTCTTCATGAACATATCTCCCCGGGCAAGGGAAACAAAAGCAAAAATGAACAAGTGGGACTATATCAAGCTGAAAAGCTTCTGTACAGCAAAGGACACCATCAGTAGAACAAAAAGACATCCTACAGTATGGGAGAATATATTCATAAAAAACGTATCTGATAAAGGGTTGACATCCAAAATATATAAAGAACTCATGCACCTTAACAAACAGAAAGCAAATAATCCAATTAAGAAATGGGCAGAGGACATGAATAGACACTTTTCTAAAGAAGAAATTCAGATGGCCATCAGGCACATGAAAAGATGCTCCACATCGCTAATCATCAGAGAAATGCAGATTAAAACCACAATGAGATATCACCTCACACCAGTGAGGATGGCCAACATCCAAAACACAAACAACAACAAATGTTGGCGAGGATGTGGAGAAAAGGGAACCCTCCTACACTGCTGGTGGGAATGCAAATTAGTTCAACCATTGTGGAAAGCAGTATGGAGGTTCCTCAAAAAACTCAAAATAGAAATACCATTTGACCCAGGAATTCCACTCCTAGGAATTTACCCTAAGAATGCAGCAGCCCAATTTGAAAAGGACAGATGCACCCCTATGTTTATTGCAGCACTATTTACAATAGCCAAGAAATGGAAGCAACCTAAGTGTCCATCAGTAGATGAATGGATAAAGAAGATGTGGTACATATACACAATGGAATATTATTCAGCCATAAGAAGAAAACAAATCCTACCATTTGCAACAACATGGATGGAGCTAGAGGGTATTATGCTCAGTGAAATAAGCCAAGCCGAAAAAGACAAGTATCAAATGATTTCACTAATATGTGGAGTATAAGAACAAAGAAAAAATACTGAAGGAACAAAACAGCAGCAGACTCACAGAACCCAAGAACGGACTAATAGTTACCAAAGGGAAAGGGACTGGGGAAAATGGGCTGGAAGGAGGGATAAGAGGGAAAAAGGGGCATTACGATTAGCAGATGTAATGTTGGGGGGGCACGGGGAGGGCAGTACAACTCAGAGAAGACAAGTAGTGATTCTATAGCATCTCACTACGCTGATGGACAGTGACTGTAATGGGGTTGGTGGGGGGGACCTGATGAAGGGGTAGTTTAATAATCGTAATATTGCACATGTAATTGTAAATTAATGATAATAAAATAAATTATATTAAAAAAACAAAAAAAAACCTTAATATTAGGAAGAAAGTAGAAAATTTTATGGGTACAATTGGCAAATGGAAGTTCATCAATACATACTAGTTCAATGAATGAATGAACAATGAATTTCCCTGATTGGAAGTTTCATAAAGAATATTAATTAAGACATACTTACATTTTATGATTTGGAAGTATAATTACAAAAATTTAAATTTTAATCTAGTGTAGAAGTTTATAATTATTCCAATTTTATAGATGAGTAAATATGAGGTTAATGGAGATTGCATCTCAGTCAAAGGCACAGAGCAGATAGTGGTAGATTAGAATTAAGTCTAAGGTTTCCCAATGCTAAGTCTCATGTCCTTTAAAAGTTAATATGATACCCAATATAGTAAGGAGTTCAAAATCTTGCTAAGGAAAACAATGAAGTGAGGTTTTACCCATTTACTTCATTGCAGTTTCTAAACAGTTTATAAGAGTTTGTTGAATGAATAAATGTTGCAAGTCGCAAATGTCAAAAACAGAATCTTAATAATTTAAGAAGAAAATAAAGGAAGCTATCTTTTACACATGGATGGAAAAGAAGCCATTACGTAAACCACACAGCACAAAAGCACAATCTGTGAGAAAAAGATTGGTAACTTAGTTGCATTAAAATTTTATTTATTACAAAGAACCCACAACCAAACTTAAAAGGCAAGTAAGTCAAGGACTGAAAGAAGTTATTTGAAATGCTTACAATAAAAAATAATTGTTATTCTGAATTGTTATGGAAATTCTACAATTGAATAACCCCCAATAGAAAAAATGAACAAAGGAACATGAATATAAAACTATGGTCAACTTTGCTGGGAATACAAAATAAGTAAAACTAGGAAATGAAGATTTAACCAATAAAATGCAGTTTCACATAAGCTATTTTGGTAGCATCAGCAGCCTTGAGAGGAGCATTGACCAAGGGACAGTGGCTTTGATTGAAGGCTGCCGGCTCAAGACCACCTCTCAGAGAGAGAGCCATGAGAAATAGATACACTCACGTCACTCCCCTACCTCATTCTGATCTCCTGCCAGGATTCCCTGTTGGCTGAACGCAATGATAACCTAGAAGGATATGAACGTGTTGATACAGCCCATATGGCCAGACTGCCAGCACAGATAGCAGGTGAGGAAGGGTAGAGAGTATATCTGGAGGGATGAACTGAAGATATTTGGCACAGAGGTTCTGATGCTTGGTGGTTAAAAAATGAACAAATTGTATAATTACTGTCTTTGTTAAAAAATGTACAATGGGCATATGTGGGAAAACAAACCATTTAAATTTCTTAAATGGGGAATTAAAAACTTTTTTTACATTATTATAAAAAGTCTAGTTATAAACACTATATAATAAAGCCCTTTTTTGATTGAGGTACATAAATTATCTTTCTACTGGGAACATATTTTACAAAACAACATATTCGCAAAACCAGGCTGTAAAAATAGAACATTTTAGCAATACCACTTTCAAATAGATTTTTTGCTGCTTTACAAAAAGAGTCCTAATTTCTAGAAACAGTATAGCAAAGTACATTTATTCTCATTGTTCTACAAGATTCTTTATGTTCTATAATTTGTTTTTATTTTATGCTGTTGGCTTCTGGCCTTTGCAGGTAGTAATCTAAAATGTAAGAGTTCATTTTACTCACTTGACTGCTCTTTTAATTATATCCTTATGGCACTGAAGGAGCATCTACACAGCCTAGTTCTTTCTGAATTTAGATGGAAATGCATAAATTGAAATCCCATGAAAATATTTACAGTAGCTTTCAAATGAGTTTAGAAATGACTTTCTTCACTATGTGAGCCAGGTGGCATCTACATTAGTTAAGGTAACCCAAACTACTTAAACAAATAAACATTTAATTCTTAGTGGTTTAATGAAATTCAACAATTTGTCCAACACATATATTTTGAGTACCTTCTAAGTGTTCGAGAAGTTTGGTCTACATTGCTGAATTATAAAGATTCCTGGGCTTCTGAAGCTCACATTTTAGCAGTGGAGACAAATAATAATGAATGAAATAATAGATATAAATTTCATAGTAGGTTAGAAATGGATATATTCTATGGAGCAAATAAAAGTAGGGCAGAATAAGAGGTACTAGGATGTGGGATGTTGCTTACTTAGGATTAGCTCCATTGAGAAGGTCATATTTGTACCAAGATTTGAAGCTATAGCCAACCATATAGAGAGGAAGAGAGAGAGAGAGAGAGAGAGAGAGAGACCTGAATTTAAAATAGAAGTATGAACTTACTAAGTACATCTTTTTAACTTAACCTCTTATTTTACTTTATCTCATATTACATATGTACTACTAATATTATTACCACCAGTTATGATTACTGAAATAGTTAAGAAACGTTTTGGCTCTTCCAATTTTCCCCCATTATTTGTGATTATACAATGCTTACATTGTAAGAGCATATAGCCATTACATATTATACACTCACCTTTTTATTTTCATTTAGTATTAATTCCATAAGTATATATTTGATATTCACCACCAGTCTTATATTGTATCTCTATACATATTAATTGTCTGAGTTTGCTATTTAATTGCTCTGTGAGAGATTATGGCAACAATGTTTCCTGAGTTCTTGTATACTGATAACAGGTGTGCCAATTACATTTGAAAGTCAGTTTTGTTGGATATAAAATCCTTTCCTTAAATATTTAAAATATATTAATCCATATTCATTATGGCATAAAGTACTGTTGTCTAAATTCAGATGATAATCTAATATTATTTTTCATATGCTATTTTTATCTAGACACCATAGTATTTTATTCTTTCTTTTTAAGATCTATACTAAAATGTGTCTTTCTGTTGGTTGTTGTAGGTTGATAATCATAGGTATACAGTATGCACTTCAAAATTTTAATTTTCCTAATATATCCAGTTTGTTTTGAAATGCTAAGTTACAGTTGTAATCTGTTATATGGATATGCCCATGTAGCATTACGTTAGTTAGCTATGGGAATTTTATTTTGCTCCTTATTCTCTTCTTTTCTTATAGTAATTTTGTGTGGATTTGGTCCTGATACCTTTCTATAGGTCAATTTCATTTGCAATGAGATTTCTTGGGCTTTTAGAAGGTTTAATTTGGGATGGCTTCTCTAACTGAACAGAACCCCATTTCTACTATTTTCATGTAGTATGTAAGAATATGGTGACTTGCTTTCAGAATGTTCATATTTTATTCAATTTTCATTATGCTCCCAGCAATTTCTCTTCAATGTTGAGCCCTATCTTGGAAGGGAGCCCTGCTTAGTGTCAAGAGTTCATAGGGGCTGGATTGCTCCAATTTCTTTAGACTTTGTCATGGGCCCCTCATGTTTCCTTACTCTTGGGAGTAGTCAAAACTCTTTTAGTTGTAGATATTGTTCTCAAGTGAGTACCTGGGTTATTTAGGATTCTATATTCTTAGGTCACCCATTTTTCAGTGGCCCCACTTTCCTCTGCACTTCTTCCTTCAGAAATGCTGAAACTGGGAAGTTCTAGAAGGTGGTGGATTTTTGTTATAAATTTGTACTTTGGGGTTAAAAAGGGAATGCTTTGTTGTGCATAGGTTTCAGGTTTTGTTACTTAGTTGTTCTGTCTATGGGGATTGGGAAGTTATTTAAATTATGCTTCCTCTATAGCCACCATCTCCCTAGGATCTCCCTCATCTTACCTTTTAAAATTGAAATACATCTACTTAAATCTGATATCATTGATTATTTGAAATCATTATCCCACCATCTCCATGGATTGTTGCAGTCCATAACTTGCTATAAGAATTCTCATGACAATTAACCCAAGAACAATCTATAAAATGACTAGCTAGCCTGTTTAGAGGATCAGATCACTTTCAGTAATTTTTCTTGGTTGAATTCTTTCTAAGACTCAGACCTTCTGCAACTGAAACCTAAGAGATCAATGCTAAGTATTCCCCTGGTAGGTAGCAAATTTTCCATTATGTGCCCAAAATTATCTTTCTCAAACTTTCTGCCTTTCAATAGAAAAACATGATCATTATTTTTAGAATGATCGACATTTAAGTAGTTTTCACTGATCTGATCTGGGTCTAAATAAGCTAAAGACATTTTGGGATTTGGCATGCTACCACATCTTCTAATGGGCCACTTACCAGGGTTTCATTTTTAAGTTCCTCACAGTCGTAAAAGAGATGAGAAGATTTTGATATTATTAATATAGCTTTTAAAAGATAATCAATGAATCATCATATTCAGTCAATTATTCACTTTTTATTACCCCCCCACCATTTTTAATCATGATGTTATTATTTGGGGCCAATCAGTCACAATGACTAACTTGTCTGAGATACAGACAATCTTATTAATGAGTCATTGCCTAACACCCTGCATGATTCAAGAATATCTTGAAATAACAGTTATCTGATCTCCAAATCCAGGAAGAAGATTAAGGGACATTCTTTAAATAGATACAGTCAGTACTACAGCACCTAATTAAGCAGATTTCTACTGGGGGTGAAAATGTCACTAAATTAGCTGTGGTGATTCTCTGATTAGTCATTCAAGTAAACTGCCAAAGCCAAATGAATCTCCAAGCAGCCATAAGCTTTCTAATAATGCATGTATTTTAGAATGTTTTTCCTTGAGATCAATGTCAATTACACTGAGCAATAGTTTTCAGAATTCATCACATTCTACTTTTTTTTAAAACTCAGGCAACATCAGCAGCATTATTCTATCCATTATTCTATCACATTTCTGCCTCATTAGAATTTGCCAGAGATTATCAGAAGTGGTTCCTTCAGAAGGGATTTGGTTCAAATTTTTGATCCCTTTCTGTTAAGGTAAACATGGCTTTCTCATGCTTTGGTGGTGTGATAAAAGTTATCATAAGTGTTCTGCAGCATACTTCAAAAAGTCTAAAAAAATAATATTCTCTTTAATTTGGCAATCCCACTTTCAGGGATATATGTATTCTGAAGAAACAATGAGAGCTGTACATATAATTTTATGTGAAAAGGGTGCTCACTGCAGTATTTCATAACAGGGGAATATTAGAAACAACCACATTCCACTGCCAGTGGGAGAATGTCAGCCCTTAGGAGAACTGGGAATAATGTGTGCAGCAGCTACACTGATGGTGGAAAACCATAAAGCCATGGATACCATATTTGCGAGTACTTGGAAATAGACATTATATTTAATGTTTTTAAAGCAAGCTAAAAATTGGTATATAAATTATGAAAGCTTTTTAGTGCATAAATTATGAATTTAAATACATGTATATGGAGAGAAAATATAGAGACAGACAGAGAGAAACAGAGAGAGAGAATGAATTTTAGATGCTAACATCAGGCTGTAAGAAATGTTACATTCCTATATTTCTTTAATTCTTATTTAGTTTCTTCCAAGACCTCACTCATTACACTATTACAAAATTTAGTCTGTCACTGTTAGGGCCTCCTGCTACCTCAGAGGAACTTAAAAATAATTCTGGATTCAGGGAGTGCCAGAAAATATACAAAGGAACCAAGTTATTAATCCACAGTAGTTAATATCTTTCCATTGTTCCTAAGCTACAGGATATTTCTATCAAGCACAGTCTCGATTATTTGTCTCTCAGACACTAGTGCTTCTGGAAGCTTCAGGGACATGTCTCAAGTGGTCCTTCTCATTGGCACACATTTGGCACCCTAGAGCTATTATTTCCCAATCTAGAAATCTCATTCCTCATTGTTCCCCAGTCTAAGGGGAAGCACTAAATTTCCCCAGCTCTTTACTTCTGACTCTTTCTCGCAAACTCCTCCCTTCGGAGATGCCTTGAATCCTCAGAAAGGGAATTGAACCCCAAAGCTCTTGACTTTGACAATAGGTTGGGAGGAGAAAATAGGGAAAGTAGTTTTCTTTCCTATTGGTAAAAGTGGAAAAAAAGAGATGTTAGCACCCATGTACTTCTTCATTACTCACCCTCTGACATAAACTAGAAAAAACTTAAGACTGAAAGTATATAAGAAAACAATGGTCATGACTGAGAATGAGGACAGTGAGTGTTTTTTTCAGTTACATTTTTATTTCTAGGTATTTTCCTACAATGAACATATAAAATTTTCTACAATGAACATATAAAATTAGATAAAAATTATAATAAAAAATAAGTATTTGATGTTTAATGGAAAAAAACCCATACTAGAGTAATAGCTGCCCCCACTGAGAAGAATTACCAAGTATATTGGAATAAGAATATAGTAAACATTTGTATTATTCAAGAATTATTGACAAATAGCCAATATCACAAGTCTAACTGGACCAGTTAATGTAGGATCCCAGATAGTGTATATGGGGAGGAAGAGCAAGTATGTGAAATTATAAAATGTGTGAAGCTGATATTGAAAAGATCAAAAATGTAAGCATAAGGATGAAAGGGCAAGGTGCTTTGAAATGAACAAACCAGTGTTTGGTCCTTTATGGACAGCCTGCTTGTGAACATCGTGAGATAGACAGCAAAAAAGTAACTTGATAGGAGAGAAGCGTCTGCTGGCACTTTGTCCAGGACTATGACCTGGGAAGGGAAAAACATTTAAAAATAACTACTGGACAACAGATTCTGTTCTACCATAGTTGTCCTTATCATATTCAACCAGTAGCATACTAATCTCTGTAGAGTTTTACTTCAAAATAATTCCTAGTGAATCATCTTAAGATCTTTATTACTGCCTTTCTTGACCATTCGCTCATTCATAGAGCCAACAACTTTGAGAGCCTGCTATGGGCATTGCACAGGTCTAAGGAAACATTAGCAGGATAAGGGAAGAGAGAGTAGAGAGGAAAAGTATAGATATGATGGACAGGGTAAGTGTTTCAGATGTTCTAGAAATACAGAATTAGAAATTTCTTTTCCTGGTCCTACCAACAATAAGTGCCTATGATAGGGCTTGAGTGAGGAAAGAGCAGTATCAAAATATGGTTTCCAGTAACTGTATTTGAGCAGCAGGAAAGACTGGGTGGAGAAAATTCTGGGACAAAAATAGAACATAAACAGTTAAATGGATATAATGGTGCTGGTTTCTATGGAGAAGTAGGGGGAAGGGCTTCCATTCCAACTAACTGGGCCTACTCTCCTTTTGCTGACTTTAGTATTCCATCCAAAACCCTCATTTCTCAGTTTGTGATATCCTCACTTCTAACTATTCCTTCCTCTACATTTTTCTACCACCCACTCACATGGTCACATCCTAGATTTTGTCATTATAAAATGTGGCACCATTCCATAAAGGCCATCTGTCACCCTAGTGTCCAGCAGAATTGATTCAGTTTCTCGGGCTGGAGAGGTGGGAGTACCTCCATCCTTCCTCACTCCAAGTGTGTCCCTCTTGAAGGTGTAGGATATAACTCTCTGTGGTAAAGGAAGACTCTTCTCCCGTAAAGAAACACAGATCCACATGGTGCCATAGTAGGAAAAACATGTCAGATCAGAACTGAATTCTTCTCCCTACTATTTTTGTTTTATTTTCTATTTATTTATTTTTTTTAAATGAGCTCAGGAATGAGAGAATGCAGACTTCTGGCTCTCACTTTCCATGACTCAACTTTTCCCTGGGGCTTGTAACCAACTCTGTTAATTTTGTACTATAAATTCAAAGAAAAGGGCTTCATGAAAGACCACAGCAAATCTTTGGTCATCAATTTTTACTATCAGTCCCCAGAGACCTGGGCTGCGTATTTGTAAGTTATAAATATGTCAAAAGTTTGTTATTTTAATCATAGTGGATACAGAGAAGGGCTTTCCTTTCTGAAGTTGTACAGATTGAATTCTGGTCACTAAGAATAAAGGCTTAGTGACATAAGTCTTCCTACCTAAGTTTAAAATTCTATATTCCTCTGCTCTTGAAATATTTTTCTTTCTCTGTCAAGTCAATTATAAGAGACATATTTTATTACATGTCAAGAAAGACAATGAGTCAAATCTAAATTTCTCTTTAGAATAACATTTAGAATGAATCAGTAACATCTGTTGATAAGGAATTGTAATGAATATAAGATGTTAAGAATTTTCTTAGTTATAATAAATGACTCATTATTTTGACTATATGACTATATTATATGACTATAATAATTAATTAACTCAAATCCTCTTTGAGAAGTGATTGCAGTTTCTTAGATATGTGTTTCCGATATGGAATATGTAAAATGAAAACAAATGTTTTAAATTAGAATGAATTTCCTATAGGAAATCATCACTATTCATGAGGAACAGGAGAATCTTCTTCAAAATGTTTAAGCCAACCGTTTGTCTAAAACCATAAAAGGGTTGTTGGATTTTAGGACAAAAAAGCAATATGTAACTTCAGAGCAGGCCCAGGAGACTACTCCAATTTACCTTTCCCCTTTGCATTTACCTTAGGAGCACAAGCCTTCTACCTTTTCTCAATCTCTAAAATTTAATGTCTGACCTATAAAAACCACAATTCATTGTATTGTTGCATTTTTTTAAGCATCCTTTAATATATATGTTTAATTTTCACCTGGATGGTAAATTCTTGAGTACAAACACCATTTCTCTTTGCTTTTAAAATTTGCTTAAGCACTTAACACAGTGCTAGAGGAACATGGAACACAGTGGGTGCTGAATAAGTATATTAATAGCTAATCTTTCTAATATAGCTCTTAAGAGTATTAGGTTAATTCTTCCCAAACCTGTAAATATTAGAATAATTTGAGTAACTTAAACTTCAGGTCTCCAGAGTCTCTGAGTATGTAATGGGGTTAAAGAATCAGTAGACACTGATGTAGTGTATCCACTGCATTGAGCATTGCTGAGTAGTCTGTTATTTTATTTAAAAGGCCTTTAATACTCTTAACAACCCTCTAAAGTAGATACAAACAGCTATATTATATAAATAATAACAACAGCTAACATTTGCTATGTGCCTACTGTGTACCAAAGTTCTAAGTACCTACTTTTCATACATAACTGAGAAGAGGACAAAATGACTTTGGTGACTTCATCAGATCTGACAGCCAGCACAGGCAAGAGGCTGGATTGGACTCATCTTTTCAACTTCAAAGCTTTTTTTTTTTTACTGCATCATGCTGTCTTCCAGCAGAAAATTTATTTGCTGACTTATGGCAAAATACAACATTTTCACATTAGTTAAAAGCATCTTAATCAAACCTCCTTCCATTCCGTCTATGGATTTTGTCTTCTGCCCAAAGCCTCCTCAGCCTGACTTTGAGGTAGCTTCTAGGCTAATACACAGGCAGAAGCACTCTCAGACTTCTCTGTTTACCAAAACCTCTGAGACCAACTGCCTGGACTTACTGGTCTACAGAGTCCAGATGAAGAGAAGAAGTGAGTGGTTCCTCCGTGAGGCAAATACATATTGATAAACAGCTAAGTCAGAGAATGGTATTATCTTCTATTATAAAAGTGATGAGCCTATTCTTATTAATTGCCTTATTTTCTGTAATTGCCAGAGTTCATCTTTGAGAAAATTCAGTTTTTCACAATCTTTCCTATTTTCATATCAGTCCAGCTGCGTTGTGTAAACAAAAAGTCAGGCTCTCCTTCAGATCTGATGGAACTTTCATTTTACACTTTAAAGCCATCAACTGGAATCATAGTCACTATCCAACATTCTCTGCCTGCTCCTGCAACAAAACCACATTCGGGGGTTCTTGCTGAAGCTGTATTCATTTACATGCTAAAGAATAAGATGTTTAAATACTGTGTCCAAAATTAACACTTAGCTTTGTACCTTCCAGGATACCTTCAGATAAAGCACGAGATAGAAAAGACACAGGAATTTGGAGTGGAGAGCCTTGGGCTGTGGAACTGTTTCTGGCTTCACCAAATTGTACAAGAAATGTCACCATGGTCCACCTCCGTTTTCTCATTTGCAAAATGGGATAATGACATGTGCAGGGTAAGGCTGTGGTAGAGATTAATGAGACAATATATATGCCTGCCCCCAGCCACAGGGACTAGCTCACTGCCTTCCAGCCCACTGACGTGCCCTTCCTCTGCAGGGAAGTGGGGGCAGGATCTGAAGCTACACTTAACCTCGTGCCCACAATAACTCAGCAGTGGGCAGCCTCTGCCACTCACGCCCACGGACACGTGCTCCTCAGGATCCCCTATCAAGTTAAGTCAGAGTTCTAAGACTTATGACACAAACTAGAAACCCCATAAAAGCACCATAATGCAGTGGTGAGGGGAAAGAAAAAAGAAATGTGAGATTATGTAATAATGTGTGTGGGTAGAGAGGTGAAGCAGGCATCATCCTAAAGAAATAATTTCTCAGGATATGGTTTCTGTCTCTAATATCCTTCACTGAGTGTCTAAACATCAGCCTAATTGTTTTAAGTAATTAAGAATGAGGAAGGTACAATTTGTCTATGCAAAGTGTCTCAAGTGTTGCATTCCCTTTGAAACTGGTGTGCAGGGATTAAAAAAAAAACATGGATACCTCTAGATCTTGGAATACCATATACTTAGAGTTCCAACAGTAATTTAAATAGCATAGAAGAATTTTATGAAACTTTTCACCTATAAATTTCTGATTTGATTCTCTCGACAACTCTCTGAGATACACAAGGAAGATACTATTATTGTCCCCGCTGTGTAAATGAGAAACCTGTGATGGCTGTCCAAAGCCACTAAGTCATGCTGCATAAGGAACCTCAACTTTCAGTCGGTTACAATGACAAGTATTTATTTGTCACTCACCTACAGGGCAGGTGTGAATGGACTTTGACTCTGTCCCATATCTCCTTTATTCCAGGACCCAGGCTGGAGAAGCAGCCCTGACTTGTTTGCATGATACAGGTGAAAGGGCAATGATGGAACCCCACATAGGTCTTAAAAAAGCTTTTGCTGGGACTTCACATACAATACTCCGCTCACATTTCATGGCCAAAGCAAGTCACATGTCCAAACCTGTTTTTAGGAGTAGAGGAAATATAATTCTCTTATAGGGACAGGGTATAACTGAGGACAACATGCACAGAGAGAAAGTATTGGAGTTGGAATTTAAACCGAGGTTTCCTGATCTTTAAATGCAGTACTATTGGACCTTGCGTGCTCCATGGTGAATGAACACTGCAGGTACTGAAAACTAATCTACTAAATGAGTAAGTGAATGAAAAAAAAAAAGAAAGAATGAATGCTATACATTCATTTCCCCCTCTCTGTGTGAGGATTCTCTTGGACAATATTGAAACTTATGGTTACTAGACATCAATGTCTGGATATCTACACACACCTATAACTTTGTGGGATTGAGAACTGGGACCAATACTAGAGATATATCAACACAACCAAATAAATGCAACAACAGGGGTATTTTCTACATGATAATAAGCACTGAGATCCTCCAAGAACAGACCTTGAATGAAAACTAAAGATTTATCATTTTTACCAGTAGGACATTGAGAATAATTGACATGAAGATAATGGTTCTGATTCTGTTGCTTCACATATAAGATCGTATGAATCAAGTGAAAGACTGAGTTTGTGAAGTGCGCTGTCAAGAAGGTGCACCTGTGCAAGCTGGAATGCACAGTTGATTTCTTTAAATCACCCTTTCTTCTTATTAGACTGCCAGCGTCTTGCTTAGTCATCCAACAAGCATTTATTGGGTGCTCATGATATGCCAGAAACCACTAAAGGTACAAGGGATATAAATTTAAAAAGAAATAAAAGCTTCCTACTCACATGAACCTTCCTTTCTAGTGCAATAAACTATTACTTCTCTATACATATAAGAAAGTAAAATATATGGAGAGTCATATGGTAATAAATTCTGTAGATCAAAAAATAAAGGGAGTAAGAATTCCCAGGGTAGAGTTGATAATGGGACTCATAATTTAATAGACTGGGTGTAGAAGAATTTGTTGAGAAGGTGACCCTTGAACAAAGACCAGAATGCAGTGAGGAAGTGCACCAGCTGGGTTTGGGTAAGAAACAGATTTGGGTAAGAAAAGTAACTCAGAAAGGTAAGGGGAGGGAGGGCAAACCATGACGGCAAGTCATTGTAAGAACTTTGACCTCTGCAAGGAGAGAAACAGGGAGATGGATTAGAAGGTTATTTATATAAGAGACCATAATAGCTTGCGTGACGGGTGGAAGTGGTGAAGATGATGGCAAGTGGAGCTTTCTTGAAGTGTTTTGAAGGTAAAGATGATAGAGTTTGCTGATGGATTGGACACTATAGAAACAAGGTCTTATCTGGACCGGCCAGGGCTCTTGGTTTCTTCCTCATCCCTGTGTAAGTCACTGGGTGTTGCATTTGCATTTCAGGCCTAGGGCCCTCCAGCGCACAGAGACGGTGTTCGGTAAATGTTTGTTGACTGAGATTAATCCTGTTCATGACAAACCATCAGTAAACATCATTTGTGGTTGAACACTGGAGTTAAAGTAGGTGAAGCAGTCCTGAATAACTTGGAATGTCTGTGGAGTGCTTCAGTGTTGGAATCGTACCCTGTGGAACCAGACACTGCGAGGCTTCCCGTGGTGGAGTGCCCTGAGGATGAACCAGCACTGACTCGTGTATCCGGCTCATTTCACCTGCAGAGTTCGCTTTAAGTCACTATGACCTTTTCTGATGGCTTGTAATGGCAGCACAGTGGGACCACAGTTCCTGGATAGTGCACCATTAACAGAGTGACTAGCCAGTACTATTTCTGGTCCCTTGGAGTGAAAGAGAAAGTGAAGCCAAAAAACAGGGATTTAATGCCACATTTTTCTTCACTCAATTGAGAAATATCTGAAAAACACTATAAAACTTCCCATTGTAAAAAGTAGTCTTTGCAAGGTGATTTTGGTCTTTTTCAGATAGTGAAGGGCTTTTTAAAGGCATTAAAGAATCTATTACTTTTACTTATATAGAATAAAGGGTAACACAGAAACGCAGGATCAAGCAATGCTGAAATACCTTCCTTAGAAACCTTCTGATTGGAGAAGGGGTTTCCATTCCTCACAGAGAGATTAGACTAGGTAGTGCTGAATCATTTGCAACACAAAATTCATATTAGTTGTAAAGTCCGTAAGATTCAAATACTGTTTTGATTGAGGTAGGAAGTTGGCCAAATGCCTTGACAGAGCAGCCGGCTACTGGAGACCGAGCTGTGTCCCAGCAAATTCACATACTGATGCTCTAGCTCCCAGCATGGCTATATCTGGAGAGAGGGTCTTTAGGAAGTGACTAAGATTAAATGAAGTCATAAGGGTGGCCTTCTGAGAAGAGAATGAGACACTCCTCTCCACTCCCTACTCCTCCTTTCCCTCTCCCTGCCAGGTGAGGACACAGTGAGGAGGCAGCCATCTGCAAGCCGGGAAGGGGACCCTCACTGCCACCACTCCTGTTGGCACCTTAATCTTGGACTTCCAATCTTGAGAACTGTGAAAAAATAAATTTCTGTTTTTTAAGCCACCCAGTCTATGGTATATTGTTACTCCAGTCTCTGCAGATTAAAACATCAACCAACCCACTGTTCTAGAAATGGTTGTTCCCGAGGAACAATGGATTCAAATCTCATTCTTGGTTAAGGGGTGAAACCTAAAAATTTAGGAAACAGTAAAATTTGTGCTATGGAAATGTTTAATTGTTTTGAGAAATATTAAGAGTCTTTAAGATTCTCCCTCAGACTGCTACTGTTTCGTGGTAGGAGCTGTTTACCAGTGCATGTTGAGCAAATGAACACATGCATGCAAAGAATCTGTTCAACAGTGACAGACTGAAAAACAAAAAATATTAGATAATATGTTGCCTTGCAGAGCTCATGTTAAATAAGAGCCTTAACTATCTTTCTGAATACCTTTGTGTTCAGTATGTATCAGGATATTAAGAGAAGAATATTAAGATTGTTTATGCTTGTTATTCTTCTAAGTCAAAATTACTGGCTTGATACTGGCTAAGTTAGGACCAAGATTCTTTCCTTAGATCAGTAAAAGCAATCACATTTTAATGCTTCTGTGGACTTAGGTGCCTGAGATTTAGCATTACCCTCAAATAGATGTCAGCACATAAAAAAGAAACAAAAAGTTTAGCACACCCAAGAAAATGTAAGTACACAAAAAAGTACTGATCCTTTCCCCTTGATATTTTTAAAGCTGTTAACATGTTACTTCAACGTTCTTATTATTAGTACAAGTCACATTACCCAAACTCCCATTTTTCCTTTCCGTTAGATGATCTTGTAAAAAAAAAAGTCATAAAATGTTACAACACTTACTAAAAGTGAAAGAAAAAACATTAGCAATAACTGAGGTCTGTTCTCCAACCAGCTGATGAGAGACCTGGCCGAGTGGATGCAAAGGCCCGCTCTCAGGCAGAGTTCGTTACGTCCCTGCTTGGCAGCTGATGGAATGTATATTTTGTCCCTTCCATACCTCCAGATGGCACATTTTTGTCCTGTGTTAGTCTAGAAAAGAAGATCCAGACTAACTGGCTCCCAGAACTGTGTGAACTTTGTATTTCAAAAATATTAGCATTAAAAGCATCAATCTGAGTGTCCTGGATCATCCTGGATCATTATAGAAACAATCTGTGACACTTGTGTGAGGAATTGACATCTGGCAAGTCTTCTATAAACAGCTCTTCTCTATTCCTTCCGTCTCTGACCCCTTACTTGATGCTCTTTGATCTATCACTGGCTGGATACTATCTCTCCCATCCCTAGGAAGGCAATATAGAAAAACAGCAAATTAATGTTTATCAAGTCTTAGAGTCAGAACGAATTTAAGTCCCAGCTGATCCATTTAATAGTTGCACGATCTTGGGCAAATTATCATCTCTGTATGACTCAGTTTCCTCATTTCTAACAATCATGGTACCTAATTATAGGGTTGTAGGTGGATTCAATGAAATCTTGTAGGTAATATTCCTTGCCTACAGTAGGTGGTTAAAATGTTAGCCATCGTTATTTCGTGATTGCACTTTAGGCTTCTTGTAAAGTAAGTTTATTAATTTATTTTGTTTGGTCTTTTATCTTTTTCCTTTCTCTAAGGATATTAGGGTGAAAAAACTGGCCAGCTTCCCCTATAGAAATTTTATAACATGACACAACTGTGCTCTTGAGGGAACCCTCAGCTGTCTCTGCATCTCCTTGTTGTCCTGCTGTTCCAGTTTTATCTTATTTTGCTGTTTTCTATCATTCCTTCCCCAAATTCAAATGGCTTTTCATCTCTCTTTTCTATGGGAAGCCTCAACTCCCTGTATTCGGTTTCATTACCATTTGAGCATCTTCCCTATATTATCTGGGTAAATGTTCTCAGCCTGAATTTTCTCTCCCACTGTCGTCTTTGTCCAAGCAGCTGGGCTGTGTCCCCTGTGCTTTCAAATGAGGGTCTTGGGAAGTTTTCATAACTTTAACCCTTTGCTCCAAAATGTTACAAACAAAATTCATATTCACTGAGGTTCCAGAGGCTAGGTTCTTCCTCTTTTACACATCCTCATTCTTTTTTGCCTGCTTCTTTCAACTTTATCTGAAATCAGTCTCCTGCTTGCTCATGGTATAATACAGCCTCTCTCTGACTAGTTCCACTACTAAAGCTAGCCATCCTATACCCATAATGAAATATGCCAGGATTCATCTTCTCTTCCATTCCAGAGTTTTATATTTCTCAGTTGAAAACTCAAATAAGCATTTTTTGCTGACATCTCAGAGAGTCAGAGTGTTTCCTTAAACAATTCCCAATAAGTAGCTATCAATTTCTTCATCCTTAGTTTGCTCAGCTGAATCCTATGGGCTCTGTCCATAAGAGTCTCTCTGGTGATCTCTGTGGCTGAAGAACTGCTCTCAGTGCCTGTGAAGCAGATGCTCATGGCCAATCTCCTCTTGACAATGAGCTCTGAATAGCTCTTGCTTTCCCTGTGGTCCGCAACATTTTTTCTTTTTTGTGATCTTTGCCTTTATGACCCTTGCTGGAAACAGGAGAGGCATGTGCAGGACCCTTACAGATCTGCTTCTGCTGCCCTTCCTGTCTCTCTCTAGCAGCTATTTTGACATTTAAGCCCTACATGCCAGGTTGCTCCACGTCCCTGGCAGGTTTCCTGCCTGGCCGCAGAGACTCCAGTTGTAATTCTCACTCGTTTTTCTTTTTTTAAAACATTCCTTCATGCATTTTAAATTATTCCTATATACTATGGAGGAGTCACTGTCACCCTCATGACCACCTGTGAAGTCAGCAAACATCAGGATGAAACTGGGTGGAAACCATGCACTCAGTGTCTGACGCCTGTACTCCAGGTGAATCTCCAACTGAGGTTTCAACTTCATTTCCAAATATATGAGAGAAATATGTTTTAGTGGAGAATTTTATTCTCCAAAAATGCTCCATTGAATTGCCCAGAGGGAAACCAGTTAGAGTGAGTAGAGGTCCAAGTTCCCAGGGGGTTCTTAGTGTTTATGTCCATGGAGAGGAGACTCAGGACCTGAAACCTGGCATTCTTCAGTCATCTCAGTGTCACCTGGTGTGACCTTTAGTAGGAACCAGAATTCCTGGTGGCCAGTCACCTGGGCAGCTGCCGGTAGAGCAGTGTGATCAGAGAGGACGATGGCGAGCGGGTGGAAGAGAGGCTGAGGAATGTGGACTAAGGTGAGGAAGAAGTAGAGGTATTTACCAAGGAAGAGTGAGGGAACTGCTGTGTAGTGCCAAGGTCTGGGGAAGTGGGGAAAGGAAAAAAGGAGACCATTGCTGTGGATTACAAATTGTAATTTTAAGATGCATAATCAACATTACATTCCTCTTTAGTTATATTATGTTGTTAGACTCTGTTTTTTAGATTGCAACGCTCTTCAGGGACTAGGCCACAAAAGATGCCAGGCTTTTTGTTTTAGTTTGTTTTTTGGTTTTGGGGGTTGTTTTGCTTTGGATTTCATTTCTTGCCAGAGATTTTGTGCTTAGTTATAATCCTCAGCTACAGTTTTGATTAACAAAATCAACACAGGTCTATGCCAAAGGGCATTTCATCATACCTGCCTGGCCACTGGACACAGGGGATAAGGGAGCAGGGCTTAATTAGATATGAGGCATTACGGTTCTTAGAATATATAAATACAGTCAGTGAGGAAGAACATACAGTTGAGGACAGGATGCTGTAGGCAAACGACTTGTACAACATTATATGAAATTGTGAATCTGAAAGGAGTGCAGCTTTGAATTTGAACTCCATGGAATCTCAGCTTCTTAAGTTATCAGAGTCCTTTTAGGACAGCAAGAGGAGGGCAACATCAGAACCTATTAGAATGACTGTATATTATCGCTCTGCTATCCCAGTGAGACAGAGTTTCCTGAAGACTGGGCTGTTCCAGTACAACTTCAGTGAAACAGGCTTTCAATCCAAGAAAGTAGAAACTTCCTTGCAGCAGAAACAATAAATTCTCAGGAAGAACCAAGCCAAATGACAGAGAAAAGACCCTTGAGTCATAGTTTAAATATGCCATTAATATGGCACTGGGATTTTAAATCCTCAGAGGCTGAGAAATGCTCGTGCCAAGTGGAAGTCCACAGGCCCTCAGGGCTGTTCCCAGCCACCCAGCCATGGAGACAGTTGTTCCCATGGAGAACTGCACTATTCTTTCAAACAAGAGTGGTAGGTAGACAGCAGCTGGGACCGACAAGACTAACTTGTGACCATGTATCAGGAGAACAGGGGAGAATTGCTACAGCTAAGTGTTCAGAGCAGAAGAACTCCAACAGTGAACTCTCCATCAGGGCTGCAAAATGATGCTCAGAGCATCACAACCAAAACCAAAACAAAGAAATGCTGGAACAAATAGTGGGAACAAATTAGAGTCCAGATTCACTAGGCAATTTTGTAATTCATGGTGACCCAAAAGGATTCCAATAATTCTCTCTGTAAGTAAAGCTAAATTAGTGCCTAGGGACAGAAGAAGGATTTCATGTCAGTACTTTCAGACTGAGGCAGAATGACGGCCGAGAGGACTCCAGCAGCCAGGGTGCTACAGGAAATCAGGTCTCTTGAAATCAGACCTTCTCTCCTCATACAAGGTCTAGATAAGTACAGCAAGAGAGCTCCTTCATCCCAATTCGGGGACAGAGACCTGGAAGGCTGGAGGCTGGATTCTGGAACTAGTTTCCAATTAGGTTGGGTTGCTACAATCATTCCCTTGTATCTCCTCTCCCACTGCACAGTGGAACATTCTAAATAACCATGCCCAGGCTGTTTGCAATTTTAACAGCTGGAGAGGTCTCTGGCATCAGTTAGAATAGGGATCAATAACTAACAGCCTGCTTTTCACAAGAGGTGGAGAAACTAGGAAACATCACATTCCTCACTTGTCCTAGTTACAGACCTTGAGAAGAGAAAATTGAAACCTCCAACCACCATTTCACTAGTAAAAAGTTCTCCATTCCCTAAATACAAAGACTGCAAGAAGAGACCTAACAGAAAACCAGAACTATGTTTCTCACGGGTTTCCACGTGCCTCCTCCTAAGAGGTGCCGTGCGGGATCAGGGAAGACAGAGACTGTCCTCTGGCCATTCTCCCGTGATCGGCCTCAGCCCTCCAATGGCAGCAGAAATCAGGAAGGTGTGGAAGCGATCAAAACATGGAATGAGAAAGTGTTTGTGGGAAGCTGGGGAGAGAAAAACCACATAGAAAAGGGTGTGCTGCATAATTTCTGAGGCTGGACAAATGAGAATTCATAGGCATCAAGTTAGGGTAGCAATAAAAACAGATCTAATATTTCTTCAGGTTGTGAATTGGATCCATTATGTCCTTTGAAAATCATAGTGAAGACATGTAAAATTGCTTTCTGTTTCTGGTTTATGCCTTGAATGCAACTCTGGTTAGAACTTGGGCTCCCGCAAACTCTAAAATCTGTTTTGTTTTGTTTTATTTCTTGTCTTAGTTCAGGTCGCTGAAACAGAATACCATGGGCTGGGGGCCTTACAAACAGCACCCGTTTATTTCACAGTTCTGGAGGCTGAAGTCCAAGATCAAAGAGCCAGCGGATTTGGTGTCTGGTGAAAACCACCTCCTGGTTCAGATGCTGTGTCCTCACATGATGGAAGGGGACAAGAGAGCTCTCTGGGGCCCCTTTTATGAGGGCACTAAACCTATTCATGAGGGCATCTCTAATGACCTGACCACCTCCCAAAGGCCTCACCTCCTAATAATGTCATCTTGGGGTTTAGGATTTCAGAATGTGAATTTTGAGGGGACACAAACATACCTTCTATGACATTCATAGAAAATGACTAATGGATAAGTAATATATACATTTTTCTCAGGTAGGACAGTAAAACGCAGTTAGTATAGCATCAAATGATTAATCTGGGACTACGAGTTTCTGCCAATATTTACTAGGGTGAAGGAAAATTCAATCTTTGTCTCTCAGCCTTTCTCAGAGATCACATTACCTCATGTGTGTGTGTATGAGGTTAAAGGGAATTGCTATGTATTCAGTACTTGCAACAACTAACTTTTAAAACATATGTATGATCAAGTAGACTCATAAACACAGAGAACACACTGGTGGTTGCCATAGGGGAACCATTGGGAGGATGTATGAAACAGATGAAAGGGGAAAAATAATTAGTGAGAATGTTGGATATCTTGATCTGGGTGATGGTTACATGAGTGTGTACACATTGAGCTATACACTAAGATTTGTGAATTTCACTGTATGTACCTCAATAAAAAATATGTATGATCATCTGTTTTTTGTCCTACAAAGATTATAAATTCCTAGTAGAAGAGAGCCTATCGGAGTCTCTTTAAATTGCCTTTCTCCTTTCTCCACACTTGCCTTGCCATTCTCTCTGTCCGATTTCATTTTTCAGCATGGCATTTTTTCTTTATTTGCCTTTCCTTTCCCGGTCTCACCTCTTTTCTCATCTTTCATTTCTTAGTCTCATATGTCCTGGAACCCTAAAGAATAGCAAATTAATTTTTAAAAGGAGTATCAAGAAGCAGAGATTGAACCTGTAGATTGTAATCAGGGAAGTCAACCCTATGAGTTGTGGAATAAGGGATTGGTTAAGGGAATATACTTTATGTAGCTGTGGGATAAGCTGGAGAACTCAGGTCTCAAAAAGGGAGCTGGAAGACCAGAGACAAGTTGCTTACCAGTCCTGCTGAAGGACTTGTGGAGACAGACAAGCCAGAGCTGGCAGGGAAATCTCCAAGCCAGGCATGTCTAGCTGTCAGGGGGAACCACAGAGGAGGGCTGGTGGCAGGGTCTCATGAGGGCTGTTGCCTCTGCCTTTGATGGTGAATGTGGGTTCACTGTTGGCCACTAAAGCTACCAGTGAGGAACGACAGCAGGACTCAGAACCAGGGAAGAGCAAGGGTGAGCTGGAGCCCATCAGCATCCTGGCTATGTCTCTCACTGCGGGGTCAGTGAGAACGAGTTTGAACCTGCCAATACCGCTGCATCTTCTCTCACTCCACCAGCCACGACAGCCTTCAGAAAACAAAAGCTGCTGCTTCACTTCTCCTTTGCATATATTGCACTAATGTCTCTTGGGCCAACTCTAAGTTGGCACTGTGCAGAAAACGCAGGTAGTTCCAGCTTATGTAAGTTGACATTATGCAAAGCTATCACAGAAACAGCAACTAGGCATGTTTGTATCATAGATTTGAGGATAGGACCAGGGAATCTGTAAATGTCAGCTTCACACAGTTTTCTTTCTCTGTTGGTGTCAGAGTCCCATAGCAATAGAGATTTCATGAGATCATCTGTTAGATTCATTTTAGTTTCTCTAAATTACTTGGCCATGATAATGTATTAGGTATCAATGGGTAAGGGATATATTAGAGATAAGTAGATATGTGAGACATAGTTGTTGCCTTAGTGTCAATACATGGAGAAGACAGATATAAATAGTCAATGTTAACAGTGCCTCACGGGCTTAGCATAAAAGGCAGGCCCCGCGTGCTGTGGGAGCCCAGTGGGGAGGCCTCTGGTGCAGCCTGGGCGGGGAGACCATGGATCCTCGTACACTAGGTAAGACCCAAACTGAGCCTTAAAAGATGAGTGCGAATTTGTCAGAAGGAGGATGCCAGGGGCAAAAGCATGGAGTAAACAGTGTGGGGTTTCTGGGAATTAAAGTGTGCACATGGGAATGGCAAGACGTGAACATAACAAGATGAGCAAGGCCACCCTGAGGGCATGTGGGACCTTTTAGGCAAGTATATTTTTCAGGGCCCAGATTTACATAAATAATTCAATTAAAGCCATATATAGAAAACATACGGATCCATGTGGGGTGAATATTTAGAATGATGGGTAGAAAGGAGGCCCTCACGTATTGGCTTCTTGTGCCTTCCATGCATGTGAAGATTCTCTGTAGTATTCAGGTGCCACCTCTTCTCGATCATGTTAAAAAACCATCTCTTCATGTTCTGCATTGTCAAATGCACCGTTCCAGTCTAATTTCACATTTTCCACTATAAGAAAAAGATAGCAATATTGCTATAACTTCACATGGCCACAGCTCTGCAGAATATGATTGTTTTGACACACTGCAGATTTCCTTGTCTCTGAGGTCCCCTGACACCCCCATTCAATGCTGATTATATCATTACTCATGATTCTGTATTATCTCTCATGCCACTTTCATGACTCTCTTAAAAGTTATTATGCTTTCCTGATGATGACAGTACGTATAACTTTTATACAGGAAAATGTGAAAGATAATTTTCTGCCATAATAAATGTATTATTCAGAGTGTTATGGTAGAACAATGCATCCTCTTCCATGTCTTCTCCTGAGCTCTCTAGGCCATACTCATGGCAATCCTAGAAGGTGATTTCTCTAGGTTGATTTTACCTGTCTCCCACCCATTGTCACAAGTAGGATACAGAGGTGAGAGGCCAGGCAGAGTAAGAAAAGTATTCCCATTCACACAAGTCATGCCTGCCCCTCATCCAGCTCAGGACCCATCTAGGAAACACAGTGTCACCACACAGGCAGTGCTTGCCCTCATGAAACCCTCAGATGAGATACAGGCAGCCACCTGCGGACAACTGCCTGACAAGCGTCATGGAGCCTATGGTGGGGGTCCCTGTGCCAGCAGCAGGGGGACACACTGGGTAAAGGACACCTGCCACCATTCCTGCTCCCCTTGGGTGCTGTAGACTAAAGGCGGCACAGCTGTCAGACCACAGATGGGTGAGAACCACATGCAGCTGGAGCCCAGAGGTCAGCACCAGAGCTGTCACGATCCCACAGCCCCAGACCATCCTGTGTTCAACCCGAGGGCAGCCACCCCAGATCAACATGTCAGCATCATCTGGTGGCCCATTTTCAGGAAGTCATGCCGAGGAAGTACTGTGCCAGTCAGCAAGGGTGATCCTGGAATCAGAGCCAGCCCCAGGCCCCAGGAAGGCCCCATAGCCTGAGTCCCTGAGTTTCCTGAGGGTATCATATCAGCCTCATAAGTTACATAGTACCTGGAAGGGAATAAATAAGGACCAGAGCCCACACTGGTCCCAATCAGACCTCAAACATGCCTCATCCAGTTGGTATTTCCATCTCAGACGGGTCCAGGATTTCCAGGAAGGGGATTCAGAAAATTTCAGGGAAGGTGCTACCCAGCACAGCAGGCCTCCTGAGCCTCAGCCTGATCAGGGCTGACATTGGTCAGAGTCTAAGGGCAGGACTGAAGGTGACCAAGATCCACCACACAGAGTACCTTGTAATTCCATGCTTGGGAACCTAAATTTTATCTGCAAGTTTGGGCTTCCAACATGTATTATTTTGCTATGCAAAGAATGTTATTAGGTAACTTAAAAAAAAGTTATGGTCAAATTTTGACCGTATGGTCAACACTGGACTTCTGATAGCCTTTCATGCATTAAAATGAATTTCGAATTTGCTAGGAAGAGACACTATGCACCCTTTTGAAACTTTCTCTTAAAAAGTAACTCATGCCATCCTTAATCTGTTATGAAGTAGATTCTTTAATTATTCTACAGAACACACTTTAGAAAAAGCTACAGTAGACATGAGAGCCATTGCAAGGGTTTCATGAAGAACAGGTTTTCGTTTTAGAAAAGTCACTGATGGTGGCAGGCAAGCCACAGTTAGCAGAGAGGGCAGGAAAAGGAAAAGATCAAGAGTGGAGGTTGGGCAGTCATTGTGAGAAACAGTTAAGTGGTGATGAGGTCTGCACTGGGCCAGCGTGAGCAGTACAGTACAGGCACAAAAACAAATACACATTTCTTAGATAAATTAAACTATGTGTCTGGCTAAAAATAACTAAATGAAGAAAAGAGCCATTTCATTATTTCATATGGTCGGGCCTGTTCCTGCACTCTACACAGTGTGTGAGGCTGTTGTCTGGCAATCTTAGTTATCAAGGGCATTTTATTCAAAACCAGCTAGCCCCTATAAGTATGAATCTCATATTTAAAGATATATATTTTCCATAAAACATTGCCCTTAAACAAGAGTCAAGTCACCTCATCTGGGACTTGATCTGTTTCATTGCTACAGTGAAAACTGGCCACATGGGATTTACTGAGAGGCAGTATGTCAGGCCCTGATGTGACAACTTCCTAAGGTATCCTCAAGGGGAGCTGACCATAGGTGACTGTTATCCTTGAAGATGACTTCAGTCCATCCTAGGGGAGGATGCAATCGAATTCACAGGTAACACTGAGGAGCACATGTCAACCCTTTCTCCATGGTTATGCGATTCTATAGCCCCAACCATACATAAGGAAATTTGTATCCTTTTAAAGGACTGGGAGTTTGAATAATCTCTGGACAAAGATAAAACCACCATGTGTATTAGAGGCTTGAAGGGGCTGGAAAAAAGGTAAACCCAAATTGTCTTATCCTTTTTAGAAATTTTAGTCTTTAGTGACTATATAGCTCTCTTAGAGTACTCTAGATAAGCATAGTAGGTTGTGGGATGGAGAGGAGGAGAACAGCTGGATCCCTCACTGATGGTCCCTTGGCTGGTTAAGCTGACAACTAGGCTTCTGACCCCTTCTGCAGACACATGTCCATCAGAAGCAACAGGCATTCTGGGAAACCGAAGAACAGGAGAGCAGGGACTGCTATGGCTGTGATGGTTAGGGAAAGATACAGTGTCATTCAGAGAGTGCTGTGATGTTGGGTGTGATGGGCAGAGGGTAAGACCAAGAAGACCAAGGCAGAGGAGCCCAGGGGGGCAAGAAGCCAAATGCTGCTGTTCAAAAGCTGGTGATGACACTGCGGCAGCACCAGTAATGCCAGCATGTTATCTGCAGCAACCTGGAGCCCCACAAGGTGATCTGCAGAGAAACAAGATCCCAAAGCCTCTGTGTGGCAGGGACATTAAGGAACAAAGCTAGGCAACTGAATTTCCTGTTTTTTTCTAGAAGCTTCAGAGTGCGGTGAAAACATACTGGAAAGAAGGGAAGTTATAGAGAACAGTGGTGCATAATCCCACCTGTGTTTTTTAAAAATGTATGTATGTGTTCACATGTCTGTATGTATACACATGAGAGAGTGTGTGTGTATGTGTATACACATGCACATATATACATATGTCTGTATAAGCCCAGGGGAATGCCTAAAAGCATACCGAACTGACCACATTGTTTACTATACTTATCTCTGGTTGTCAAATAAGACAGGTGGAAGAGGGCAGTCTCTCTTAATTGCACATATTAAGGTTTGAAATGGATGGCAGTAGTGACAGATTTTACTTTCTTTTAGTGTTTTTGCATATTTCTAACACACACACATACACACATATTTTTTTAATTCAAATTCTGTTTTTCAGCCCTATTTAGTTGTGGAAATTTGAAATAAACTTCTTTACGTTTGTTATCTTTATTTTCCAGCTCTGTAAAATGAGCTCGCCCTTCTGACCAGGCAAAAGTTCAAATGAGCTGAGGCTTCCGTCAGTGTGGGGAAGCAATGAAGTATTAATATAAGCTTTGCCTTTTTTATTTCTGTTGAGAAGGTAAGAGTATACTTGAAATACCCTTGTAGAAGGACTGACATTCCAGAAGGTAGAGGAAAGATTTATTTTTATATGTTTCCCATCAATCCATGTTTTTGGAGGTCCTATACCAATGATCATCCCTGGGGATTTGGTCACACCAAAGAACACTTCTGTAATGTTCTCACTGTGGGCTGCCCACTCTCCCTCTCTATTCTGAACTGAGGAGAACTTACTAATATAGCTAACTGAGAGGTGCCTGAAGGAGCTTTATTTATCCCTGGATTTGCTTTCTCTGTTCTTTTGCTTCAAATAACAGCCCGGACAAGCAAGAGAAATAATATATGAATTAAAAAGATAAACTAGAATTTTACTCTTTCTCACTTATAAGCTTTCTCCCCACATGACACTAAGTATACAGTAGGAAAAACTTATCTTCTAAGAGTCACATATCACTCATTAAAATAAATAACAAGGCTTTCATTCTCAACACTCTCATTATTTTTTGCTAAGTAGTATCCTCTAACTATAATCCCCACAAAGAGCATTTGCTTTCAAATTTAGTGTGCATAGGAATAATTTGGAGTGCTTCTTTAAAATGTAGATTCCTAGTACCAGAGATGCTACCATAATTAGTCTGATTTAGTTTAAATCTTGGGTGTGTTGCATGAATCTGCATTTTAAGCTGTACCCCAGATAATTCTAATGCAGGTAATCTAAAAATTGAGGGTCCACTGAAGTAGCTTCAGGAATCTAGAATAGGATACAAATCCTAATCCTCATTTTAAAAAGATAATAGCCTTAGAAATATGTAGCATTCATTCATTCATTGATTTAATAAATATGCATTGAGTTCCTACATGTTTCAAGCACTAGGTGCTAAGGGTACTGACACAAGGCAGCTTCCACCCTCAAGGAGTTTATGATGTATCTTTTAGGATCTGAGCTAAGTTCTTGCTGCCCTCCCCCCATGACCAATCGATACTCTGTTGTGGCCGTTACTTTGGGTATCACCTGGGAGCACAAGGCAAAATGTCCTTCAAAAATTTTCATGTTTTGGGCAGAAATACTGCCTAAATGAGTGGAGGAACCACAAAAGCTTCAGGTTCTTTATGATGCAATTTTTCTTTTTAATTTGGAGGGAAATAGAAAGTTGGTAAAGTGTATATATACAACAGCAGAGTATCCCTTCTATTTGGCAGAATCCCTCAATGCATAAATCTTGATGGAAGTCTGAGCCATTTGGATGGTCATGTCCAGCACTTTGAACCTGAAGAACTGGTGCAAGAATAGTTTGTCATGATAATACTTGTCACAGAGACTGTAGAGAATGCCCAGCAGCAGTGCTGAGGATTCAGACACAGCAGCAGTAAGTGGACAGTGTTGACAGTGCCTGTGGCAGCATCCTAACCATCCTGTTTCTGGGGATGAGGTGACATCCTTCAGCTCCAGCTCACTGTCCAAGAGTGGCTCTCCAACCTTCTGATTGATTCTTTCTGATAAATTCATTTCCTCCTTTTGTTAGTCAGGTCAGTTTCTGTTGCTTACAATCCAGAGCCCTGATGGATAGCAAAACTAGTACCAGCTCCTAGGTACCAGCAAACCTGAGATTAGATATATGGATCATGTGGGTCTGAAGTCAGGGGACTTCATCAACATGGCAATCTGAAAGACCCAAAAAGGTAATAATAAATCAGCCAACTAAACTATCATTGTTCTTTACCTGGAATGAAATGCCCAGTGGGGTTAAGTCTTTCTGGGGTCAAGTTGCCACATTCATAGAAAAGTGAATGGAATATAGAAGTCAAGGACTGTAGAATGAGATGTTGTCTATCACTTTACTGGAAAGCTCACATAAAGAGAATTACAGTTCCCAAAATTCTTACATAAAGACACCAAATAAAACTCAGAGACTGTTAATGACCACGCTGAAAGAATGTTTTATGTATTTACATAAGGTGGCTCGGATAATTATATAATTATATCTGTTGAATTTACTGCCATTGTTCATTACATACCATCTGGGGATGATGGTATTCCTGGGAATATATAGGAGGTTTGGAAAAACTTGGAGTATGCGCTGTCCTCACCTCCCACTGAGTGTCTTCTGCCAGCCTCCTCCCTATCAGTGAGGGCATCCTCCCTTGCTTGAAAACACTGTCTTCAGCCACTGGAAGGAGTGATCTTCCCTGTGAAGCCATTCTCCTCCTGTTTTACTCTCTGCTGCTCTTTGTCTCCAAGGTCAAGTCAGGAAAGAAAAAGGAAGAGAAGGGCTGCATGCAGACAACTCTAGTACTCTGCTAATTTATACCTGATATAATCTGGTGAATACATGTGGAAATGGATCCTAAGGGGCTTGGCCAAGGATGGACCAGCCTGAATTTATTGATATGGGTACCAGAGATGCTACATTAAGCATTATGGTCAAACAGCTGAGGTAGGTCTAATTCTCTACTCAGCTGGTTAAGGAAATACTGAACAATATATGGTGCTGAACAGTTAATAGATAATATTAATGTGAAATGTTAGTAGTTCTTTGGACTAAGGTAGAAAAAGGAACCCAAAGATTGAAAATAGAAGTTCTGAAGTAGCTTTGTCCTGTGCAATCTAGCCAACCATATTCACTCCTCGATTAAACTCCAATAAAACACAGAAATTAGCTGCTTCACTACCTGAGAAGTACAATGACAAGGGAGCTGTCAGCAGATTTGAAGATGAAAGGAATGGAGAAGCAGTAAAGATAAAATGAGCCCCTTGATTTGAATGTGGATGAAAGAATTCTGAAGTGGCAAAAACAAAAAACAAACGCCCCAAAAGCCCCAGGTAATTTTAGGTAGTCACAGAGGCATGACTGTACGTGCCATGTGGCATATATCTGCCATCATTACCAGAATAGATGACCCACAGGGATCTTCATTTTTATTTGGTCACTGGATACCAGATGTGGAGTTCACTAAGGTCCTACTTGATGAGAAGAGCAGAAACCCAACAAACTTCAAAGCTAGTGAACAGATATCTGCTTGGAGACTCCATGAAAGCCACAGTCCCTCTACCTTTTCTCTGACCTGAGTTAGTTCACAGGCCCAGAACTCTTTGAAAATGAAAATGATTTTGAGAAAAGGCCTTGGGGAGTGAGGAGGCAGTTAGAAGGAAAAATGGACCAGCTTTGGTACATTGGAGATTCAGGGGCTGAAAGATGTGAAGCTTTGTGGTTTCATTTTTATATTTACTATATCTTTAGACAATATTTTGGTTATTCCTTTGCATATTGTTATGCAAGTGTTCTGGCATTATCATTTTAAACTTTTCAAATTTTGTAAAAAGCATTTCAAAGGGATATTTGCCATTTAACTCTTCAAATCTTGAAGACAAGCATATATTAGAATACCTATAATATAGCCATTCTTTTTTATTTCCATTTTATTTTTTACCTGAAATGACCTTATCTATGACTCAGCAATTTAGTTTTCTCTTTTCAATGTTGTGTTTATTTAACTCATCTTTCCAAAGACTTTTTTTTGAATGCCATGAGTCAGCATTACAATCAGATTCTTACCTGTCTTCTCAGAAAAAATGTTTTTCTTTTGCATTTGGAGAAAATGTTAATTAACACATTAGGAATGTATTTGGTACATTTGGTTGCAAATGCAAACAATCTAATCTTCTATTCATTAGAGCCTTTGTCTGAATCATTCAAGTGAGTAACAGGTTGCACTGAGACATCACCAAAATGATTCAGTTATCCTAAAAGTAATCCTTTTGTTTTTCTGGGAAAAGTTATATATTTTGAATTACTCAAATTGCATTCTCATTTCATCACCATGGTAACTACCTAGGGCAACACTTGAAGGGATGGCCATGTTAATTACTTCACTGAACAAGAGAATCTGGTCAAATTTTCTGTGAACTTAGCAGAGAATGTTAACAGCATCCACAGGAACTAAACATCCAAGGTTTTGTATCTTGGAGCTTTATATTGATTTGGGAGGAACAGTAGTGAAGAGGCTGAGGTTCATTGAGATGGCTGGGCTTAGTTTCCCCCTGTGGGGTCCATTCTCTTTCTCCTTAGCATTCATGTGTTGGGTGAAATCACCATGACTGTTTTATTTAAGAAGACCATGGTCCAAGAGCAGTCCATCCATGTGCTCTGATAAATACTCTAAAGCTCCTTCATTTGGAGACATAAATACTTTTTCTGCAGGAGGCGATAGGTGCAGAAAAGAGGTTACATTTATCAATACATCAAGTGGAGCAGCATGATGCAACTAATTAGTGTCCTAAGAGATCATGCTGTACACATACTGATGCTATCCGTGTGTGAGAGAAGGCAAGGATAAGGGTTTAAGGTGGTAGATTACCTCAACCTCCTTTGGGGATGGAGAGGGCATATGTGACATTATCTTGTGCATATGGACCAGAAAATTCCTCACTGTAGCTTCAACCACTCCCAGAAATGTACTCAGTTAGGTTAGATAGTAAGCCCTGGTTTGGTGACTTGGCCTGGCATAAGTGACTCCATGTTGGGCCTGTGTCTTTCTTTTTTAACACATGTTTATCCTTTCCTAGGGAAGAACACCACAGAACAGAAAAGAGAAGGTCATTTATCAAGTGCCTACTATGTGCTGGTGCTTTCTCTCTATGATCTGATTTAATCTCCCCAACAGTTATCCGGGGAGATTTTCCTCTTGACAGATGAGAAAACTGAGGCTCAGAGAAATGAGCTCATTCAGTCATTCATCTTATAAATAGGAATTGACTGTTTTCTTTCAGCAACATGGACCAAACCTCACAAACAGAATTAATGAATCTGATACTTAACACAAAAGTCCAGCTGACTCCAGAGCCCATGTTTTTTCTACTACGTGGTTTTTATCTCCAGGCAGCGTTGAGTTTTAGTGTGTCTTCCCCAGCTGCAGGTCTTGCCTATGTTGGGGAGGAGAAATTTTCCCCTACCCTTCTTGGTTTTTCTGGCGGGTCTCATAATTAGATTGATATGGGACAGGAAAAAAAAGCAAAACAAATTTAATTCTGTATATATGGAGGTGAAATAGGTATGAGACCTAAGATGTGACCAAAGCAGGCTGTGTATCTTTCAGACAGAGAAATAAAAAATTTGTGAGGAACTAACATGACAAAGAAATTTAGACTTGGGTACTAATTAGTGAAGAAACTAAGCAGTTTGTTTACACAGCCTCCATGCCCTGAATTCTCTGTCTCTGGGGATAAGGATGCCTCTCTACCTCCTGGCCCAGAGAGGGTATCTTTCACATGGGAGATTTATTTCCTACTTTGAGGGAGGGCAGGGTCATGGGACAAGCATCATGATTAAGTTTTCCTGCCTATGATAAAAAATGCCAAGAAACAAATAATATAGTAAGAACAGGAGGGACTGCATCTTAAGGCTAAGATTCCATTTTTAAAAAACAGAGTTAAGAGGTAAGATTCCCAGCATATTTTATGGTAATCAGACAATAACTGACCCTATCTTAAGGCAGGGCAAGTAGACCTAAATGATATGTCTTCACTGCTTGGGGGTAACCACTATCTTGGAGAAGAACAGGATCAAGAAATTCCTTGTGCTTAAGTTTATCTCACAGAATATCTAGAGGACAGATTACGGATGGTGACATAATGTCTCTCACTGGAAATACATATCATGAGAGTACAAGTCAAACCTACGTGCAATGACCCTTGCCCCCACCCTTTGCCCCATTCTTGAAGGCCTTAAAAGACAGAATCTTAAGCCTTTGAGTGCACCTCCTGAGGTTACCTGCACTCCCCTTTCTTCAAGTGTGTATTTTTTAACTTAAAGAAAGACTTATCATTGCTTAATTTATTGCATTTTGTCTCTGTGGTAGTCCAGTGGTAAGTGTCTTTGTTACTACGCTATTTCATTCTATTTTCTAGACATAAGCACAAGTCTTCACTCTCTCAGTCCTACTTCAGACCAGTAGGGAAGGGCTACTGAGATCTCTTATTTGGGCTTGCAAGTTACTGTTGCCTGAGTGACCCAGACAGGACTGCAGCTGTATGGTCATGCTCTTTAGTAGCTTGCCTGAAAATCTTTCTTTGTGTAGAGAAAAAGGAAATTTTATGACCAAGATTCTCACCTGGCTTTAATATCTCCCATTGTATACTTAAAAGAGCCTGTTTGCCTACCTGTGGGCACCAGGATGTTTACCAGTGGACAGGGCCGCCCGGTGCAAACCCTCAGTCACAGAAGTACCAACCCAGGGAAGGGGTGCAGAGGAAACTCACAAGCACCTGGACATAGTTGGTTGGGCATCCACCAGTCACCACAGAGAGCCACCCACAGAGTTCCTCCTGTGTGAGGGGTGGGGGCCGTGAGGAGAAAGCCAGAGAGCAGTGGGAGCAGAGAGAGGAAGCAGGAAGTAGAAGCTGCACAGCTCTGGTGCTGGAAAGGGAGAAGAGAGCCCCATGCTGGGGAGCAGGAGGGAGCCCTGGAGCTAGGAGAGGCTGAGTTAGTTGTATATAGTCAGGTAACCATTGTGAGAATAAACTTGGTATGAGCCCCTTTTAACCCCCAACTTTCTGTTGTCTTATTTGGTATCATTGAATTTATAGTGAACTTACTTAGAGCGGGGAACACCTTCCTTCTGGAGCAGCACTTTGCTTTCGGAAGTTCTCACTCCATCCAGAGCCCTGTGACTCCCCTAAATCCTGGTGTGTAGGGATGTAGTTCCCACACTGTGCAGATCCAAGCAGACACTGGATGCCAGGTGACTCTGGCTTCAGGAGTTGGCAAGGGATCTGCCCTATGCTGAGCAGGAGTTCAGTGAGCTTCCCTTTCTTCCCTCTGCTCTTCCTCGCTCTTTATCACCTGCACAGCTGCTGCCATTTGCTACTACTCTTGCTTTAATGAATTCCTTCCTTACCTACACTTGTCCAACCTGTTCGAGAATTCTTTCTCATTTAAAGTCAAGAACCTCACCCTATCCAGGTTGAGGTTTCACCTAGTGCACAGGGAGAAACCTCCCAGCTGACAACACTTTCAGAGGAACAGAGGGAAGGGATCAAGTATCTTTGCACTGGCTGTTTCTCAAATAACTTTAATTCAAAATAACCAATATGCCATTTTGGCACATTTTGGGGCAGCCTGCCTGGAGCCCTGTCACTTGACAATAGCAGGGGAAGTTACGAGAGAGAGAGTTACGAGGGAGAGAGTTACGAGGGAGAGAGTTACGAGAGAGAGAGTTACGAGAGAGAGAGAGAGAGAGAGAGAGAGAGAGAGAGAGAGAGAGAGAGAGAGAGAGAGAAGAGAGAGAGAGAGAGAGAGAGAGAGAGAGAGAGAGAGAGAAGAGAGAGAGAGGAGAGAGAGAGAGAGAGAGAGAGAGAGAGAGAGAAGAGAGAGAGAGAGAGAGAGAGAGAGAGAGAGAGAGAGAGAGAAGAGAGAGAGAGAGAGAGAGAGAGAGAGAGAGAGGAAGAGAGAGAGAGAGAGAGAGAGAGAGAGAGAGAGAGAGAGAAGAGAGAGAGAGAGAGAGAGAGAGAGAGAGAGAGAGAGAGAGAGAGAGAGAGAAGAGAGAGAGAGAGAGAGAGAGAGAGAGAAATATATATATATATATATATATATATATATATATATATATATATGTATATATATATATATATATATATATATATATATATGTTATATATATATATATATATATATATATATATATATATATATATATATATATATATATAGAGAGAGAGAGAGAGAGAGAGAGAGAGAGAGAGAGAGAGAGAGAGAGTGTGTGTGTGTGTGTGTAAGACAGTGAGAGCATCCAGGCAGAGTTAAGGCAGGCAGGGGGAGCAGATCTTTCTATATTCACAGTCAGAAAGGAGTTTAGAACTTACTCTCCAAGAAAGCAGAATACAAGGAATAATGTTATCCACCATGGGAAACGCCCTCTTCCAAAAGAATATCCTTTGATGTACCTTTCACCAGGGGCAATGCCTTAAACACAATGAGACCCAGCCCTTAAGCTGCAAACAAAAAGGCAACTCCAGGAGTTAATTTCACACATCTCAGTGACTCACAGATGATCTTTTCACTTCCTTGAGGTTGTGCTCACTATGCAACGAGAGCCCTGGGGTTAAAGTGAGGGGGAGCAGAGTATGAAGTCCTAAACTACTCCTCTTTGACATAAGAATGATCCTAGGCTGATTAGTTTTAATTAACCAGAACCAAAGGAGACACTCTGAAAGCTGAGAGGTTAGCTTTTGTAAGAGACATTTACATTTTTAAGGCACTCTCCATTTGTAAGAGCATCTCCCTCTGTTCAAGCAGAGGATGACTCTACATCTCTAGAAACTATCAGTGAAGAAGCTTAAATCTGCATAACAACTTACCCACGTTTATTGTGCTTTTCCTGATGGCCTCCCATAATTGGTACCCCAGAACCTTTTCTCTAGCGATGTGGTGTTTAAGGTAGTGGCTTGGGCCATTTTGGGGATTTACTCTGTTTTCCTAGGTATTGCCCACTTATACAGTTGTGGATAAAATTGTAATATTTCCAGAATATCTCACCTGGCTTTAGTGCATCTGCATATCAACAGGCATTCCTCAGGGGTGGATGGGGTTCATCTCCATATCAATGGGTAATTACCTGGGTGACTAAGGGCTTATCTGAACCTGAGACGTGAGGGGGAGGGCTGGTTTTACTTCTGCTGGAGCAGGAAAGAGAAATGGCTCCAGACCGCAGTTTGTAAGCAAAAAACAGCTTTAAAATTTTATTTCTCCCTTTGACTGATTTCAGTTTTAAAGGTATTTTGCCCTGGGATTTCCTTTCCCCGGAGTTACAACAGGATGTAGACAAGCTATTAGACTTACTTGCTTTTCTCCTGTTAATCGGTCTTTCATTACAGGTGGGTCTCAGCCAAGAACCTAGAAGAGTATGGGGTAATTATTTTTCCTCCCCTTCAAAAAGTTAGACTGGGAACTCAGAAGAGAAGGCTGAAGATCATTTTTCTGCTTGTCCTGAAATGGTGCTAAGGGTAAAGAAAGAAGGTGCTACTCTACTATTGCTCTTATAGGGACCCAGGGCAAGCCTCCCACCCCAAGATGTGTGCACCACTTTGGCATACACATTATTTTGAACTGAAAATAAGAAAGGCCCAAATAACTCAAAAAGAAACTTTGAACTTCCCCCTAAGTGCATAAAAAGAATTCAGATGGAAGACCTGCTCTAGCAAGAGAGCTGTTTACCATAGATAACTACATTATAAAATGAACTAGGGGTGGTAGACAGGGAGATTCATTTAGCAAAGTCTGTTTGTTAAAATTCCTATGTCCCACTGTTTCTGTATGGCCTGCAAATATTAATTAACCAAGCATCTACTCTTTCATATTCCTGCAAATTGCTTCTTTCTCCTTTTGAAGTCTCAGACTCCTACTTCCTATATAGTATACAGTATATGGTAAGGACCAAGGGCAGGCAGCCCCAAGATGCGCCACTGTGACATGCAGATTATTTTGAGCTGAAAGCCATCAAGGCTCAAAAGACTCAGGAAGGTACTTTGACCTTCCCCAGACCCCAAACTCACAAAATGCATTAAAAGGATTTTTTGGATAGAGGAACTGTTCCAGGAGGAGAGCTATCACCACAGATAGCTGTATTGTAATGTAAACTAGGGATGATAGACAGGAAGAAATATGACAAAGCCTGTTAAAATTTCTCTCTGTGCCCTATTGTTCCTGTGTAGCCCATCAAGTATTTTCTTTACAAATATTTACTCTTTTCATATTCCTGTGAATTGCTTCCTTCTTCCTTTACAATCTCAGACCCTCTCTTCTCCTTGGTTCAGGATGACACATACGCCTCATTCTCCCTGAATTGTTTTTGGAATCTATGTCTATGGCTTCCCCATTTGTAAATAATTAAACTTTGGTTTTTTTTTTCTCCTGTTATCTGTCTGATTTCAATTTGATTCCTAGACCAACTAGAAGAACCTTGATGAGTAGAGGAAATTTCTTCCTTCCCAGCAACATATATGCTATATATAAGTATAAAACATATATACTAAATTTTGCCTGACTGTCTTTGGAATCTTGTGTCTGTGGAGCCCATACACACATAATTAAAACTTTTTTTTCTCCTGTTAAGCTGTCTCATGTTAATTTGATTCTTAGACCAGCTGGAAGAACCTCAAAGGTAGAGGAAAAATTTTCCTCTTCAACATCTCCACCTCTACAAATGGCTCTACAATCTACCTGCTTGCTAAAAAGAGAAAAACAAGTCCTCTCCCACTTCTCTTGCTCCCTCAACCCCCACGCAATCATGAGATCTTGTCTCTCTATATTCAAAAGTGATTTTCCCTTTGTCACCTGGGTAACTGTTGTCCATGCCACCAGCCAACATCTATCTGAACAAACTCAGTACCTTCCAATTTGTTTTTATGCCTCCACTCTTGTCCTCCTCTTGGTTCTGCCGATCAAAATGCATTTTCCACAATGCAGCAAAAGTGATCTATCAAAAATACAAAAGGATTGGAGTCACCTTCCTATGTTAAACTTCTTGGGAACTTCCTGTTCCCATTAGCATGAAATACAAATATCTTAGCTTGTAAAAACCCTGTAGAATCTGTCTTCTGCTCATTTCTGTAGCGTCTTCCTTTCTGCTTACACTATATTCTCTAGTTATAAATTTCTGTGTATTCCTAGAATACACCCTGCTCTCTCTTTCTTCCATCGTATTAAAACCATGGTCTTTTGATTAAAAAGGCAAAAATCATTCTCGGCCTCTGTTACTCACCCCATTGTTAATCTTAATTATGACTTTCTGTGCTGTTCTTTTAAGATAACTCTGATACAGAAGTCACAAGTTGTTTAGTAGGACCTTTGGAGCCAGCTTCACCCAGAGCAGCGTATCCCAAGCTGATTGAGGCCCAGACCCTAATTGGAGCCTGTAAAGAAGGGATCTGCCTGCTTGGTCAATGACCTTTCCCCCTGTCCTGCAACAAAAATTCTTTAGGCAACAGAATTGGAAGTTCAGCTCCAAAGACTGGGGAAGACAATCTGAAGTGAAGGGTACCACTAACTGCTGCAGCCAGGACCTGCAACGAAAGAGAACTAGAATTTCCCAGCCTTCAACCAATCACACTTAACCAAACTGCGAGCACGTCCATCCTAACCTTGTCCAAATGCCCAAAATATCCTTTCTTCCCATCACTGTAGAGACAGAGTTGAGCCCTGCCTCCTGCCTCCTTGCTCAGCTGCCTGGCAATAAATTTTCTCTACTGAAACTGTGTCTCAGAAATTGGCTTTCCATTGCATGGGCAAGTGGGCCTAACTTTGCTCAGTATCAAATTTCTCTTTCTGCTTACACCATATCCTCTGGTCCTTTTAAATTTCTCTCTATTCCTAGAATACGTTCTGTTCTTTCTTCCATCCTATTCATCTATCTAAAACACTCTACCTCCTTCCTTTTCCTGTCCCTTCTATGCCCAGATGTCTAAAACTAATACTTCAGGTCTCAGCCTTCTGTTCTCTTTTTGTGTATACCTCAGCCCCAAACTAGGTTGAGAGTCACATAGCACCTATTACACTGGATCGTAACTGGTAGTTTTCACTTGTCTGTACCCTTTACTAGACTGTCACTTGTCTGAGGGCAGAAGCCACTTCTTTTCTTGTTTACCATTGCAGTCTCAACACTTGCATGGTGCTGACATAAAGCAAAGACATGGGACAAGGATCATGCCGTTGTAAAATCTACTTAGCCTGAGAAAAAGGCCCAGCTTATTCTTTAACTTAATCTGTAATATGCTTTTCTTCCATCCTCTTAATCAATTAAGTAACTGTTGCCCCAGGAGAAGGTGGCTCCCCCTTCTGGGCAAGTTCACTATGAATTTGATGAGAATGAATAAAGACAAGAGCAAGTTGGGGGGTGGTTAAAAGGGATTCATTCTCACCCGGCTTTATTCTCATGGCAGCAGGTCAAGCACTAGAGTCCCATCTTCCCAGCCACATACACGGGGCAGAGGCAGCCGAGTCTCTCCTGGCGCCAGTGCTACTCCCTCCTGCTCCCCAGCACGGACTTAATCCTCTCCTAGCACCGGGCTCCATGGCTTTCTTCTGCCAGCCTTTGTTTTCTCATAGATTTCCCTCAATGCTTCCCTTTTCCACTCTCTCCTGTTCTCTGCTTCCCACTCCTAGCACCAGGAGGAACTCTGTGGGCAGTCTCTATGGTGACTGATGGACTCCCAACCAATTACACATATCAGGAACTGAGGAGAGGAGGGAATCGGTGTTTCCTCTCCACCCCTCTCCACCCCTCTCCTAGGTGGGTACTCCTGTGACTGACCAGCCGCTCTGTCCCTGGTAAACATTCTGCTACCCATAGACATGCCATGCAGGCTCCTTATGTACACAATGGGAGATAGTAAAGCCAGTGAGGATCCTGGCAATAATTTCCATTTTCTCTACAGTAACTTTGTAACCAGGATGAAAGATAGACCTCTGAAGTACAAATGAACCTATGTGGATAAAGAATACCAAGATCTGGATCAACACAGTCACCTAAATAACCCTATTCTTAAGACAGAACTTCAAAGGAATTATGAATCAGCTACACACATCATACCTTTTGCTGACCCCTACCCAAAATGCCCTATAAAATCCTTAAGTTTTATTAAACTTACAATCCTTAAGTGTATACTTCCTCTCTGAGGTCACCCTCACTCCCATCTGAGTGTGTACTGCCTTATATCAAATAAACTTTCTTGTTGCATAAGACAGTTGCACTTATCTCTCAACTCTTTTCCATGATAAAGACAAGAACTCTCCAACCTCCACCTCATGTGGTAAATGTTTTTGTCACTTTACTGTTTCATTCAGCTTTCTAGTCTTAACACAATCCTTTTCTCTCTGCTTTATTTCAGACTGGTAGGGAAGTGGAAGTTCTCAGAACATAAACTCAGTCCATCCAGTGTTTCATGGCTCCCCCAAATTCTGGGGTGGTAGGGATATAATTCTCATGCTGTGCAGATCAAGCAGACACTGGATGCCAGGTGACTCTGGCTTTAGGAGTTGGCAAGGGATCTGCCCTACACTGAGAAGGAGTTCAGTGAACTTCCCTTTTCTCCCTCTGTTCTTCCTTGCTCTCTATTGCCTGCCTGGCAGCTGACACTTGCTCCTACACTTGCTTTAATGAATTCCTTTCTTGGTGGCACTTGTTTGAACTTATGTGTGATTCTTTCCCAGTCAGAGTCAAGAACCCTCCCCTGCTCAGGTTGAGGTTTCATCTAGTGCTTAGGGAGACACTTCCCCAGATGCAGCTGCCCAGCAACAGTGCCAGGCTCATTGTAATCACTCACTAAATATTTGTTGGAAGAAAAGAAAAAGGAAGGGAGGGAGGTACAAAGGAATGAAAAAAGGAAGGAAGAGAAGGAGAGAGGGATCCTTAGGGATGGCTCATTGTTCCTCCCATATTTAAATGACTTTGCTTTTTTGCCTGGAGCAGATGATACAATTAAATCTCTGCAGCAAGAGGAATGTATGTTTGCATTATCCAATAGGGTAGTCACTAGCCACATGGGGCTAGCGGGCATTTGAAATGTGCCCTGCGTGACTAAATAATTGAATTTTAAATATGGCTTTATTTTAAATTGAAGTGGCCCATGTGGTTAGTGGCTAATGGATTGCACAGTGTGGGCCAGAGGAGCCACTGGCAGGGCCAATTTCCTGTGCCTGGTCTGCACAACCCCACCCCACCATTTCTGCTCCCCTGCTGCTCAATACTGTGTTGGTCGTTGCAATTTTCCCATTGTTTTTAGGAATTCCCCTAAAATTCTCCTGTGCTATGCTGGCAGCAAAAGTCAAATAAATGTAGCAGACAGAATGCCATGTACACTTCATTTCTGACAACCTTAATGAGAGTCATTTCAATCTCACAAATACTGTTAAGTAATTTCTATCTATACCAAGAGCTGTATTTTTCCAAAATACTTGCTGTAATGGTGAAATGGTGAAATAAGTAAATAGCCTCTCAAACTATTATACCAAATTCTCCAAAATCAGCTAAAAAAAGCAACAGAGGTTTAATTTGAATATTGCTCTTCATTCCTTTGGTACCCAGAGAAAACAAGAGGCAATAGAATAGCAGAAGGCAGGCAGGGAGAAAGGTGAGAGAAAAGCATGAGAGAGAAAAATGAGTCCATAGTCCTGGCCTCCTCACACAAAGCTGAGTGATGACTACCCTGCAATTATCATTATTAGCGAGCCAGCTGGGCAGAGAGGGAAGGGCCCTGGGTTGGCAGTCAGATCTTCTGTACAGATTTACTTGGGCTAGTTACGTAACCTCCCTGGAACTTTGTATTTTTCTCATCTAAATGGAGAAAATACACCTACTTTCCCTATCTGGTTAGGTTTTTGCAAGCTTCCAATGAAATAATACATGCCAAGGGGATGTGCAGTGTGAGTTAATCTCCCTGTTACATAAGGGGAGACAGTTTAAAACTCTCACCGGGTCCAATAAAATCTTCAGGATGGAAAACAAACAAGAAGATATATATAAATTTCAGCCATACAAGCCTACTTACCTCCCTTTAGCCATTGAAATTTACCTGAAAACATGTGTTTTTCTTTTTTTCTGATCAGTATTCATTGCTAGAAAGTATCTATTTCCACACTTATCCTGGAGCCTGGAAGTTCCATATAATCATACTAAGGGCCAGTTATGTCTTGGCTGGGGTGGTGTGAAGGGGAGAAGAGTTGGCAGCCAGCACTGGAATTCAAAATAGGGTGATGTCTGCAAAGAGAGGACATTTTTGGATCTAGCCTCTCTCCTATTTTCCCTTTAAGTATCTCTGTCAACTACCATATTACACAAACTTCCATTTCTGAGCAGGTGACTACTTTGAAATGTTATATTCCAGTTCTTGCACCAAGGGTTCTCCTTGGCTTTGAGAGATGTTTTCCATTGAATAGGCTTAATTAAGCTTCCAATACATGTCTAGCAATATACTGGATGTTCTGTAAAAGGCAAAGAAAATCCTTCAAGTTTACAGTCTGGAGGTGGAGCTCATATGCACTTGGACGACACATTGAGATGTACAGGAGCACATACCACAAGAAGACAGGCTCTGCCCATGTGCACTTTAAAACCCCCAGACTTTCTAGCCCCTGGAGTATTATAACTGGCCACCCATTTTCAAAGGCATTCATTCTTTGAACAGAAAGAATATTGATGTTCTGTGGGTGAAAACAGATTAGCAAATTTTATTTTCAGTACAGACAAAACCAGCAGACAATGACAGCCTACACACTAATTACACATGGAGGATTCCTTTAGGATAGGTTAACTATTCATGGTGTGGTATATACTGTGTGGGAAGATTCCAACTATTTTCTGATATATTTCCATTACAAGAATACAGTTCAACTAAGTAAGATCTAGCATTATTAAAGCCCCTATACCCAAACTATGACCCAATGAAATATTATTACTTTCTATAGGTTTGTACTAAACTACAGCCACCTAATCAACTGTGACCCATGTATACATACAGAGTTACTTCCTGTGTTCATTCACTCATTCACTTATCCATCCATCCATCCATCCATTCATTTACCACCATGGAAGAAGCCTGATATGGAGAAATAACAGGTGTTTAGAATCACACAGACCTGGATTTGTATTGTGGACTCTAGCATTTAATACTCATTACATCTCCAGGCCTCAGTTTCTCTTTTTAAAAGAAATGAATATATATAATACATTACTAATAAGCTATTATAGCATTCTAGAACATAATATTTGCTGTAGGGATAGTTCTTAAATTTATGGTTATCTAATCTTGGTTCAGATAAAGGAAAATAAAGCAGTCATTAATCTGTATTGAGAAATTCCTTTTGCAAATAGTGATAGAATCACATATTCTCTATTAGAAGAAGAGAAACACAAGCCATGTTCATTCTCAGGGCTTAGAGAATTAGTGTTTTGGTTTCTCACATACTGTGGATCAGAGATAACTTTAGTCTGGTCAGCACAAACTTGCTAGACATTCTGATTTCTAGTGTGCCAAGTCATGCCTTCCCAAGTCAATTAAAGTTCTTGAAAGCTAAGTCTGTATTTTTAAAATAATAACTCTTGGGGTATCACTGAGAAGCTAGCCTTCTGGCAGAGCCACCAGGGAGCGGGGCTATCTCAGTGCATGTCTTTTTGTTCATCTGACACTTTGATAACCAGCTCAGACTTCTTTGAGAAGAGGCAAAATAATGAAAAAAATCGGGGCTTAGCGGTAATTGAGTCTTGATCCAAGAGGAGTCACCAGCATTCACCCTGTGGCCAGCTTTGTCCATCCTAAAGCCAAAGGCAATTGATGTTGTATATATCCTTGCTTTTGTGTCCAGAACCCAGGTAAATGGACCTTTGTCTAGTGTTAATATATATTTAACTTAGTCTAAATATGCAACAGACTCAGATCTGAAACTGGCATATCCAAGTGGCTTTGGTTCAACTCAGAAGCCATTTTTTAAACAAAACAATGTAAAGTGCCTAGCCAGAATGCCTGGTGCATGGCAGGAACACAGCAGATAATTAGACTTATTCCCCCAAACTGTGAGCCCCTACTGCATGCCATGTACCATCTATCTTTGACCAAATCAAACTAGGTCCCTGCTCTCAAAGAGCCAACAGTTCAGTGCTGGAGCAATCTGTGGGAAGATACGAACATCATGAGTTTGATAAGTGTAATAATAACAGCAAAACATACTGTAGCCTCAAACAGAAGGAAGGCATCCCCTCAGCTGACAAGGCTCAGGGGGTGAAGGTGGGTTGTTCTCAAGAATGTGAATGACAAGGCGTTTATGAACTTCAGTCCATGCCTGTCTCGTGCTTGATCCTGACATACTTTCTGGGTCTTGGGATCTCTCCCTGTCAGTAAAGCAGAGTTTGGTAGTAAAGCAACAACACAAATCCTGGTTTTGCTATTCTCCAAGCTATTCCATTCACTCATGTATTCATTCATTTGTTCATTGGATATTTGCAGAGTACCTATGATGTGCTAGGCACTCTGCAAACAGCATTGATAATAAAACAGGTTTTTATTCTATTTTTGTGGAGGTTCTGATAGATAACAAGTAAATAAATAAGTAGAAACAATTTAGCAACAGCATGTGTTTGCATACTTTTTCAAATTATAGAGTCTATGGAGGAAGAGAAAAAGGGAGGACTGAGGGGAAATTGGGTAATCCTCCGTCCAGCACTGGCGGAGGCTCTCCAGGAGCCAATGTTCATGCTGAGGCATGGAGGCAGAGAGGGAACAAGGAGTGGGGAGATGGGGCAGAAGTGGCAGAGAGAGGGTAGAGCATGTGCTAAGGCCCTGAGAGGCAGGGAAAGCTTGGCATGCTCAAGCTCTGGAAAGGTGGCTAGTGAAGGTGTGGGCATTGTTTGTTAAGGAGAAGGCAACACAAAAATACCCCCTCAGAATTCATGTCCATTCATTTCAAAGTGTTCTCTATTGGGCTCAAGTGAAGTAATACCAGAGTTGCTAGAACAATATGAACAAGGACGGGCGCCTCCTCCATCTCATCCCTGGCTACTACCCCTTACTCATTTCCACCACCCTGGCTCTGCTATTCCCAGAGCTCACCCGGCCAGTGGGGTCTCAAGCCTTTGCATCTGCTACTGCCTGTGCTGCAGTGTTTCTTGCCCACATCATGCTATGACTCCGTCCCTTACCTTGCTCGAATCCGTGCCTTCTCAGTGAGCCCTTCTCCAGTCATTCCGTCTAAAATCCTGAACTTCTCTGTACCTGCTTTTTTCCTTGGCATCAATTTTCTTCTAAAGAGCTAGACAATGTCCTTATTTTTCTGCTCATTCTTTCTCTCCTCAAGACTGAAAGCGCCACAAAGGCAGGGATTTTTGTCCACGGCTGTATCCCTAGCTTCCAGAATAGTACATAGTAAGCCTTGAGAGGTATCTGTTGAAAGAATCGCACTGAATCCTCACAAGGCAGCATGCAAAGACTCGCTTAAAAAGATGGTGAATTAGCTTTCATAAAGTTACAAAAATCATTTCATTGACAAATTAAAATCTTGCATTGATAAAGGCAATGAATACCTACCAAATAAACTCAAATATTGTATTAATAAGTTTTGACGGTTTTTCCATCTCACGAAATGAAAATCAATGACATAATTTACTAAAGCTAACAATTTTCATTTCTATTAATCATACATTATTTGCATTGTGACAATGTTATATCCATCGATTGTGTTTCAATTTGAGATTCAAAAACAGCATGTTAAAATAAAAGGTTCTCAACAACATGGATGGAGCTGGAGGACAGTATGTTCAGTGAAATAAGTCAGGAGGAGAAAGACAAGTGCCAAATGATTTCCTTCATTTGTGGAGTATAACAATGAAGCAAAACTAAAGAAACAAAATGGCAGCAGACTCACAGACTCCAAGAAGGGACTAGCGGTTACCAAAGGGGAGGGATGTTGGAGGGTGTGTCGGGAGAGAGGGAGATGGGGCTTGAGGGGTATTATGTTTAGTACACATGGTGTGAGGGATCACGGGGAAAACAGTGCAGCACAGAGAAGGCAGACAGTGAATCTGTGGCATCTTACTACACTGATGGACAGTGACTGCATTGGGGTATGAGTGGGGACTTGATAATATGGGTAAATGTAGTAACCACATTGTTTTTTCATGTGAAATCTTCATAAGAGTGTATATCAATAATACCTGAATTAAAATAAATAAAAAAATAAAAATAAAAGGTTCTCTGTGTAATTCAATTCTCTTCTTACAATCTGGTATCTCTTGTCTTCTGATATTGTGATATAAACTATGTATATTAATGAATTATATATTCAAAGTATAAAGAGGTATTGATCCTCCAAGTATGTTTCATTTTGCTGCTATATTACATTTTAAAAACAGAACACAAGCAGAGAGGTTTTGGGGGTTTTGTCTGATTTCCTGCCCTAAGAAATAAAATGCAAAATAGAGAAAAACTGAAAGAAACACAGCTAGCCAGGCAGATACGTCTCTTTGCTAAACTTGTGGTGTTTACACTTCCCATTCTGGGCCCTTATTCACACTTGATGTCCTCAGCCAGAAGCCCCCCAGGTTGTGGGATGGCTGGGAGGACTGTGCACCCACACACCCTGGATGGTTGTCTTTGATAATATAGGGTGCCATTTTCATCTTCCTGTTAAACTCTTTGCCTCCCCAACCTCATGAGAAAGCTGTGCTTTTCACCATCAGGACAAAAATCCTCAGTTACTGTATTCCTTCTGATTCTGGTTCTACCAAGTTAGATCTTAGAAACCCCCTTCAGAACATAACTGGGGTCAGATGTCAACCCAGGCAATTTGGCTAAGGCAGGGAGTATATGCAGGTAGGATCTTGAATCTAGGGAGTGAAAGAGTGAGCAAAAGCAGGAGGGAGCCAGAGCAAGTGACCTCCATCCGGGGAAAGAGGTCATGTGCCTTTGCCCTTAATCTCTGGGACATTCTGCTGTATGGGAGCATGCCAGCGCAGGATTTTCTGGACCAAACCTCTGTTGCTGGCATTCCCCTGGCTTATAAAAAGATTTGGAGTGAATAGATTACAGGTTTAGATTAAAAGGATGGAATGCAGTGATCAGACAGGTTTTAGTGGGCCCAAATCAGGGAAAAGCATCTTTCAGAACTGTAGCATCTGTCTTTCCTGAAAACTACTGAAATGTATCAAAATGATAGAAATTAATCTATGAAATGCCAAAGCTAGCAGTGCTTTACAAACTGATGAACAATTCTAACAACATGTTGCTTTGTGTATGTGTGGCAATCTCTTTTTCAACGATAAACATCCTGGTAGCTCTACCTTGATGTTACTCTTCCCAAGTGATGCACATTCCTTGTTACATGCCCATTGGTCAATGGAGAAATGAATAAATAATCAACAAAAGAACATCTCTCTCCTGGCAAATATTAACATTTTATTCTGAAAAGCAAGTAATAAAATTGTCTGAGAGTTAGTATTTTAAAATTTGGTTTTTCTAAAGGCTTTTTATATAAAGTTTCTTTAAGAGGTTATACAACACATTTTTTAAATAAAAAAGAACAATTTAAGAATAATAAAAAATTTCTCCTTAGTGCCAATAGTAAAAAAACACAATTTCTAATCTAACATAAAGAACCTGGGCTTAATACATAGCAGCAAAAGTCCATTGTGTACAATGTTTCCTCTTTGCTTATTTTAATTTGCTTTATCATATAGTTAGTAGCCCCCACATAGGTATGATAACCCATGTGCTCACCTCAGTCCTCCCTTCTACTCTACCTCCCATAGTGGGTGAAGGCAGCCCTTCGGAGTGGGGATTGCGGACACTTAGTCCTAGCCAGGTTGTCTCTGGATAAATGACTTAGTATCTCTGGGAGCCTTATTTTCCTCAAAATGACAGGAAGAACGCCTGCCCTGCCACCACCCAGATAATGTGGAAAGTGCTTTGAAAATGCTAAAGTGAAACACAAAGATACAATGTTCACATGAGGTGTCACCAAGAGAGGCCCTTCAGGCATCCTCAGTATGACATCCGGGTTGCAAACCTCCACCCACCTTATAACTGGGGGCTGTGGGAATTCCAGGGAGGTGGGCCTCATCTGGGAACAAAAGGCATTGAATGCCTCACCCTCTAAATTCCAAGACACAGTCACTATTGTCATACCTGCTATGTCACCACAGAGTTGACCAAAAGGGTTTATTTCAGAAAAAAATACTTGTGAAAATTCCACTCCATCTGCCTATGTGAGGAAGGCTGAGGGTAGGGATATCCCTACGCTGAGCTCATGAAGTAGCAATGACATATTATGGGCTGACCTTTGCTTCTCCCCACAGAAATTCATATGCTGAAGTTCTAATCATACTCAGAATGCAACTGAATTTGGAGGTAGGGCCTTTAAAGAGGTAATTAAGGTAAAAAATGGAGTCATTAGGGTGGGCCCTACCCCAATAGGACTGCAGTCCTTATGAGAAGAGGAGACTAGAACACAGACAGGTACAGAGGAAGGACCACATGAGGACACGGCAAGAAGAGGGCCACTTACAACCGAGGACAGAAGCCTCAGAAGGAGCCAGCCCTGCTGCCACCTTGATCTGGGACTCCAGCCTCCAGGACTGTGAGAAAATACATTGCTGTTCTTTAAGCCACCCAGTGCATGGTTCTTTGTTTTGGCAGCCCTAGCAGATTAATACACTATACCTTCACTTTTCTCTCCATATGAGAGAAGGGGACACATTGGACTTGGCACCCTTTTCTTCCCCAAAGAATGTGCCCAAATCTTTCCCCTACTAGGTAGGGTCAATGATTAATGGCATACAGGTTGTTGAGTCACTGAATCTGCAGGGTACCGGGTTAATTGATGCTGCCAGAGTGAGAAAGGGGTCAGGAGGCAGAGGGTGAAGCCGGGAGGGAACCACCCACCACTTGGTGTGGGAAAAACACTTGAGCCTCCTGTGCGCTGAATGGATGCCAACAAAGAACCTGGCTTCCCCTAGGAGGGCCTCCTGCCAAGACAAGGGGTTCAGAGCATCAGAAGGCTCGGTGGAAATTTGCCATTAGGCAACAAGGCTCAGCAAGAATCTGACACCCGTGCCAGGGAACAGTACAGGAAAACACCCTCCTCTGGAGGAGCCACTGAACAAGCCGCAGGGGAACTGTCCTCAGCAATCCAGCATTTGGACACAGCACAGGGCAGATGAACAGGCATTTGAGGACACACACAAAAGCCACAGCAACCCAGTAGAGTTTCCCCACAGGCAAACAATTCTGACACCAGATGAGGGACCTACAATCCAACTCAATTCTGACACTACCTGGTGATAGTGTCAGATCCCACAGGTTAAGGGCTCAGTCCTCCAAGACTGCTTCCTCGTACACACCACTTCAGACACTAGCCTCAAGTCCAGGTTGTCACCTGTCAGTGGACCCCTCCTTGGGTTTGATTAATTTACTAGAGCAGCTCACAGAACTCAGAGAAACATCTGCTTAACAGGCAGATGGAAGAGATGCACAGGGACAGGGCCAGACCCTCCACGCCTTCTCCCAGCACACCAGTCTCCCCGGATCTCCTCATGTTCACCAACCTAGAAGCTCTCCAAACCCCGTTCTTTGGGGTTATTATAGAGGCTTCATTATATGTTCATGATTTCATGATTGATTAAATCACTGGCCATTGGCAACTGATTCAACCTCCAGCCCCCCCCCCCCCCCCCCGAGGTCTGGGGAGGGACCGAAAGTTCCAACTCTCTAACTGTGTAGTCGGCTCTGCTGGGCAGCAACCCCATCCTCTGGCAGGCTAGGGGCTTTCCAAAGGTTTCCCATTAACATAACAGAAGATACCTTTCTAGTTCTCAAAACTTAGGAAATTGCAAGGATTTTAGGAGCTCTGTGGCAGAAACAAAAACCAGATCACAACATCACACCTTCCTTGACCTCACCTTCCTTTTCTCTAAGCAGCTCTATGCTCCAAGTCAGGTGCATGAAGGGAATACATGGAAATATTTTAGTAATAAGATTGGAGTACAGAAACGAGTGGACTGGCTTAAAACGGAATTGAGGAGGCAAAACAAAAACAAAAGACCCTCTTTTCTAGTATAGTTGGGAAATTTCGGGCCTAAAAAGTGAATGCAGTCTTGAGACTCGAGGGAGCTGCAGGCTGTGTCCATCTGCTGTGGAGCTCTTCAGCAGACACCCCGCACAAATGAAGGGTAGCACAGTTGCTTTGCAGGCATTTACTCAAATCTGGTAAGTTCTCTTTCTTCCTCAGCATTTCTTCAAAATGTCATAATTCACCTCATTCTAACTTTTAATCTCACCTCTGCAACAGACAGTGTGATCCTGAGCAAATCTCTGACATTGCCTTATCTGGAAAATGGGCTTAATAATACCAGTTTGTAGGGAGGTTGTAAAGAATAAGACCAAGCCTGGTATATCCTACATATTTGACATATGACAGTTACTATTATTATTAACAACAGTGATTGTATGGGTAAATCCTACATTCTAGGAACACTATCCACATTGTCCAGACAGGGTTATTCATGCCCAGTGCAAGGTCTCTGTCTAGAAAACGCATGGCACCCATTCCAGAACATAAACCCTGGTGGCCACCTTCTCTGTGAAAACTTTCAACTCCAACTTTGTACCCCCTCCATCTTTTCCCCAGCACTACAAAAGAAACCTTTCCGTCTCTGGGTTCTGTTCAGTCTGGTGGAAAGCACTTAGCACATCAGTCTTTCCAGCTGAACAAGCTCTTTACGGGCTTGGTCTAGAGTTTACTCAGTTCTGTGCCCAGTAGGTAGGTAGTAGTATGTGCTCAGTGTTTTGTTAAAAGAAAACCTGCAGGCCCTTCATGGGATCACTTAAAGTTAAGGCCTCACAAATTAAGATTTAATTCCTAACTTAAATTGCAGTTTTAACCCACTCAGGAATGTAAACTTTAACCAGCCAAACTGGCATTTCCGGGGGTTGGGGACCAGGAGCGACTATGGGAGACTTTTCCCCCTTAGGTGGGCAATCTTGTCTAAACAATGCATTTCTTGCTAATGGAGTCCTTCCTTCCTTCCTTCCTTTCTTTTTTTTTTCTTTTAATGCTGTCTTTGCCTTTAAAAACCTTTCCCTTTCTGTGGCCCCGGGGAGCACTCTGCTTGCCAGAAGGGATGCTGTTGATTCATGAATCATTTAATGAAGCCAATTAGATCTTCAAATTTACTTGAATTTTGTGTGTGTGTGTGTGTGTGTGTGTGTGTTTTAACAGTTTATTCCTTTGAATTAGATGGGTGGCTTCTGTATTCTAACCTACAAATGAGGTGTTGGACTAGAAGATGCTCTGTGCACTGTGTCAGAATCCTCTGGAGAGCTTGTTAAAATGCAGGTTCCTGCGCTGCACCCTCAGTGGGCCTGACTCAGCCTGTGGGGGAGGGAGGGTCGTCCAGGGCATTTGAACAATCAGCCACCCCTCCACCAGCTGATTACCATGTAAGGGGTCCACCCACAGTCTGCTCCAGCTCTGGGATTCCGTGATTGCACAAGTCAGAGAGTTCACATCTGAATGTAGCCCTTTGCTCATTACCCAGCTCAACTCTTCAGTCTGCTTTTGATTATGGAAAAGGAAAAAGGCTTTGCTCCTTTTCTCCAACGTAGGAACCAAGTTTTACTGAGAACCAATTGCCTGTTGTTGAGCATTAAAGTATTTTAGCAAGCAAATCAGTTCAGTGTGGATGAAACATTTCTTGAGACTTTTTCAGAGGCCACGAACTTAATCTACTTTTTGTCAAAAATGCCCTCTCCACCATCTTCTACAGTATTCACAGTTCAAGATTGTCTTTCCAGAAGCTTTAGGATTTATTCTCTAGCTCCAAAAACTGGTGAGTAAAATTCTGTGAGACTCAGGCAGCAGATCTCTGACCTACAAATTTTGCATATCAAATCTGGTCATTTTCTTAGTAATGTACTCTCCCTTCTCCAACCCAAGTAGCAATATTAAAAGCTCTACATTTTTTTTAAACAAATGAAAAAACTCTGCTTTAAGGATGCCAGTATCACCTATAAAGGACATATATTAAAATAGTCCGAGGTGTTAAACTAGAGATTACCTGGCCATTTCCCATTCTCTGAACTATCCAGCATCCTCTTATACCTTACCCAACCCCACCAAGCCTATGAGCTGGAGAGTAGAGACAAAACATTAAGCCCTCTGGAGAAGGACCTTAAATCTGTGATCACTGGAAGAAGGAGAAGGAAGTGAGGCAGGTGGTTGGCCACCAAGAAACTATGTTTTTCCTTGGCACTTTTCACCAATTAAGGAAGAAGACTGTTCAGATTTCTCTTCTCTGCGGAACAGTGTAGGAGAAAAGAAATTGGGCACAATTCCAGTCCTCAATGGAGTTGCTGGCAAACTCAGATTAATTATCCTGGGAAATTATGGTTGAAAAATCCAACATAAATTTGCTACTTCAGCAAGTATAATTAGAAAAAATAATCAATTTAATATATATATGCAACAAAACAGTATGTGTTAAGAATACTCTATCCTACATTAAAAAATAAATATACTGCTTCCTGTAAACCTGTTAATTATCCTTGCTGCTCTGTAAATTTTGGAGGATGTTCTCTTTCTGGCCCTGGTATACACCAAGCTTGGGTTTGTGGGTGACCCTCACAAACACATTGCATTGATTCTTAAATGCACCTTTTCCAAAATTCTACCCCTTTTTTACCTTGATGAATGGGAAATGTCCATGTTGAAAAAGTGTTGACCTCTGTACAGCGTATGCACCACCATTTCTCACCCTTGTGCCCATAGCAGATTTTTTCTTTTTTAAATTGTGAAACATATCATATATACAGTCTAGTATGTATATAACATATATATATATAATTTACATAATAATATAAAATAATCACCAGTTTTTGTTCCATCCAGGTTAAGAAATAGAACATCAGTAGTACCCTAGAAGTTCCTCCTTGATCATTTGCCATGGTTCACTGCTTTCAGAGAAGAATATTGTGCTGACTTTCTTGATAACCAGTGTTCCTTCACTTCGTCATTTTGCACCTACAGGTACATCTCTAAACAACCTAGTTTTATATTGCCTATTTTTGACCTTTATGCAAATGAAAAAATACTATATATTTTCCTTTGACACTTGCTTTCTTACTCAATATAATATTTGTGAATTTCTTTCAGTTGATGAATGAAGCCATAGTTCACTGTAGCCATTGGTTTATTCTATTCCACTACATAAATTAACCACAACTTTTGCATCAGGTCTGCTCTCGATGGACAGTTAAGTTGTTTCATGCTTGGGCTACAACAAGTAATCCTGTTATGATGTTCTTCCATAAATCTTTTGGTGCCCATTGCAAGGGTTTTTCTAGGGTAGACAGCTAAAGGTAGATTTTTCAGGCCAGAAGACATACACATTTACTTTATGAGATAATATCAAATTGTCTTCCAAAGTGGTTGAACAATTATGGTCTCACCAGCATGACAGGAGAGTTCTACTTGCTTCCTTCCTTGCCAACATTCTCTTCAGACAAGTCCAGCCTCTCAGTCTTTCTCAACACAGAGCTTGGAGCCTTTTTAAAACTAAATTTCTCAATTCATAAGTTGGCATTTAAGGTAAAACCTGTTTGTCTTCTCTGATACAGAAGGCCCTCTTCATTTCTCTTTCTTAAATCTTAGAGTCTGGAGAAAGCCCCGTAAGAAGCCAGCTCCCAACCCCCAGCTCTTGAAGCACCTGAACCTTGGCCTCTCTTAGCCTTCCAGAGTAAAAGGAATGTCCCAATGCAAGAAAGCTGTTCCATCTCCACAGTCTTAAGATGCAAACACTACAGGAAAACATGCTTTAAAAAAAGAGAAAAAAAAACCCTTTTCAGCAATGCTTTCCAGCTTCCAACTGAAATACTTCCTTATTATTTCTAAGATGATTGTTTATCTCTACCCAACTCAAAATATTATCAATAAAATAACAATTGGGAAGAGAGTATATGAAGATAAATAGGAAAGAACTACATAAAAATTCAATAATGTTATATTCAGCACCAGAACATCTGCAATTTTTCAGACATATATGTCACAGAAAGTGTTGAGAATTTTCTTGCTTTGCAAATAACCCACAGAGACTCTGAGGAGCAAATAAAATATAAATGAGTCAGGCTGCATTTCCAGACATATGCTAAGAAGTCCAGTCTTCAGTTTCCTCAAATCCAGAGCAACCTAACAACCAAATCTGGCTCAGAAAGCAGCAGCTCATCCCTTTTTTCCAACAGAAGTTGTACCAAGAGCAGAACAGTCTCTGTAGTCCTTCATGTAGGCCTCTTGCCTCTTTAAGATTAATAAATGAGTTGCCTAACCTGTGCCCAACCTACTTAATGTTGTTTGGAAGGGTCCAGTCATGTTCTTCCTGGAACTCAATGTGTGATTCAGGAGACTCACGTAACCATAGTTGCTTCTCTAGTAAATGGGGGTTTGGGTTCAAATGATTTCTGACATTCCACTTTTATATTCTTTGATTGTTACTTTCATATCTTCAGCTGAGTTCTGCAGGTCAGAATGACACCCTAATCTAAAGTATGCTTTTATGTGGCCATCTATAATTGTTCCTGAAAGCATTTGCTGTAGTTCAGCTATGGAGCTGCCAAGTTAATCTATGAAGCTGATAATAACTAAGCAGATAGCTTACTAAAGCATGATTACTGCTGATTTCTTTATTCAGCCATCAGTCCCTGAATAGCAGCTTTGAGATGGAAAAGGGCTGTGGCAGGTACTGCTGGTTGGCTCCCAGCTTCTTCCTTCAGATAGACCCTCAGTTGGGGGCTTCTGCAGTGTGCCCAGTTGGAATGATGGTAATCTCATTTTCTTTCTTGACTGCACATAGGAGTGGGCATGTGATTCCATCCAGGCCAACAAAGCATAGGAGAAGACTGCTGGGTATTTCTTGAGATGATTTTTCTTTCTGATAAAAGAAAGGTATAAATGTAGAGGACCTTACACTGCCACCTCTTCCTTCCTGCTTTTAGATTGTGTCCTGTGAGGGTAAGATGCTTAGAGCTGCTCCAGCCATTTAGTGACCTGAGGAAGGGCATCACTGAAATGCTGAAGACTACGAAGCTGAAAGTGAGGAAGATAATTCAATGACATTATTGAGCAGCGAAATTACCCCTGGAACCAACCGACTCCAGAAGTTTTGTTATGTGAAATTAATAAACCTCTATTATTTGTTTAAGACACTTTTATATGCACTTTTATGTAAGTGTTCATATACACAGAGCCTAAGACACACTTCCTTATACAAGGCTCTAAAATGTCTAAATGGCATTGCTTTGAGGGCATGGATCCTTTCAGGCCTAGCTTCCTACTTGATAGAATGACTAATTCCCTGAGATGTAGATGATATGGTCATCTGCTTCCTTTTAGCACTATTTAGGCAAATTGCTGAAATAGATGAGTTATTGTACCATCTCTCGAACATTACTCAATGCCCTCTCCTCAGCTGAGTTATCCATTAAGAAGACTAGGAACATGGCTGGGTATAATAAGCAAAGAAAATTCAGAAAACATGAAAAGATAAGTTTAGCTTTGATAAATTCTTCAGAATTTTATAATCAGGAAATCTAAAAACAAATTAATTTAATATCCTATTATGTAAGTTCTATTAATATCCTCTTAATATCACATATGATAATATTAATACCATATATATAAGTTCTCATTATTTTCATTAAAATATTGTTTTAAATTTGAGTAACTGTGGTAGAGATTGCTTATGCACATTCTAATCTGGTTCTGCTCCCTTTCCCGGGCCAATGCAAGATGTACTTCACAAGCCATTGCTGATAGAACTATTGGCTAATCCTGGCCAATGAAATGTGAGGGGAAAGAATGCAGAATTTCAGAATTGTTATGGACTCATGACTACTGTGAATTTCCTACTCTTTCTCTTTCCAAGTGGGGATGTTTATTGTATTTTCCTGTTCCTTTTCTGCCAATGTGTATTGGAAGAATGGGTGGCAAGATAAAACTCATCTCTTTAGTTCATAGTTCACCTAACCAAGACATGACACTTCTGGACATGATAGAGGAGATTATCCATATCACCTGGAGACCATGCAGTATGTAAAGGATGTAATTCCTGGATGTGACTTTGACTTCTCTTCCTAAGGAAGTGATTGAGTGTATTCTTCATATAGACACAACAATAAACCAATTATTTGTGATAAAAAAGGCAGACCTCAGTGGAGATTATCTGTGCTTACCCATATCCTTTTTACCTTTCCTTTCTGGGAAGATTAGAATCCCAGTCGCCTTGAAGTTATTAGGATCATAAACTAGTTCTAGCCAATGAGGAAGAAGAGAAAGTGCTATAAAATTTCTTCTAGGTCAAAATATTGTATAGTTAGTTTGCCACCTTTATGGTCTTGTCATCTCCTTTGGCAATAAACAAGAAGGTCACATTTTAAGATAGTGGCCTACAAGATAAAGGAAACCTTCCAAACAGGTGGAACATAGTGTCCCCTACCCTATATTAGACTTTAAATTATTCTGTGGTTCTAAACCACTGAGCTTTTGCAAGTTTGTTATTAAAGCAGAACTTAACACATTCTGACTAATAACATAATAAGAAGGCAGTAACCAATACCTCTTCATACTTAGGTCATTGATACCCTCTTCCTAGGCACATTGTCTCCTGATTGCCCTAAGACAACTACTCATGCAACCCCTCAGGCCCACTGCCTTTGACGATCTGACTACACCCAGAATCTATTCCCTTTTCATTAACCATCAAAAATAGTCTTGCAAACTATATACTGAAGAATTTACACTTAAATATTACCATTACATTAGCAATCTCAGACAGAAGTTCTCAAGGGAGGAAATGCTCTTTTCATTTTGCTTACTTGATTCCCTTTCCTGAGTATCTGTATATAAATTAGTGCCTACAGGAATGCTTTTTCTTGGAATCTTAACACAAACGACAATAGGATTTATTGAGAATAACTGATAGTCTACCATTAAAGCTATTTACAGTTCTAAAAATTTGTCTGTAGCTACAACACTATAAAGAATATACAGGTGTATCTGATCTCAGTCTTCATTTTTTCTAATGAATGGGTGATCACCTCTCATCAGAGCAGTTAAGCAAACACATAGCCCCCTTGGTATTCTACTCTGCCTGAGTATCCCTCAGCATTTCACTTCGCACTGTTCTCTTGGGAGCACCCTAATCTTGCTTCAGGGTCCATGTTATTTACATATGTATGCATGTTCAAATTAATTTATTATTATATAGGCACATAAAAGAAAACTTCATTTCAAATTCTCTTAAAAATTAAAGGCATTTATTATCTCATTTAACAAAGAGGATTAAAAGAGAGAGGGAGGAAAAAGGAGAAGGCGAAGGAGAAGGAGGGAGGTAGAGAGAGAGAAAGAAAGGAAAGGAAGGGAAGAAAAAACAGTAACTGACATATTTGTTGCCAATGAAAAATTTTAAGCTTTCAGGAGAAAATTAGAATTCTGGAAAATTTCTTTCTGCCACCATGAGCTTGATACTATCCAACATGAAAGACTTTTCTTAGGAGATATTGGTGATTTCTTAAATATTAACATTTGTAGAAGAGCCAGATAACTCTGAACTAACAGTCTTCTGATGGCCAACGCATGATGTTACAAAGTTATGTATGGTTACAAGTTCTATTTACCATCTAAGATATATCAGTGAATTTTAATGTGACAGTCTTTTAATAATGTAATGAAAAGTAATGACAAGTCCTTTAATATGGCTTCAGTTTCATGAACTAACCTTTGTAAAACTACCATGTATTAAGTTTTAGTATATTATCAAAGAGGAATATCCACAATGATATGAAATGCTTATTTATTAAAATATTTCTTCCTTTCCCAATTATGTATCTGTGAGAGGGCAAATCATCTTCATAAATTTTATTGAAAATAATATATTGCAACAGATTGAATGCTAAAGTGTTAGAGGGGGAGCATTGTGTATTTTCCTCAGTTCTTGTCCCCGCTGCAACAAAGAATTGAAGGGCAGAGACACAGTAGTGAAGCAGAGTAAAAGTTGTATTTAAAGTTACTTAAAAAGAGAAAAAGTGCAGGTAACCTCAGGTAAGAGAGGCACCCTGAAAGGTTTAAGCTTTATTTAAAGAGAGAAAGTGCACACTCGGAGAAAGGGGAGTGTGAGTTACCTCACAGAAGAGGCACTGAAAGATTGGGAAAGTTTTATTAAAGTTATGCATTTAGAAAGTGCGGGCAACCTCAGAGACAGGTACTCGCTGAAAGGTTTAGAGTCTGGGGTTTTATAGGCAGTTGAGGATTTTCAGGAAAGTGACAAAGGGCCAGGTGCAGACCTGCCAAATTGTCCCAGAATGTTCATCTTTATTAAGACATTAAATTTCTTTTTTTTAACTTAACACGAGAAATATTCTGCTTTGATTCCTTTCCAGGATATCAGTTTCTGTCTGGAAGCATATCAGTCAAGACTGTCTGCCCTGCCTCCAAGGTGGGCTGAGCCATTCTCCATATGATTAAAATGCAATCTCAGCTTTAAGATAGAATTCTTCATAATAAGTTGGGCCTTGGAGCAGGGTAAAGTAAATCTTACAATGGTATGTGTTAATTGACACAATGAAAGCATGGGCTATGCTGAGATACTTTTCTTTATCTGGGGAGTATTCAGACTTCTAGGCCAACTTGCTCCTGGCCTTCTGAGCTTTCTAGTCTTAACTGGTTAACTCTTTGAGTCCCTTCTAGTGGGCTTTACTGGCCTTATTCTCTTTCCACACCGTTCATACCTATTTTCCTGCCTAACAGAAGCTAACGAGAATCTATTGCACCAAATATTAAAGATATTTGCAAAAATGTAAAACCATTCTACTCTTACCACTCATTTGTTTTGAAGAATACAGCCATTTTCATGGAAAATATTACTCTTGTAAACATGTAGTGGATTTATTTTTATTTTAAAATACATTTATAAATAACCATTTAAAAATATTTCTGTTTTAATTTCTACAATGATAAGTGTTTAAGATATAAACCATAAACAAGAGTTATTAAGGGTCCTCAATTTTTTGTGTATAAAGTTCCTAAGACCAAAGAATTTGAGAACTGCTGGCTAAGACTAATCAAGACCCATGTGCTGAAACTAGGGATGTCATCAGATTTACTAGAAGCACATGAATCTCTGGTATAGCAGTGGATACCTGGGTAAATGTAGCTTGTGTTAGTAGAGAAAAAGGGAGCATCTGATGCAGATAGAGCAGAAAATTTCGCCTCCCTCCAGTATGTTCCACAACATGTTGGCTGCCATTTGAGTAATAAATAGAAACGGCTTTGTGACATGGCAGCTCTCAGTCTCTCCAATGGCCAGGCTCTGCACCTGTGCTTCCCCATCTCCAGCCCGGGATTATGTTCTCTCTAGCACGATTAGTCCCTCTACCTTTCCTGACTCTGCAGTCTGATTTGTGGGAATAAACTGAGTAAAGGTCTAGGTTCCTTGTACAGCCCTGGCAGGTCTCATCAGGCGTGATCACAGATGATGACCCTTGGTCTCATCACAGCCAGAGGGGAGAAATGTGGAAATAGGAACTGTGAAATATTAATAAACACGGTTACCTTCAGGCGCTGGTGCCTTTCTATTTTCTTGATAGTAAGAGCTCAGGAGCAGTAAGCTGGTTGGAAAGGAGAATCTGTGGGACTTGTTTAGAACCTACACATGCTGAGCAAGCAGGCAACTGTTTTTAATCCACGCTTTATATTACAGACAAATAAAAACAGCAAAGCTTGGCAAAGATGTTTTTATTCCATAAGTCTTTTATTACTTCAGATTTAGAAAATGATAGCTGGCCATTTTAAGTAATAAGCCTTCAAGAAGTGACCTGGGTTGGGGAAATTGAAGGAGATTTAAGAGTAGAGAGGTAGAAAGAAGCCTCCCCTATTCCTAGTACGCTCTTGGGTACCACCTCTGCCTTGAAGAAGGTAAGGAGGGAAAGCAAGGAACCAGGAATAACCTGCAGAATGATTGCTAAGCCACAGATGCTAAATAAACAATAGCAGTGGGAGTAACGCGGAGTGGGGTGAACAACTCCTGCTCTTTTTGGTACTTGAGCAATAGATAAAGTGTGGCAGGTGCCAGGGGAAGAAGAATGACCTTTTGCTGGAGACCTAATTAAAAGATCTGCCTGCTTCCAACATTCAGCACATCTAATCTAGTCCTAGCAAATGCTGAGATGCTAATCACAGACATAATAGTATCCACCAAACTGCATACTCACTTGGGAAAAAGATTGAGCAACAGGATTTGGGGTAAAGGAAAGACATTGGGACTCCTGACTTTGCTCAGGAGATATCAGTATCAATAGAAAAGTCTCCCCCACCTAATATTTGACACATTTATTACATAATTTCATTAATTAGCCTGTCTAATATAACAGTGTGCTGAGAGCTCTTGTCTTAGGTTTCAGATATTCCCAAGAGTTTACTGGGAAGTCATCGGAGAGTGGTATGTCATCCAACAATATTCCATAAAATTGATTAACTGGGGAAACTCATTATAAATCTCATGGATGGATGAACTACTACTTAGTAACATAACAGTTATTCCTCATGTCTGTGTAGCATTTAACTCTATACAAAGCAACCTTATTCTCTGTCACCCTCACAGCATCTAGTCTCACAGCATATGGCTCTTCCTTATTTCTGGATTCAGCTTGCAGAATTATATCCAGCCTGGGCATTGCTCCCTCTGCCTTTCTGCACACTGAAAATAGCTTTTCTCTGATTGTATAAATTATACAGCCTTAATATAAAGCATTCTAACAAAACATAAAAATAAAAGTTATGTGAGTGCCTTTAATACTTTGGTGGCTATCCTTTCATTCACCTCTTTATGAATATTTGCATATATAGTTTTCCAAAAATTTGGAACATAAATGCAGAGTTTCTTTGTAATCATAGATTCCATAAATGTGACGTATAGACCCACAATTTATATTATGCAGCCTTTTGGTTTTGCCTCATTTTCCCTTCCCGTTGTTCCCACCTTGTCTCTTCCAACCTCTAGACATAACACAGGTAGGGAATGTCACTCAGTGGGTCTGTCTCCTTGCATTTACTTCTCCATGTTGATAGTTATTCATGTACACATACGTGTACAGAGATGAGAGACATTTTTGCCACTGTTTTTCAAAAGTGGAATCATTTATTATTCTGTATGTTACTATTTTCACTTAATATATTATGTACATCTCTCCAAGTTAAGTGATATAGATTCTTGTTGCATTATATTCCACTGAATAAATGTACAAATTAACCATTTGAACCCTCTGTTTTTTATGGATGTTTGCGCTCTTTCTAGGTTTTTACCACTCCAGTGTTATGTGAAACTACTTCCTTATACTATTGCTTCGATTGCTAAGAGACAGACTCCAAGAAATGGGACATGAGAACACTGTGATAAAAGATATGTGCGTGTGTGTATTTTACATATTTATTTATTTACTCACTTATTTTTGGTATTGTTAATGTACAATCACTTGAACAATATTATGGTTACTAGACCCCCTATTATCAAGTCCCCCCACATACCCCACTACAATCACTGTTCATCAGCGTAGTAAGATGCTACAGAATCATGATTTATCTTCTCTATAAATACTGCCTTTCCCACATCCCCAATGCTGCATTACATGTACTAATTGTAATGCCCCTTTCCCCCCCTTATCCCTCCCTTCCCACCCATTCTCCCCAGTTCCTTTCCCTTTAGAAACTGTTAGTCCCTTATCGGGTTCTGGGAGTCTGTGGCTGTTTTGTTCCAACAGTTTTTCCTTTGTTCTTATACTCCACAGATGAGTGAAATAATTTGATACTTGTCTTTCTCTGCCTGGCTTATTTCACTGAGCATAATACCCTCTAGCTCCATCCAGGTTATTGCAATACTGCAAATGGTAGGATTTGTTTTCTTCTTATGGCTGAAAAATATTCCATTATGTATATGTACAACATCTTCTTTATCCATTTATCTGTTGATGGACTCTCAGGTTGCTTCCATTTCTTGGCTATTGTAAATAGTGCTGCGATAAACATAGGGGTGCATATGTCTTTTTCAAATTGGGCTGCTGCATTCTTAGGGTAAATTCCTAGGAGTGGAATTCCTGGGTCAAATGGTATTTCTATTTTGAGTTTTTTGAGGAACCTCCATACTGCTTTCCACAATGGTTGAACTAGTTTACATTCCCACCAGCAGTGTAGGAGGGTTCCCTTTCTCCACATCCTCACCAACATTTGTTGTTGTTTGTGTTTTGGATGTTGGCCATCCTTACTGGTGTGAGGTGATATCTCATTGTGGTTTTAATTTGCATTTCTCTAATTATTAGTGATGTGGAGCATCTTTTCATGTGCCTGTTGGCCATCTGAATTTCTTCTTTGGAGAAGTTTCTGTTCAGATCCTCTGCCCATTTTTTAATGGGCTTATTTGCTTTTTGCTTGCTGAGGTACGTGAGCTCTTTATATATTTTGGATATCAATCCCTTACCAGATATGTCATTTATGAATATATTCTCCCATACTGTAGGATGTCTTTTTGTTCTACTGATGGTGTCCTTTGCTGTACAGAAGCTTTGTAGTTTGATATAGTCCCACTTGTTCATTTTTGCTTTTGTTTTCCTTGCCCAGGGAGATATGTTCATGAAGAAGTTGCTCATGTTTATGTCCAAGAGATTTTTGCCAATGTTTTTTGCTAAGAGTTTTATGGTTTCATGACTTACATTCATGTCTTTGATCCATTTTGAGTTTACTTTTGTGTATGGGGTTTGACAGTAATCCAGTTTCATTCTCTTACATGTAGCTCTCCAGTTTTGCCAACACCAGCTATTGAAGAGGCTGTCATTTCCCCATTGTATATCCATGGCTCCTTTATCATATACTAATTGACCATATATGCTTGGGTTTATATCTGGGGTCTTTATTATGTTCCACTGGTCTATGGGTCTGTTCTTGTGCCAGTACCAACTGTCTTGATTACTGCAGCTTTGTAGTAGAGCTTGAAGTCAGGGAGTGTAATTCCCCCCACTTTATTCTTCCTTCTCAGGATAGCTTTGACTATTCGGGGTCTTTTGTGCTTCCATATGAATTTTAGAACTATTTGCTCTAGTTCATTGAAGAATGCTGTTGGTATTTTGATAGGGATTGCATTGAATCTGTATATTACTTTAGGCAGGATGGCCATTTTGAAAATATTAATTCTTCCTATCCAAGAGCATGGGATGAATTTCCACTTATTAGTGCCCTTTTTAATTTCTCTTACGAGTGTCTTGTAGTTTTCAGGGTATAGGTCTTTCACTTCCTTGGTTAGATTTATTCCTAGGTATTTTATTCTTTTTGATGTGATTGTGAGAGGAATTGTTTTCCTGATTTCTCTTTCTGCTAGTTCACCATTAGTGTATAAGAATGCAACAGATTTCTGCATATTAATTTTGTATCCCGCAACTTTGCTGAATTCAGATATTAGATCTAGTAGTTTTGGAATGGATTCTTTAGGGTTTTTATGTACACTATTATGTCATCTGCAAACAGGGACAGTGACTTCTTCCTTACCATTCTGGATGCCTTTTATTTCTTTGTGTTGTCTGATTGCTGTGGCTAGGACCTCCAGAACTATGTTGAATAGAAGTGGGGAGAGTGGGAATCCTTGTCTTGTTCCCAATCTTAAAGGAAAAGCTTTCGGCTTCTTGCTGTTAAGTGTAATGTTAGCTGTGGGTTTGTCGTATATGGCCTTTATTATGTTGAGGTATTTGCCCTCTACACCCATTTTGTTGAGAGTTTTTATGAATGAATGTTGAATTTTATTGAATGCTTTTTCAGCATCTATGGAGATGATCATGTGGTTTTTTTCCTTCTTTCTGTTGATGTAGTGGATGATGTTGATGGATTTTCAAATGTTGTACCATCCTGCATCCCTGGGATGAATCCCACTCAATCATGATGGATGATCTTTTTGAATTTGGTTTGCTAATATTTTGTTGAGTATTTTTGCATCTATGTTCATCAGGGATATTGGTCTATAGTATTCTTTTTTTGTGGGGTCTTTGCCTGGTTTTGGTATTAGAGTGATGTTCTCATAGAATGAGTTTGGGAGTATTTCTTCCTCTTCTACTTTTTGGAAAACTTTAAGGAGGATGGGTATTAGGTCTTCACTAAATGTTTGATAAAATTCAGCAGTGAAACCATCTGGTCCAGGTGTTTTGTTCTTAGGTAGTTTTTTGATTACCAAATCAATTTCTTTGCTGGTAGTTGGTCTATTCAGATTTTCTGCTTCTTCCTGGGTCAGCCTTGGAAGGTTGTATTTTTCTAGAAAGTTGTCCATTTCTTCTAGGTTATCCAGTTTGTTAGCATATAATTTTTCATAGTATTCTCTCATAATTCTTTGTATTTCTGTGGTGTCTGTAGTGATTTTTCCTTTGTCATTTTTGATTCTGTTTATGTGTGTAGACTCTTTTTTTCTTGAAAAGTCTGACTAAGAGTTATCTATCTCGTTTATTTTCTCGAAGAACCACGTCCTGCTTTCATTGGTTCTTTCCATTGTTTTATTCTTCTCAATTTTATTCTGCTTTAATCTTTATTATGTCCCCCCTTCTACTGACTTTGGGCCTCATTTTTTCTTCCTTTTCTAGTTTCATTAATTGTGAGTTTAGACTGTTCATTTGGAATTGTTCTTCTTTGCTGAGATAGGCCTGTATTGCCATATATTTCCCTCTTAGCATGCCTTCACGGTGTACCACAGATTTTGCGGTGTTGAATTATTGTTGTCATTTTTCTCCATGTATTGCTTGATCTCTGTTTTTTTTGGTCATTGATCCTTTGATTATTTAGGAGCATGTTATTAAGCCTCCATGTGTTTGTGGGCTTTTTCATTTTCTTTGTGTAATTTACTTCTAGTTTCATACCTTTGTGATCTGAGAAGCTGGTTGGTACAATTTCAATCTTTTTGAATTTACTGAGGTTCTTTTTGTGGCCTAGTATATGATCTATTCTTGAAAAGTTCCATGTGCACTTGAGAAGAATGTGTATCCTGTTGCTTTTGGATGGAGTGTTCTGTAGATGTCCATTAGTTCCGTGTGTTCTAATATGTTGTTTAGTGCCTCTGTTTCTTTATTTATTTTCTGTCTGGTTGATCTGTCCTTTGGAGTGAGTGGTGTGTTGAAGTCTCCTACAATGAATGCATTGCTTTCTTTTTCCCCCTTTAATTCTGTTAGTATTTGTTTCAATATGTAGGTGATCCTTTGTTGGGTGCATAGATATTTATAATAGTTATATCCTCTAGTTAGACTGGCCTTTTTATCATTATGTAATGTCCTTCTTTGGATCTTGTGACTCTCTTTGTTTTGAAGTCTATTTTGTCTGATACAAATTCTGCAAGTCCTGCTTTTTTCTCACTATTAGTTGCATGAAATACCTCATTCCATCCCTTTACTTTCAGTCTGTGTATGTCTTTGGGTTTGAAGTGAGTCTCTTGTAGGCAGCATATAGATGGGTCTTTTTTTTTTATCCATTCAGTAACTCTATGTCTTTTGATTGGTACGTTCAGACCATTTACATTTAGGGTGATTATCGATATGTATGTACTTATTGCCATTGTAGGCTTTAGATTCGTGGTTCCTAAAGGTTCAAGGGTAATTCCCTTACTATACAAAAGTTTAATTTAACTCACTTCATATGCTATTACAAACACAACCTAAAGCTTCTTTATTTTTGTCCTCCTTTTTCTTCCTCCTCCATTCTTAGTATGTTATGAATCATATTCTGTACTCTTTGTCTAGCCCTTGGGTAACATCTATTTAGCCTTAGGAATACTTCCATCTATAGGAGTCCCTTCAAAATGCACTGTAGAGGTGGTTTGTGGGAGGTAAATTCTCTCAGCTCTTGCTTATCTGAAAACTGTTTAACCCTCCTTCAAATTTAAATGATAACCTTTCCAGGTAGAGTATTCTTGGTTCAAGGCCCTTCTGCTTCATTGCATTAAATATATCATGGCACTCTCTTCTGGCCCATAAGGTTTCTGTTGAGAAGTCTGATGATAGCCTGATGGGTGTTCCTTTGTTTGTGATCTTTTTTCTCTCCCTAGCTGCTTTTAAAGTCTGTTTTTATCCTTGATCTTTGCCATTTTAATTATTATATGTCTTGATGTGGTCTTCCTTGGGTCCCTTGTGTTGGGAGATCTGTGCACCTTCATGGCTTGAGAGACTATCTCCTTCCCCAGATTGGGAAAGTTTTCAGTAATTACCTCCTCAATAACACTTTCTATCCCTTTTTCTCTCTCTTCTTCTTCTGGTACCCGTATAATGAGAATATTGTTCCATTTGGATTGGTCACACAGTTCTCTCAATACTCTTCCATTCTTAGAGACTGTTTTTTCTCTTTGTGCCTCAGCTTCTTTGTATTCCTCTTCTCTAATTTCTTTTCCATTTACCATGTCTTCTACTACATCTAATCTGTTTTTCAATCCCTCCATTGTATGTTTCATTTCAAATATGGAATTTCTTAATGATTGAATCTCCGACTTAAATTCGTTCCTGAGTTCTTGAACATTTTTCTGTACCTCCATAAGCATGTTTATAATTTTTATTTTGAACTCTCTTTCAGGAAGATTGATGAGTTCAGTTTCATTTGGCCCTTTTTCTGGGGTTTGTGGGATTTTGGTCTGAACCATTTTCTTTTGATGTTTTATATTTCTGTGTGGTGCCCATTAGGGTGCAGAAACTCCAGTCTCTGGAGTTGCTCAGCCCGTAGAGTGAGGTTGGAGGTCATAGGGGAGCAGAGCTGTGCCTGGGCGGGGTGGGGAAGATCTGTTTCCTGATTCCTGTCTGCGGTTCCTGTTTCCAGTGGGTCAAGCAGACTCAGGTAAGCCTCTGTGCTCTGTGTCTCTAGCTGTTGTAGGTGGGGCCTCCCTCCCGCTGGCCTAATGCCAGTGCAGTGACTGCTGGTTTGTGAGCAGGTGTCTGCAGGCCAGTAGGAGGGCTTGGCGGGCTGTGTGTAACAGTGGGGGGGGGGGCTCTGAGCTGAGTAGACAGCCAGGGGGATGGAGCACCTGAAGCTTCTCAAAGTTCCCAACCAGCTGGGCAGGTCATGCCCAGATAACCTTGTCCAGCTCTCCCTTCTGCACAGTAAGCTCCATGCAAACCCCGCCCTTTCAGCAGCCCTTTCACTGCTAGGAAGCCTCTCAGACCGCCTGCCCTTCCTCTGACACAGAGCGGCTGGGTGCGGGTCCCATCCTCCACCAACGGCTGGAATGTCAGTCTCCCAGGCTTTCCGCCTGTCCGAGCTCCCCAACGTCCAGAACACCACACAGTATAGGCTTCCGGTCACAAAGCAGATGCCCAGGGCTAGGTGTCCAGCAGTCCCAGGCTTCCACCCCCTCTCCACTCCATTTCTCTTCCTCTCATCGGTGAACTGGGGTGGGGGAAGGCTTGGGTCCTGACGGATTAAGGCTTTTGTACATTATCCTGCTTCATGAGGTCTGTATGCAGTCTGGTTCAGCCTTCTTTCTTTGCTGTTTTAGAGTTAGTTGTATTAATTAACTCTATTTTTGTAGTATTTGTGGTTTTGGGAAGAGTGCTACGTGTCACCTCTCGTGCCACCATCTTGAATCTGTGTGTGTGTGTATTTTTACATGTATGTATATATAAATGGAATGTTATTCAGCCATAAAAAAGAAGGAAATTCTGCCATTTTTGACAATGTGGATGAACCCAGAAGGCATTTCTAAATAAAATAAGCTAGATGGAGAAAGACAAATACTATATGATCTCACTTGTATATGCAATCTAGAAACACTGAACTCATAGAAACAGAAAGTAGAAGAGTGGGAACAGGGGACTGAAGGGTTGGGGGGATGAGAGATGTTGGTTAAAGAGTAAAAACTTTCAGTTATAGAATAAATAAGTTCTGGAGATCTAATGTATAGCATGGTGACCATAGTTAATAATGTATCATACACATGTAATTTGCTAAGAGAGTAGATCTTAAGTGTTCTAACTACACACACACACACAAAGGTAACTATGCAAGGTGACAGATATGTTAATCAGCTTGATTGTGATATTATTTCACAATATGCACTTACATCAAAACATCACATTATAAACTTACAATCATACTTCAATAAAGCTGGGAAAAAAGGAATTGATTTTCTAGGTTCAGTCTCTATGTCCTCCTTCTTCTTTCTCATACTGCATTGTGATCTCTCATTCAACAAAACTGACAACAGTAACAGTGACTCTAATAATAATTATTGTTGTTATAATAGCAGCACTATCCCTAATTCTGTTCATATCAGATTTTACTAGTAGTAATTGTTATGATAGCAGTGCTTCTGTGGGCCAGGAACTCTCTTACAGGCTTTTAAAAGCCTTGCTTCATTTAATTTTAAGTGTGGATAAAGTTCCATGCAGTAGTCCTACGAAAGCCAAGGTGAAAGAGAACATATGTGGTGCATTTATATCATCCACTGTGCTGTTCTCTGGAGGCTTTGACCCCTCAAGCTTTCTGTCCCACCTTGTGGGCCACTGTTGGATAGTATTATTAATGGCTGGCTCTGCCTGCCAAGTAGAGAGAGACGGTGACACCAGAGAAAAGCCTATAAGTAGGTTACTTGCACACATTATCTTGGAAAACTACATGTTCAGTTCATCTATCTCTCACCATAGGGAGGGTAAGAAATGAAATGTGCTTGGCTTCAGCTCCCAGCACTTGCATTAGGAAATTATTGTCTGGTTGCTTAGAAGTTCATCTGCTCCTGCTGGGTGTGGCTGCACATGGAAGTCTAAGCCCCATAAGTCATACCCAGCCATTACTAAGGACCCAGATGCACCGTGGCAGAGGTGATTAGGTTTCCACATGGGAAACAGGCTGCAGGAATAGGTGACTTTCCGAAGCTCTGATTTTTTCTACCTAGATGACCTGTAGTACAGTGAAAAGAGAGGATGCACACTTTACAAAGAACTACTTTTTTCAGCTCATACATTTCTGCACTGCAGTGCGGTTGTAGTTCTCTGTATTAAAAAAGGGAAATCAGGGCCCGTAAGTGGCATAGTCTTTCATTAACATGTCCTCCTCCCCTAGGAGACACGGGGCAGCACTCGAGCTTTTCTGCTGAGCTGGGTCAACTGGTGCCTATGATTTTGCCAGGATGAACAGATGAACTGTTCCCTTTGGGAAACAGAGTAGAAACCAGAGAAGAGCTCTGGGCTGGGGATTCTTTTCTGGCTTCTCTAGTGATTTGCTCTCTGGTGTTCACTGAGTGGCATAATTTTTCTGGAAGCTGAAAGTCGGAAAGATACTGTAACATGCCATTAAGCTTCCAAATCAACGCTTCAATTGCCCCGGATGAGGCAGTTCTATTTTGCTTGTCCTCACTTGGTATCTGTCACCAGTTGCTGAAGACATCCTTCCCAAACATCTTTTGCACAGCAATATTCTCCCTCTCCTCAGCTAGGAATTAGTACTGTGTGCCATTTCTTTGCTAGAGTGCAGGTACTTAAGCCCTGCCACAGCACGTGATGGCCGCAAATCAGAACAGCACTCTGACCCCACTTTGCATAAGCTATCCCATGACCCCCTTAGGCTCCTGATTATCCAGGGTGTCTCAGAACTACATAAAATACAGAGTGCAGAGTTAGCAGGTGGTGTTACCAAAGTGCAGAAACAGTCCAGAATCTCACTGCAGAGTGGCAGTCTGCCCAGGCCAAGTTGTTGCTGGAAAAGAGGAGCTGAGATTGGTTTCCTCACCCAGGCATGAACTACCAGGGCACTGACACCTGCCCACTCCAGCTGTCCATTTCCCTGTTCATGCAAGGGGAGCTACCAGTCCCTGGCCAATTCCAAAACTCCCAATGATGCTCTTGGCTGTCAGCCAACTTAGAGTCCCACCATTTCCCTACCTTCTGTTTCTCCTATAGAGTTTCTACCACAGACCACTAAAGATGGAACCCAGAGTTCAAAAGGGGAAATTCTGCCTGCTTTCCAGGACCTCACAGCTTGACACCTACAAAACACAAAGGAGGCTGGGTGTAGATCTTCTCTGATGCCAAAGTGGATAACTACCTCTCTGAGCCATCCAAATCACACACAGTATTTTTACTTGGGGCAAACCAGTTACACCTCTTTGAGTGTTAAGAGATTAGACCTGTCTTAACAGATTGTACTGGGGAGTAAATAAGATGCTGCTAGGAACTGAGGATGACAAAAGTGAATTATAAAAATTCTTTATAAGTTGTAGAATTGTTATTTTAATACTAAGCTCACTGTTGATATTCCTAGTAATAATTATTTAGTTTATGTATAAACGCAAGTTTTGATGAATTTCTCAATGTAATTTTAAGAGCTATTGTTGAGTGATTCTTTAAGAGCTACTGCTGAGTGATCCTCAGCATTCATGGGAATATGTGATACAAAAGATAAGAGTTCTCAGCCAAGTTATATTAAGATGTTAAATTAATAGAAACTAATGTGTGTGTGTGTGTGTGTGTATCTTAAACATTAAATGAGTAGATGGCATTAAAGTCTAGCCAGTCTCAGTCTGGGAACCAGAATGAAAAACATTCCCCTCAAACTAAATCCTTGTTAGTCATCCATTCCTCAGATGTCTGTGCAATTTCTTAGGTGTACCTTTACTTCCATTTTCAGCTTATGAGCATTTTCTAGAACTCTATTACACATGAAGCTTGGATGCACATAGAAATTAATTCCCTTTGAGTTGAGCCTCCAGGAGAAGGTGTTTCTCCTCCTGAGCCACGTCTACACTCCTGCACCTGTGCCACTGCTCAGTTAGCAGTCTCTTTCCTCCCCCTACTTCCACGGAAACATTGTTGGCAATTATTGCTCATCCAGTTTACTCTCTCCCCAAGACCTTCTCTAAGTTTGCCAAGAAGAGGGAAATTATTCCTTGTTTGAATTTTTGCAAATATTTTTCATTTTTTGTATCTTATATTCTGCCTCAGTAGAGTAATTTTTCTCCACTTTTTTAATGGTTCTCACCTACCATGAATTCTCCACTCCTTTGTTGTAATCATGTTGAAAAATAAATAGTACCAGTGTACCAAGTTGGATCTATGGCTGGAAGAATTAATGCAGCTTCCCAAAATGCATGGGTTACTCCCCAAAAGTTATATAGATTTGAAGAACCTGACTCATGAACTATGTGATTTATATAAGCAGAAACATTTCCTGAGAGAAATTGCCATACCAGAGTTTAATTTTTCCTTGAGACACAAAGCATGAGAAATAATGTAATGTAATACAATATAATGCAAAGAATAGACCATTATTCACAAGAAATAGCACATTGCTTAGCATCTGACAAGAATTACTGGGAAACTTCCTGTAAGAGCAATCTACATGAGCAATAACTAAATAATATAGCTCTCTCTTTCTCACCAGATGGCCAATATACACTATTTCAGCTACATAGAATTCAGAGTCATAGGAGAGGGTCATAAAATATAACCCCTTATCAGTGTTTCTGAGACTTCAGTTTTGCCTGAGAAACACTGAATGAACTTGTTAAAGATTCAGATCCCCACACCCTGTCCCAAAGATGCTGGGCAGGTAGGGACTCAGGTAGGGACCAAGAAAATGCATATTTATTTGCACTCTAGGGAATCTTGATGCACTTGGGCCATAGTCACACCTGAAACAACACTACTTCTACATTGCAGGTTGAAAAATTGAAATTCAGAAATATAAATCTGTGTAATCAAAGTTAAAGACCCACTGATCAGCAGGGCCAGGACAAGGAATAATTCACCATAATCATATGTTTAATGTTTTATGGAGGATTAGAGACAAATCTCCTGCCTTCCTTGCAAGAGAGTCCTGCCATTTACCTGTTACTTCTTTACAAACCTTCCTCATCATGCAGGCATCTTTATATCTTTTAAACATCTGCTATGGTTAAGACAACAAGAGTGAAATGTTTAAAGACAGAAACCTGGTCTCTTCTCTCCTGGAGCTTAAAGCATAGCAGATATATAATTACAGAAAGAAGAAAGAATGCAGAATTAAAATAATTAAAGAAATTCTTTGGTTAAAGAAAGAAATTATTTCTTAAGGAGCCACTCAATATTTAGGGAGTTAATGTAACAAGATTGAGAAGAGGCATTTCATGCAACCACTTTTCCATTTATTCCTTTATTCCACAAATATTTATTGAGTATTTGTTATGTGCCAAACACCATGCTAGGTGTCAGTAATACAGCAGAAAATATGAAAGACAATGTTTCTGACTTCTTAAAATTTAATTTCTAGTGGTGTGAGAAACATAATTAACAAGTAAACCACATAACTAAACAACATAATTACTGCTAAAAAAAAGTGCTCCAAAGGAAATAAATACAGTAATACAACAGAGAAGGAGGTGGAAGGGGTATAGGTAGTCTCAATATGATGGCCAGAGGAAGCCACTTTGGGGAAATGACATTTTATCTGATACCTAAAACCACACAGGGACCAAGTAGGTGAAATGTTAGTAAGACTATCTCAGGTAAAGCAAACAGCAGGTGCAGAGGTCCAGGGACAGGAGTGTGCTTGTCATATTAAAGAAACAGAAGGAAGACCAATTTGATATTTGGTTGGAAGGTTGAGAGTGAAAAGGTAAGTGATATGACATGAAGTGTGAGATGCAGTCAGGAGCCTTTGGGATTGTGTATGCCACAGTGAGGAATTTGAATCTCACAAGTGTAGTGGTCGGCTATCGAAAGCAGAGTGTAGATGACTCAATTTGCGTTTTTACAGCTCACTGGATAAGATGTGAAAAGTGAGTTGAAGGAGAGGATGACCATAAGGAGAAAAACTTAAGAGACTACTAATTTGTTCAAGGATGTTTCCTGTTCAAAGAGTAAGGAAGGCCATTTACCAGAAACAAAGAAGAGAGATAAGGGTGTAGGTGAGGGACACAGATTGTCATTTTAAGTAGGTTTGACCATATGCACAAATCCTCTTGGCCTACACAATTAAGCACAGACCACCCAGTCTTCCATCCAAGACCATCTACCCCATGGCCCCTCCCACATAACAGGCTCATCTTGCCTACCTGTGTACCAACCAGAGGGGAGTACTTACTCTTCTCCAGCTATCCTTTCCATGTCCAGTGTGATGCTTCTCCTCATTTTACTCCCTTCCATCTCAGTTTGACTCACCAAAGCTCTCTTTATCTACATTTGAGGCCTTACAAATGTTTATTCCTTCATAAAATGTTTTCTCTCAATCAGATATAATCTCTTTTTCCTTGGGAAACACATTTCAATTCACACAATTATGCCTAGAATTACTGCTATTTATTTTTATATCTTTCCTTCCCTATTAGATTGTGAGCTGCTTAAGGAAAAAGTGAAGTCTTACTCATTTATTATCCATGTTGCTTTGCATCAGGCCTCAGAATGGAGCATGAGGATTTCTACAACCTGAACTTGATGAACTCCAGAGCTTCATTTCTCACTGTTTGATACATGCAGTTCCAACCTGCTGTTCAATGTAAAAGACTATGCTATGATATGGCCTGGGCCTTTCTTCTTGGTCTCCAATATGTATGGTATATGTTTCAGTCTCTCATCTGCCCGGCAAATGCCTCTTCATCTGTTGAGATTTAGCCAAGGGTCAATTTCTTTATGAAGTATTTTCATGGGACCTGCATGCTGTCTTTAAGTAGAACTGATGGCTCCCTGTTAGATATTCTCCTCCATATCACATAAATTTAAAACATAACGTTCTATACATATTGTTTAATATGTAAAATATCCTGCAGGGCATTGCTAATATATGAAAATAAGTAAACATAAAAGCTAAGCTGACAATAACAAAGAGCACAAGACAGAAAACTACAACAGACAAGAAGTGTCATTTTTTTAGAAGGTAGAAATGCCTGAGTTAGCAAAGCAGAAGAAGCTGAGTCCCCAAATGGCTGAGTCTCCAACTAGTCATTCCTAGACGTTTAAAGCTCATGGGTTGAAAAGCCCTACGTATTCATAGCAAATGTCACAGCAGCTTTGTGTGTATATGTCACTCTTAAATATGCATAATATGAATGTACTAAATATCTATAATAAGTCTCAAATGTAGAGAAGAAATTCAGGAGCTATAAAGACAAATAGTAGTGGGAAATTTCTCCAAAACTATAATTAATTTTTCCAGAGAAAAAAAGAAATCTGTTATAAAAAATAAAATCATAAAATTTCAAAAAGAACTCTTAAAAATTAAAAATCAGTGGGAGGAAGAATACATATACATGCACATGCGTTGGACGACACAATTGAGAACATCTCAAAGATCTCTCTCAGGAAGTAGAACACAATGACAAAGAGATTAAAAAGTGATATTTTCTAAAAAGAAAAGCAAATTAGAGGATTACTCTAGTTAGTTCAAATATCAGAAATAGAGTCTAGGGAAGATGGAGGGTAGAGCAATACTGAAGAAATAATATACAAAATAGTCTCAGAACCTATATTTCCAGAAGAAAAGTATCCACTGAAGCCTCAGCTGAGGGTTGACAAACCTTCACTAAGGAGCATAATTATCAAATTCCAGAAACCTGGGTTTAGAGAAGATCTGAAAAGGTCCCAGGGAAGAAAAATATACAGGTTATTTATAAATAATCAGAAATGAGAATGTCATCAGATTTCTTACCAAAAATAATGGAAACTGGTAAACAATGGAGTTGTGTATTTAAACGTCTAGGAAAATGTTTGTCAGCCTGGAATTCCCTACTCAATGAAACCATGACTGATATTTAAAGGTAGAGTAAAGACATATTCAGGCACACCAGGTCAGAAAGCTACTGGAGAATGTGCTTCTCCAGACATGAGGTGTTGCATCAGGAAAAAAGGGATCTTCTATTCCAGCAGGGGGAAAAGAGAGAGAGAGAGGTGAAAGATAATTCTAGAATGATGGTGGAGGCAAATCCTGGAATGAATACTCTGCAGCATGTCTAGAAATCAAATATTTCTGAGTGGGAAGGAAAAATAGATCACTCTCAGGTGAAAAAAGTTGAACTGATGAAAACTACCCAGTATGTTTGATCCATGAGAAGAGGTTTCTGAGTCTGTCACAGAATATGATGACAAGCATGTGGGAAAGAAATTCCAACTGTTAACTCTAGAAAGAAGGCAAGAAAGGAAGTGCGATTGTAATATACTAGTGACTTACCTAGAAGTAGTTTTTTCATAGTCATATTGATATAAACACTAAATAGCAATTCAACCAAATTCCTCATAGAATTGTATTGAGTGAATGGGGATAAGCAAAATGTGTTGGAGGTGGTTATAAAATGAGGGTTAAGTGTTAGATCTCTCTATGTCAAGAGATCATCTAGAATCATTTTCTTAAATCACGAAATATCTATATCTATCTATCTATCTATCTATATATATATATATATCAAATCCATAGAAATAGTTTAAAAATCAGCTAGAAAAAAGGAAAGAGGTTGTCTCTGAGGAACAGGAAAGAGGTGAAGAGAAGTAGATATGAAAAAGGAGTAAAAGCATGTTTTATTACTCTTGCCAAAAAACATTTAAACCAACTGTTGATGAATGAGCTATTAAGACCATTCTTCTCCCACTCTTCCCCCATAAACATAAAAGGGGAGCAATAGACAGAACAATGTGTTTCACTATCTGGAGAATAGTACACCTTGAAAAAATGATGATTTCTTGCTGTGGCTCAGAAAAATAATAATTTTGAAGGTGTTTGGGCAGCTTTTTTATATAGTTTAGAACAAGAAAGTAATTTGGGGTACATTAATTTTTCCTTATTCAAAAACTCAAAAAAGTCATCTTATTTATCTAGACTATAAACAATGATCAGCCAAAATATGTTAATTTATGTAGTCATTCTTTTACTGAAAGGCAGCTAAGTATCAGGCACACCACACTGATCCTAACTGCAATGGAAGCCTTAAGCAGAGCAGAGATATGATCAGATTTGATTTTAGAAGATCCTGGGCTATAATGACCAGATGGGACTATAGCTAATATAACTAATAACATTGTATTGACTACTGAAAATTTACTGAGAGAATTTCAGATGTTCTCATTAACACACACACACACACACACACACACATGTACAAGGTTTATGTATATGTATACTAAATCATGTTGCATACCTTAAATATATAGTTTTGATTTAAAATAAATAAATATTTTGTTTTTAAAAAGATAGTGAAGACTGGAAGGCAATGAATACAACAGTTTAGTTAAGAGCTGATGGTAGACAAAACTACGGTGGTGACAGTGGAGATGAATAGAAGTACATTCATTTAAGATATATTTTGGAGGCCATATCGTATTTTTGGCAGACACTGGATTTTGAGATTGACGGAGATACTGAGGACAGTTTCCAATCTGGGACAACTGAGCAACTATGTGCCATTAATTAAGATGGGCAACAGTTCTATTATTGTTCCCCATGATGATCTTATTTATGCCACTTCTTCAGAGCAACTGCATTTTCAATCACCTGAAACCTATAAATGAACTACTTAGGAACTTCAAAGAACACCAAACCTCATTTCTTCAAATTTTGGGTTGACCCCCATGAAAAAAACACAGGAAAGGCTTTCATTCCTGCTTCTGCTCGAATAAAACTTGAATAAATGAAGACATTTTGGGGCCAGGATTTCTTTTCACACAAATAAGACATTTTTCTCTCAGCTTGTGTGTGTGTGTGTGTGTGTGTGTGTGTGTGTGTACACCAGTATGCTTGTATGACAAAAGCCTTCCAGAAACTTCCCAAAGGGATCAGGAGAAAATGAAATAGAAAAATGTTTCCCATATGTGGAAAGTTTTCTGAGGTTAAATGAATGGAGCATTTTACTAGAGACAAAGGAATGTTTCTGTCATGGAGAGAAATCTCATGGTGGGTTTCTTCACAATATTCATACTTAACACTGAGCACAATTTAACAAGAGAGTAGAATACAAATACCACTGAAACCTCAAACTTCTCAAACATTTTCTTACCATTTTCTGAATTTCTTTAAATATGAGAATGTGAAAGCTCCTTTCACAGTTTGATTCTTCAGGAACCCTTAATAACTCAATAAGGAGCAAGTATAACCTATCTGGGTTAAACACTCACACACATTTATTTGTCTCTACATAATGTCCACAAAAATATTCTAACTAGTTTGTTAAAGTCATTTAATTCTACTACAGTCTTCATATTAGACACTAAAAAATAGGGCAAGCATAGTTCAGCTACAGAAACACTTTTTTTTTTTAGTGTTCCTGCTTCCTCTATGTACATGTTTCTTCAGAGTACTCAGTCATCTCTCACAAAAAGCTCATTTTTAGTTCAGTTCCTTAGGAATATGGAAAGCTTCCTTTGAGACTTTCAAAAATATGGCATTTGGTTGTGCAAAGTATACTCCCACACATACAAAGGGACATGCCTGAACTTTGAACTGTCTATGAAAGGGGACTTACAAATCAGGGAGTTTCTTTCAATATAATTCTCTTTTGTAAAAGTTTTTCACTCCTTTGGATCACAGGCCAGTCAGTGTTCATTTGATTTGCTGGCCCTCCCCCGGAATAAAGGAGCATGTTCTCATTTAGCAGTGCCCCAGGACCAGTGCCAATGGGCATGGGGTTTTAAGGGCTTCAGGGGATACTTTGGAAAGCAGCAGTTCCTCACAGCCAGTCATCCTGCCAGCACACTGGCTACACTGGGACCGTTTCTGCGCCACTTTGTTTGCACTTGTGAGCTCCTAAGTCTCCTGGAAGTTGGAACTGGTGAACTGTGCAGTGTAGGAAAATTGTCCTCCATTGTCTCTCAACTCTCTTTCATTGTCTATATCCCTGTTCAGGGGCTTACTCCAGGAAACACGAGTACTCCTGGGCTGGTTTAAGCTGTCTAGAATCTTGCCGCAGATCCTGCCTGCTTCCCTGAATCATATAATGAGTATTCCTCAGGTGATAAACTCACATCAGGACTCACACGACCCCATCTGACCAATTAATATGGCATGATATTAATGATTGATAATGGAGTCATGAGCCATATTCATGCCAGGGTGTTTCCCAAAACTTCTAAATGAGTCCATTTTTCCATCCTGTGCCATGGCAGACAATTAAAATTGATAGGAGTAGACAAAACCTCAGATCCTCTGCAACACCCTACTCCAGAGAGCCAATACTAATTTGTATTAGCTATTGCTGTGTTCCAATTACCTAAATTTATGACCTAATTTAATGACCTAAACCAGCAAGTATTTCTTCTCACAATTTCTGTGAGTCAGGAATCCAGGCATGGTTTAGCAGGGTGCCTCTGGCTCAAGACCAAAGTTCATCTGGGTTAGGATCTGCTTCTGAGCTAACTCCTAGGCTCAGACCACCAGAAGGCTCTGCTGGCTGTGGGCCAGAGACACGAGGTGCTTATCACATGGTTATCTCCATAAGAGAGCTCACTACATGGTTCTTGGTTTCCCTGAGAGCCAGAAAATGAAAGGGAGGGGAAAAAGAAGAGGTCAGAGAGAGAGAACCACAGCTTCATTGTAACCTACTGTCAGAAGTGACATTCTGCCACTATTGTAATACTGTATTTGCTAGAAGTGGGTCACTAGGCCTAGCCCTCATACAAGGGGAGGGGATTACACTAGGACATGAAAGCTAGATGGCAGGGATTACTGGGGGCTCCTTACAGGTGATGGCCTAATACACTGTCTGACTCAACCAGATTGGACGTCAATGTGGATGTCATTCTATAAATTCAATTGAAGTCATGAAAACTTAGATTTAGTAACTTACCAAAAATCTAAAATAATGTGTTTTTTGAAGCTAGTATTCTAAGTAAATACATGGCTTTATCTTCTCTTAAAATTGGACTAACTCTATAAAATAGCAGTTTCCTTCAGAGTTTCAAAAAAGCAATACAAAGTCTGCCAGGAGATTTTCTCTTGTAGATAATATTTACACTTTTCTATTTAAAATATAATAAATAGCCATTTAGAGTGTTTGTAAAACCTAGAAGAGTATAAGAAAAATAAATTCACCTATGACTCTACTATTCATAAATAGCTACTTTTAATAGCTTAGCCTTTTTTCAAAATTATTAGTTACATGTATTTATATTCTACATTTTAAAAATGTCACATTTGGCTGTGAACATTTTAGCACTTACACAAGGAGAAATAAAACTAAAAATGTTACTTTGTGAAGTGCATGTCAAGATGGCTTATTCATTTGCAGGCTTATGGAGATAAGACTAGAAGGGAATAGTTGTAAAAAGTACTTGGATCATAACATAAAGTGGGCCTGTGGTGACTTTTTTATTCCCTTTAAAATGTCTGCAACTTCCACAATAATGGTTTAGAAATAAATGAAACTGCAAGAGAGGAAGGCATAGTATATTTTCTCTGCTTAACTGGGTTGAATGGTTATGATAGCAGCTATGAGTCTTTTTGGGGGAAGAAGATAGAACAAATCAGCAATTTTTCTTTTGAGTTCAGCATCCTGTTATTTTTGTTTAGTATATTCTTTTTTATCTATTCTGTTTATTTTGTTTCACTAAGATCATTATTCCCAGTATTAATTTTGATGCATCTGAGAGAATCTTTAGACTTCCTTCAGTCCATTTTGCTCCTGCTAGATATCTTTAAAGTATATTTTATTAATAAGGTCAAAGTTAAAATATGTGCCTTATTGGGTCAGTGGAAGGATTGAGTGGGATAATGTTAATAAGGGGCTGGCACATATCAGGCACTCAATAATGGTAACAATTTGGAAGGGAGAGCCTGGGTCGATCAAATTCTTTGAGCTGGGCTTTCCTTAGACATTAATGTGTGCAATGATGGAGAAGAGATGGCTCTCCAAAGCTCGTACGGAAGTATTTAAAGAGGAATGGAGAGAAGACACACACTAAGCCAAGACGAATGAAGGAAGGAAAGAATCTTTTTTGAATTCTCATGTTTGGTCCACATTTACTCCTCTAATAATTCACGGAACATCTATAAAGATTTCAGAACTTGAATAAATCTTGTTGCAATCATCTGAACTCTTGACCTAGGCAATTCCTTCAGACTCCCCCTTTTTCCTCTTTGTGCCTCTCTCCCATCTTGGTTTCCTTTATGACCCAACCTTACTCAAATCTGTTATTGTGGCAAAACCAAAGATTCGCGCCCTTCTTCTACATGTTGAGTTGCTAGGAAAAGGCTGTCCAGCCAGTGACTACATTTCCCAGGCTCCTTGCCTGTAGGTAAAATTCCGTAAGTGTTCTTACCGGTAAAATGTGAGGGGAAGTGGTGTATCACTCTCAGGGTGGGAAAGGTCTCTGTCCCTAAGGGCTGGTGAAAGAAAAGGGAAAGTCAAAGAAAAAGATAGAGTGAGCGTGGGTCCCTGGATAATTATGGGGAAGGCCTCCTGCCAAACACAGATGTTGGGCTGTTATATGAGTAAGAAATGAACTTAATATTGTATTAAGCTACTGCAGTTTGGGAGTTGGTTTTCATAGCAGCTAATATCCTAATAGTCACTTGCTACTGACCAGGGAATTCCACAGAATGCTAGCTCACTCAATATCCATGCAGCAGCACATATGCCATCTGTGGGTGCTTGAAACCCATTACCTAGCTAAAGTGTCTACCTACCTAAATAACCCATCTTCTCCTCCAGACCCCACACACCAAGGAAGAGAGAAGAGATAGTGTGCTTGAATACAGCCAGCTTTCATCTCTGTGTCTCCTTGAAATGTCATTGTCTTGTCACCAAGTTCAGTCAGAGAAATACTGCCATAAAATAACAACTCTCTACTGGATTTTGAAAATAAGGCAGAATTTAACTGATAGAAGATACAGCAAAGCTAACTGTTTCATCACATGGCATTGAAGACATAAATCAACAGCAAAGTCAGGGGGTAAAGCAGGGGGAAAAATTAATTACCAAGCACCAGTTTTAGGTATCAAAAAATTGGAGCCATTATCCATAACCTCAGGGACAAGACATTGGGCTGACTCTCTGGGGTATAGTTGAGTCCCAAACAACAATTATACTGCACAACTACTAGTCTGCTGCAGAGGAAGGTGGATCTCAAGTAACTCCTAGATAGAAGGCAACTGTCAATTCCACTTTATGTATGTAACATTGATGGACTCTCTATAGAATTTTACTATCCAGTTGCTCACCTCCAGGGCTGCTGAGACAAAGTCCATTTGAAAAATATATACACTGCTATGTTATTGTTTCTGATAGGATGGGCCCAGCAAAATGGGCTGGAGCTCTTCTTGCAGGCACACAAGACCTCTGGTGGTTCACATACAACTAAATAGGATTTTTCTACCAAAAACAACTTCAAAAGGAGTATGTATCAAAAATGAGGCAAAAGACATTTTATCCAGGACACACAGAAGACAGAAAGGTAATTGCAAAGTAAATTAGGTGAATAAATTTAGGGAAGTTACCACGTCTACCTTTTAATTTTATTATCTTAGGTTTTCAAAGATTAAAGCCCATTAAGATTTTGGTTTTATATCAGTTTTCAGAAATGATAAAGCATCTTTCTACTGTCATTTCTAATAGCAAATGTAACTCATAAAGCATACAGGCCATTTTGATCCAACTTAAATAGGTGATGGCTCTTACTGTACCTCTTAAACAAAGTACTCTTATACTACTTTTAAGACCTAAGTCACCAAAGTATACCTAAATTGTTTAGATGCTGGTGAATCCTGTGGAGGCACAAATCCTGCATTAGAACAGCAATATGGAAAGGCTGTTATCAAAATTGAACCAGTGCCAGTAGAGATTGTGACCCTTTCCTTTTTCTCTCTTTTTTCTCAGGAATGGCCAATAATGAATGAAATTTTTACAGAAGAAGAAAGTGACAACTCTGATGTAAATAATGAAGTCATAAAGCCCCGGTGATTCCTAAGTAAGCCACAGATATTAAGTTCAAATTATATCTAACTATAAATTATCCAATCAATTAAACTATGAGGACTGTGTATACCCCAATAAAAATGGAAAAAAATTAGTACGGGACATCTAGAGTGAAAAGCTTATTCACCGGAAATACTGAGGTGATAATGCACACATTCTGGTCCCTTTCAAGAACACATATAAGGTCTCAATTCTCCAGCTCAATTTACTCATGTGAAATACAGCCCAAAATGACATGCACATAGAATGTGACATGTACTGTGACTCAACTGACCTATTGGCTGAACTGAAGACTCTGAATTTTGTCAAGGTTAATAAAAGGACTTAAGTGATGGTCGACCTATCTACTACCCCAAGTTAAACTCATCATTTCAGCAACAAATATATATATATATATGATATTTACTATCTCTGAGTGATGATGGTTTTCTGTATTCCCTACAATATTAGTAAGTTAATGAACAGGCATGGTAGATGAAAGAAGAGGAAGTGAAGAAACAAAGGTAATTAAAATGTAAATATCTCTGTGCCAAATACTGGGGAGGAGTTTCACATAAGTGATTACATTTAATCCTTACAGTACCGCCATGAGGTAGGAGCTGTTAACTCTAGTTTTACAGATGAAGGAACTGAGGCTTTAGGAAGCTAAATCATTTGCCCCAAAATATACAACTAATATGTGGTAGGGCTGGAATTCTCATTATGTCTGTTTGATTCTACAGCCCTGGCCCATACCACTACATCCTTCTGCCTCTCAATTCTTCTGTGTCATTCACTCTCCTTGTTGGTTAAGTTGCAGACTTAAGCTTGTTACATAGGATTGAGAAAAACAGATTTGACTTTGTTCCTACAAAGCACAGTGAGATTTAGGCAAAAAGCCTGGTGCAAATCATTCCAGTTCATAACAGAATAACAAAAAATTATATACAAAATCATCATTATGATGTCAAATTTTCCTTTTAGACCACCTGTCAAACCGAATATATCACAGAAAAATAGAAACAGTAACACTTGAAAACTAATTTTGCAAATATTGAATGGTTGACTATAAGTAAAGAAAAAAAAAGCATAACGAAAAGAGAAACAACTTTAAGATGTTCTTGGTGCTTTCTGAAGGTTTCTCAGCATTGCCTAAATGTCAGATGACTGCCTCCATTGTTGAAGTCTAATAGAAGGTCTTTGCAGGACTTGGCAAAGCAAGAAGGAAAAATATCAGAATCAAATTTATCTAAAACTGTAGCTTTCAATTCTAAGTAATCAGTAGGCTGGACAGCTGTCAAGATAGTTTAGGCCAGGGATTGGCAAACTTTTCCTGTAAAGGGCCAGATATTAAATATTTTAAGCTTTCTGAGCTTACCACAACTGTCACAATGAAAATATCACAAATATTTTAACTTTGTGTGCCACTGGAATATGAAAGTAGACATAGACAATACATAAAAATTTTAGGGTGGCTGTGTTCCAGTAAAACTTTATTTGCAAATACATGTGGTGGGCCAGATTTGGCCCACAGGTTGTAGTTTGCCACCCTCTAGCTTAAGCTAGGGTGGGAGTGGAGGAGGTTTGCTTAAAGTAATGTCACAGACAAGACAGTAGTTTCTTGATGAGAAGGGAGGGAAACAGGAAGTAGAAGGAAACCATAGCATTGTAATGATGCTAAAGCCAGCTGGGGGGTTGATTTCTTCGGAGAAGCTGGAGGGAACTATATGAATCCTATCTGGACTGGAGAAAGGAAGTGACCTTTTTAATTTCAGGAATTTTCTCAGTAGCAAAATCAAAAGCTAAAGTAGAATAAAAGGTTTGAGAGCACTTTCTTCAAATGAAGTCATATAGAGTCCCAGTATGTAAAACAAATGAATCCCTTGACATGCTGGATGAAGCTAGAGTGAAGGAGGCCTCACCTCACCAGTGTGATCTTGAGTCAACTAAAAAGCCCACATTTGTTCTCAAGAAATCTGAACTTCAAGTGCAGTTGAAAGCCACTATGGTAGCTAAATATGAAGACTCTTTCTAATTCTGATATTCTGTGAGTGTGTGATTTGATTTCCGTTTGTTCCCATTTTTAGGGTGTATCTACCCATATTCCCATTGTAAGATGTCATTGTCAATTAAGGGCATCTTCAAAGTATATATATATATATATATCAATTGCTACATTTCTAAAAGAGTAACACAGCTGATTTGATTTAACATGTTGCTGTTTTTCTGTACAACAAATTGATTGCTCAAGTTTGTTCCATTATTCAAAAATTTACCTAAAATTTTTCAATAACGAAGCCTGGTCTAAGTGTCCATGTGAACTGGCTAAATTTCAGATTTGACTCAGTTTTGATCTTGTCTCATTTGCACAGGCTGCCATAACAGAATACCACAGACTGGCCGGCTCACACTAGAGAGATTTATTTTCTCACAGGTCTGGAGGCTAGAAACCCAAGGTCAGGGTGCCAGCCTGGTCAGTGTCTGGAGAGGGTTTTCTTTCTGGCTTGTAGAGACAGCCTCCTTCTCACTGTGTCCTGACGTGGTGGAGAGAGAGGGCAACCTCTCTGGTGACTCTGCTTCTAAGGATGCTGCACACTCCCACCCCGGGGCTCTACCCTCCTGGACTCATCCAAACCTAATTATCTCCCAAGACCCCATCTCCAAATACATCATAATGGAGGTGAACGCCTCAGTATATGAACTTTGGGGGGACACAATTCAGTCCATAGTAGATCTCAAAAGTTTTAAAGAGCAAGACCTCAGAAAAAACAAAATATAATTACTAACAGTTGGTGTTGAAGAGAGTAATGTTACTTTCCTTCCAAGATGTTTTTGGAAACCAGCAAACAAAAATTGTCTTTTGCTTATTTCTGTCTAGTTCACCTCCTGTTAAATCAATTTTGGCGTCTTTGTTATTGAACTCCATCCTTCTACTCAGAGTTTTTAAGATGAACTGTTTTTAGGTAATACCATTTGGAGGGCTAAAACAAAATAACACCACTAAAACAAAAATTAGAAGGAAATGTTGCCACTGTGCTTGGAATGAATGCATTAATAGGAAATTTACCTTGAATTTTTTCTTTTGATTGATTAAATGTAGAACTAGTGAAGCATTTTTCCTCCAAACACTATAGATTTGAGTTCTGGCTCTAATGGTCTCCTTCAAGCAGCAAGTATCTTGATTATGAAGATGTTTACAGAAGGTGCCTTTCTACAATCACTGGAAATTGAGTTACTTCTGTCAGACTGGCAGACATTCTGACCACAGGTTTTATATGAGGGAAACACTGCCTGGCTAGTAATTGCGTTTCAGTTTTCATCAGAGTTGGAAATTGTCCTGCTGGTAAGTTTTCACCTTTGGCGAATGCCTTCCTCCTGTTTCTAGCACAATGCAGGGTACCAAAAAGGCATTCAGTGCAGGTGTTCCAGTTGTTTTAATGCCAGGATGCATCCTCCAACCTGAGATTTATGACCACTCAGGAAGATAATACACAGAAACACTGAAGGGGCTTGTTATAGCAATTATCTTTTGGGAGCAGAATAAGTTTGTTCCTCCAAGGGTTATTTTTCAGAAAGAAATGTTGGGCCATTTTTAAGCACATTTTGTCATAGATAGCTGTGGCACTTTATGCAGCAGTTTCTTTTATTTTTCACTCCTTTAGCACTAACAGCAAAGAAAGTTTACTTTTCCTCTTTTATAACCTCACAATGGATAATGCATAGTCACTGCAATGAGTCCGAGAGGCAGCATGGTCTTGCATTTATCCCATTTTATCAACCACCAGAGGACACCATGTTTTCTATTACTGGTAGTGAACTTAATGCCATTATGTTTCATTCTTCCAGATGAGCTTTAGCACTTAACTTTATACTTCAAAATACTGTTATGCTTAAAGCAAGCCCAGCTTGTATGCAGTGATTTCCCAGAGCAGAGAATTCAAGCCTAGTTAAAGACATCACTTCCCCATCAGCATCTTCTCCATGACTACATGGCTTCCTAAGAGGCAGATAGGTATCAAATGAAGCCTGGAAATAATTTTTAGGTTTTGGGTGGACATTTGTATAGATAGTAATTTACTGAAGCATAATAGTCATGAATGAACTAAAAATTTATAGAACAATAATCTTTTTTAAAGCTGCAATTAAGGGCTTTTTGTCTCACTTTGTTTTATTTCATGTTCATAATCATTTGAGGGTTTTTCTTCCGATGTTGAACACAGAAATGTGAATTTAAAAGAGACTTTTGGGAATTTAGTGCCATGATTTACCAAGTGCCTATTATGTGCCAATGTGTTAAATAAGTTATATAGTTTATTTCTAATCCTTGCAACCCTAAGAAAGAATTACAGATATGCCTTCCTTTATACAAAAATCTTTATAGGCATATATGTTCAAGAATTCAGAATTATTTGAATCTTAAAAGATAAACATGTGCATATACCACATATTCTCTAACCAAATGGGAATCTGGTAGAGCATTTTGAAGGCAAATAAAATAGTTTTTTCAGTGAAACATGAATCATCATATTAAGTGGGATTACAAAAACACACATTAAAAATGGTTCATTAGTAATCATCAATAAACTTGTCATGCATTCATTTGATATGTTTTTTAGAGGTTTTTGGATTCTTTACTTATGAATTTGTTATTGTAGATGTGTAGGCAAGTTAATGAGAGGTAAAACAATTTGCTCAAAGTTGTACAACTAGAATACAGTTAGGTTGGGATTCAAACCCAGGACTGTCTGCCTCCCAAGTCTGTGTTCTAATAGATGAAGAGAATAGACAAGTCAGAAATAATCTTGGGATATGATCTTGGGGAAGTCAGAGAAGAACAAAATACAGGTCAGGCAGGGGGAAGAAGATAACAGAAGAAAAAGATAGTAAATTGAGTAAAGTAAAAGAAAGCCATGGCATCAGCTGCCCCAAGGTAGGCAGAGAGACAGAGAAATCAGTCTTCAGAAAGAGAAAGGTGATGGGCTGGATGGAAGAGGGAAATAGCATGTGGAGGGTCCATGTGTTTATGTAAAAAAGATGAGACTGAGTGGGGTTCTGTACAGACTGAAGGATGAAGTTGTTGGGGTGACATAAACCTGCACATGTACCAAAATCATCTCCAATTTCCATAGCTCATGGTTACTTTGTAAAATATATTTAAACAATGCCTACTGTATGCCAAATACTAGGGGAATCTATGAAAAAGGTGGTACACTCGTGGTCCCAACACTTATTAGCTGTGTGACCTCAGCAAAGTTACTTAACCACTGTAGGTTGCAACCAGTTCATTTGCAAAATAAAGATAATATCATATCTAGCTCATAGATAGTAAATGGTGATAATTAAATGACATAGTACATAGAAAGAACTTAGAGTGCCTAGCACAAAGCAGATGATATAATATTACCAGTATTATTATAGGAATTTTATCCTTTGAGGCAATTGGTTTCTCCAACCAAAGGTAAACTATCCACATGCTGGGAGTATTTGGAAAAAGCAAACCAGCGTACAAAGTACCGACGCTGGTCAAATATAATTACTATTCAATCAGTAATCTTGGTGAGTTTGCTCTATTTTCAGCTCCAGCCCTAACTTGCTGTGCTATTCTGAATGAGTCATTTAATAGCATCTGCTTCCCCCTCTGTGAACTGACTTCTGCTCTTTAACTCAAGGGTATTGGAGCAGGCTTTGGGGATAAATGGAGGAGGAATCACTGCTCCAGCTAATATGCTGCTCCATGACATGGGTTTTTAGAGGACTCTTGAACTTGTTGACTGGAAGCCTAGGGAGGGTACATACTGAAAGAAAGCAAGCTTCTCTGTATGGGAGACCACAGTGTAAGCAGAAGGAGTCTGAATAAACATCACTTTTCTCAATCTTGCGATACTATTTCTTTTCAGACATATGGTGCTCATTTGAATACAGCAATTATTTTCTCCCAAGTCAGAAAATTGAGAATTGCCAAGATAACTGATGTATTTCAGCTGCTTTTCAGTACAGGTTGGCAATCCAAAGGACAGCCATTTGTTTCTGGTGACTGTCACCTGCTCGGGGACCATCAATAATGCGCTTTGTAGGCAATTACTTTCCCCTGACGACTATGGTGTTCTACCTATCTTCATGATAGAATCCTATTAGCAAAAAGAGTCAAGACCTAGGACATATTCAGTGCATTGGGTGCACAACTGGGAAAAAAGCTGCTAGGAGATAATCATCTGAAAGCAGTGTTTACTTATATATTTGCTATAAACGAAATGTGGCAAATCCATGTTTAAACCTCAGTGGAAAGCTACCATCTTGAATACAAGAAATATTTATGGAAAAGCTTGGGCCATATGACTATGACACTCTATTATACATAGGATACATTTGCTGAAACTTTAAAGCAGTACCCAAAAGGACTAAAATATTCTCTTTAAAGAAATACTAATGTCTTGAGACAATAGCTCAGTGACTAGACCTAACACCTCCCTCTAAATACAGATACTCTCAGTCTGAATTCTCTTATCTTCCAATCATTCTGCTGTCATACTCAACCACTTTCACATTCCCAACCCAGCTGTGAATTCTCTGAGTCTTTTTGTGCTCCTGTTGCCTGGAATCCTTTTCCATTCTCTCTTCTCCTAATCTCTTAGTTAACTCATGCAGGTTTCACACTGTCACTTTGTCTGGGAAAGCTCCCCTGACCTCCTAAGGAAAACTACTTAACCTCCTCATGGCTAAGGGCCCCTCCACTGTGTTCACAAAGCATTTGAGTCCTGCATGGAAGTTCCTCTCCTTGTCTGCTTTTCCACTTGACAACAAGCAGATTGAAGGCAAGGGTTTGTTATGTTCACACCTGAATTCTCAGAGCCCATCACAGTGCTAGTCAGATAGCAGACATTTAGAAAATATCTATGGAACAGTGACTGACTGACTGAATGAGGCTACTTGGATGAAATTAATCAAAGGATTACTGATTTTCTAGTTTATTGTACCATTGCCTATATCGACACCACAGCAAAAACTTAGTAAATGTCTCTTCGAAATGAATGTCTCTCGGACATTTATAGCCATCCAGATCTAAAGCCATCCAGAGAGCTAACAGATGTAGATCATCATGAGGTTCTAATTCGAGTTCAGGGTTAAAGTAAAGTTATGGTCATAACGTCAGTGACAGAAAAAACTTGCCTTGGCAACCCATTAGTAGTCTTGTTGATGAGAAAGAAGAGAATGAGAAATGGAAGTCTCATTAACCTTGAAAGTATTTTTCGTTAGAGAACATTGGCTTTAGACTGGAAATTGTGATGAACAGTAAATATGTTATGAACATGGTAGAGTGGGATCATGATTCAAAGAACTGCCTACTATTTCTACAAAGTCACAGTCTGGTTGCCCAGCAACCACTCCATATGGGAGCTGCACAAAATGATGACATGTTAAATCCCAACCTCAGAAGTCGACTGACAAGCCAGAATCATTAAGTCCTGCAGTCTGACTTGCATTAGCCCCATCAGCTTACTCAGCTGTGAATGAGTCTCATCCTTTGCCTACACAAAAGGTGAGGTCTGTCAAAAGAGCACATAAACAAATACCTTGGGTGCCTGAGATACCTTGGATGTCTTTAGGGTGGCTGAATTCATTATCTATACAGATTCAATTATCTCTGCTGCCCCAGACTCTATCCATTGCCCTAGTTAATATACTAGTGATAAAAGGTAATATCTAGACTGGCTTTGGCAGAAAGAGAAAGAAGATATGTGTTTCTTGTGCCATTTTTGAGTCTCATCTTCCTCCTGGTCTCTCACTTTTACCACCCACTCTCCAAAAGAAGGGAACTAGCAAACTGCCAAGTTAATGTTTTCATTAACATTTTTTTATTAATCAATAGGAACAAAGAACACTGTAGTAGAAAATAGACAAAAGGGCATCAATGAATCCATATACAAAATGAACAAATGATTAAAATCAAGTACATTTGTTAAGGATTGCTATTCCATTCTTTTGTGTTATATAAGCCAAACATTTTTATATGCACTTGGGTTAATTCACCAATTACTCATATGACTTAATTTTATGAGATACATGTCAATATTACCTTCATTGTTTAGGTGAGGGAACTAAAGCACAGAAAGTTTAAATAACTTACTGCAGGGTAAATATCTAATAAGTGTGAGAACCTGGATTCAAACTAGCTGACTGGTACAAAAAGGCATCCTATAGTATAGGAGAATATATTTTGGAATATATCAGAAATGCTTTATCTGATTAGGGGTTAAATTCAAAATATATAAAGAAAGCACATACCTCAACACCCAAAAAACAAACAATCAGATTGAAAAATGGGTGGAGGAGCTGAACAGACACTTCTCCAAAGAAGAAATCTGAATGGCAAACAGGCACATGAAAAGATGCCCCCCATTGCTAATCATCAGGGAAATGCAAATTAAAATCACAATGCGATATCACCTCACACCAGTCAGGATAGCCAATATCCAAAAGTCAAGAAGCAACAAAAGCAATATGGAGGGTTCCTCAACAAACTAAAAATAGATATACCATTTGACTCAGGAATTCCACTCCTAGAAATTTACCCAAAGAAAACAAGATCCCTGATTTGAAAAGATATATGCACCCCTGTATTTATCACAGCACTATTTACAATAGCTAAGACATGGAAGCAACCTAAGTGTCCATCAGTAGATGAATGGACAAAGAAGACATGGTACATATGCACAACGGAATACTATTCAGCCACAAAAAGAAAAAGAATTACCATTTCCAACAACATGGATGGATCTAGAGGTATTATGCTCAGTGAAATAAGCCAGGTGGAGAAAGACAAATACCAAATGACTTACTCACCTGTGGAGTATAAAAACAAAGCAAAATTGAAGGAACAAAACAGCAGCAGACTCACAGACACTGAGAAGGGCCAAGCAGTTACCAAAAGAGAGGGGTTGGGGAGGGTGGGTGGAGAGGGAGAAGGAGATTAAGGGGCACTATAATTCTCAATCACAATATAGGTAGGTCATGGGGAAGGCAGTACAGAACAGAGAAAACAATTAATGACTCTATAACATCTTACTATGCTGATTGACTGACCGCAATAGAGGGGGTGAGGACTTGATAATATGGGTGAATGATGAGACCACTGTGTTGTTCATGTGAAACCATCATAAGATTGTATATCAATGATACTCTAATAAAAATAAAAAAGAAGTTGCTGAATTGAACATTTAAAAAAAAAAACAACCTTAGCTGACTGGCTCCAAACACCACACTATCAACTAATCCACAATACTGTCTTTGGAGAAGAAATGAAAGAGCCAATAAGTATATCAAAAGTGATCATATTATTAGTAATCAAAGAATTACAAATTAAACCAAACAGCAGCCTGTTAGTCACCAATTCAGCTATGATTTAAAATAATGATAAAATTCAATGTAGACAGTGTTTGTAATAGCATTTAATGTGGAGAATCATTACTTTACTCCCCACTTTTTATTTAGTTGTTATCCCAGTGGAATGACAAAAAGTCGCGAATAAATAGTGATCCTCCATGTTAATCACTTATATACTTTCAGTGAACTATGGGAGTTTTTGTAAATCTTATATCCTATGTAGTTCTGCTTATATTTATTGAAATGTAATATTATGCCTACTTGATCTACTAAAACATTGGGCTTATAAAAATATTTAGTGTAGATAAGGATAAAGTGAAACATACTTTTAGAAACTGCTGCTGAGAATATTAATTAGTATAAACTTTCTTGAATGAAACTAGGCCTACATTAGGAGACCTTAAAAAGCATATCCTTTGACCTATCTGAAGCCATCTCTCCTAAAGAAATAATCAGAATTTCAGGCAATCACAAACTTTAAAGAATATTCACTAAAACATCATTTAGAGTATAAAGTATGAGAAGGAACCTAATGTCCAAAATTAGGGGACTCATGTAGTTATTAAGACCATCTGGAGAATTAATCACAGTATAGATAAGTTCAATGCGACATGAAGTGGAACTAGTAGAATATAAAGCTGTGTATATTAAATGACTCCAACGTTATACATACACACATGCACACACACATGTGCACACAAACAAACATACACAACTACTTGCCAGAGAAAGAGAAGGAAGGGGGAAAATAGAAGGCTTTTCTGAAATATATAAAGGATTAGCAGTATTTATTTTTACATGACATAATAGACAATTTTTATTCTAAACTTTTATCTAAAATTTTACAAAAGTTTATTCCAAATGAATTTCTAAACATTTTTCATAAACTTTTATTCATGAAAACTTGTGTTATCCCCTAAAAATTCTCTCAGAGCCTGAATTAGATGACCAGAAAGCTAATCTAGTGATGAATTATGCTCAGTTGTTAATGTTATCCAGTGGGTCAACATGTTTACCACTCCCACTTAACATTTTAATTTAAATAAATGTCTTCAGTGCCTTAAAAGAGGATATTATGTGAAAATCTCATGTAAAAAAAGTCCTCAGAGCAATATAGTACATTATAGTTTATGAAGTCCTTTTCTAGAGAATATAAGGCTAGTTTGATCCTGAAACAAACTTTGAGTAGGCAAATCACAATATTAAAACTTAAGAAAAAGAGCCAGCTTCACTGTGAGATGCACGAGGGCGGCACTCTGTCTGACCTCACCTTCTCTGCACCCAGTCCTGAACAAAGTGGATGAGAGGTTCTGCCTAGGCAGGATCATGTGGTTGGTCAGTAGCAGAGTCAAGGCCCAGACCTAGGGCCAAGTTCCTTTGATTCTACATCTGGCATCCTTTCCATTAAAGTATCAGAACAATCGTATGGTCATTCTGTGAGGAACACAGTAAGGAGAGGGAAAATTTTTTTTTCTGAGCTCCTGCTATAGGCAGATGTAGAAAAGCAGCATGGGAAAAAATAATAATAAAAATAAATAGATAAAAAGCATTTAAAAAAGAAAAGCAGCATGGAGCATATAGGCTTTCTAGGTGGACTAAACCAGGGTTTAAATCCACAGCCAATTGTTTACTACATGATCTTTGCAAATAACAACTTTTTTAAGGTTTCGTCTTCTTGTCTGTAAAATAAGAATAGAAGGCCCTCATCTGTAAGCTTATTATAAAGATGAAATAAGATAAGATATATAATGTGTTTGGTGCCATGTGTCCTTGGGCACAGCAGCTAGTTCTTGCTCCTGCCACCCACCCCATGACTGCCCCACCCTATTATTGCCCAGGCACATGGATAAGCCTGCTCATCTCCCTTTTCTGTATTCAGGAAAACACTGAGTTAAGCGCCCTCCTGCAAAGAAGTAAAATACAGTGCAATGGGTATGAATCTTTAAAATGCTCCCTGGTCCTAGATATTTTCTTGTAACTGTACATTTGCTAAAAAGGATGTTCAAGCTAATATAGACCATAAATCTCTTTTGATGCTAAAATAAGAAGCTACTCAGATACTGCAGTATTCAGTTATATGTTCAGTTTAAAGAATCTTAACTGAGTAAAATACAATTTTGACTGCATGTGACCAGGGCCTTCTTAAATCATTCATTTTTATTTTCTTTTAAAACTTGGAAATTCTGCTTTGAAGATATGCAATGGGAAGATGCACATACATTTTATCTCATCACTCAGAAGGCTTTATACTAAGCCTAAAAGCTTTTGGCTAAAGTGCAAAAACACTAGAGACCCATTTTGAATAGCAGGAGAAATTGAAAGGATTTTAACCTATCTGCAGTCCCAGTGTTTGGCAGGAGGCACCTTTTTAAATTGACTTTTCAATTGCATGTAAGTCATCAAGCCTGCAGTTTTCAACCTTTTCAATTGAGTATCAGCAAACCTTCCCAAAGAATTGAGACTTGAAAAATCTTAAGTTATTTAGATTTTCACTCTGGAAGTGGGGAGACTAGAGACATTGATAGTAATTTTAACGAAATGAAGGTTTCCAAATTAACTTGAGATGTAAAGCCAAGTGTTAACTACTTGTATGAAGATAGAAGAGAGACCAAGGAAAGGCCTCATTTGAACAGCGCCCTGCCACAAAACTCATGCCAGCAAGTTCCACAATTGGGCTTTTTTGCTAACATCTGCTAGCTTTGTAGTGGGAATGCTTGCATGAAATGTCCAATAACTACAAAGAGAGGCCAGGGAATGATCCATGTCTCGGGAACCAACTGATAGTCAGACTGCCACCGTATCAGGGCACCTGGGCTCAGCATGGCTGGGTGAAGCCCTTTGCTGCTGCTCCCATGGATCATTCAAAGTAAAACATTCTACATTTTAAGACAGAATGTAAATTCAACAAAACACTCATTTCATGATTCCTTTGTTCCTTTCATTTTTGAAACTGTGATATTAAATTATGAATAGATACTTTTTCTCATTCATTTTTGAGGTTGCCCTTGCTTTGCTGATTCCCTGAACATGAACTTTGTCTACATGTCAGATCATCAAGCACTGAATAACACAATTATTTTTCCAAAACATCCAGTAGTACTAAACCATTTGTGTTTTACAAAAATCACTTTTATAATGTATAACAATTAACTTTTTTCTTGCTCTTCTACAATTCTTTGTTCATATCTCAATTAGAGCATTAAATAATAATGCTTTGAAATTATGCAAAATATTTTACATAAAAGCATATAAGATATAGATCATTATATTAAATGATAGGTTTATAGCACATTATAATTCTGTGTTCATATGTCCATATGTCCTGAAGGCAGAGAAGCTGTTTCTTCCTCACAGTTTCTGTGCCTACAGCAAAATATAGAGCAGGCACTCAGTGTCTGATAAGTGAATGAGAGATTCCAGGGAATTCTGAACGGATTTTCTCCTGTTGGTGTTACTGGTTGCATCTCTCACATAATGAGAAGGAGAGTTTCCAGAAGTTCCGTGATGGCCCAAAGCCAAAAGAGGCAGAGACAGAATCAGATCTTAGATGACCTCTCTGACGTCCTGAGGGAGTGCCCGTTCCACCACCCCATCCGTCTCCCAGCAACCACCTGCCCTAACCTCATGGCAGCCCACTGACACAAGGAACAGCTGTGGCTGCAAACAACGTAACAGGTTTCTGAAATGTGTTTATGTTGGAGACAGCTACAAGACTGCTTCCCGTAAACTTAGCTACCAAAATTTGTTACACTCACTTATAAACATGGATATAAACATTTGATTGCCAAATCAAAAATTGCTAATTCCCTCAGACAGAAGAATCACTTTTTGATCCAGGAAAAAACTGTTTCCTTCCCACTGAGCCCTCAGCCAGCTTCCTCAAATACTGCACTCTTCAGTGAGTCTCAGGATTTGAGAGTGGGGGAAGATGGAAGGAAAACCAGAATTTCTTGCAGGCTACACCTCCTATTTCCACTAAGGCAATAAAGCACAGAGTCATACATACACTTGCTTGTATGGAGGGAGGATAGAATGGGGGTGAGAGGTGGAGAGTTGACAAGAAAATGCAGGAAGAGAAAGAAAATTCATATCTCAAAACGTTTTCCAACCATAAATACTTCTGCAGTATATTTACAAATCAGGAAAAAATAAAATTACTACAGCAGGAATATGAATGGAAAAATTCACAAAATAAGAAAAAATAAAATATTTTCCATCTCTATTTCAGAATAATCAACTTTACTAGTAATTAAAAAAAATACAAATTGAACCCTTTGTTTTGGACTTATACCAGCAAAGATTAAAACGTTTTATAATAAACTGTATTGGAGAGAATATGAGAATACTCCTTTTAACAGACGTCTCAAGGAAATTTTTTACAATATGTTTGAAAAGTCTTCAAACTATGCATTTCTTTTGACCCCAGAAATTACATTCCCATGGATTTATCCATTGAAAATAATCATAAAAATTGACAAAGATATTTGTATGGAGATGTTCATTATATCAACCTGAATGCCAGGAATTGGTTTTAAATATGGGCTACATCATATAATGGCATCTTCTACAATTGTTAGAAGTGATGCTGATAAGTTACAACAGAAGTTGATAAAATAGTATTAAATTCTATCTGTGTATATTTGTATACACATGAAAACTTTGAAGAACCATATAATATGAATAATGGTTATTTCTTGAAATTCTCTAAAACAGAAATTTGGCAGCAAAGAGTGTTCATGGGAACAAAGTAACAAGATCAACACAAGTGACAAGATCCTTTAAGGGACTGTGTCCTTCAGTTCCCCTGAGTTCTCTATGCCTAAGCTGAATTGGCCAGATGGTAAAGTACTATAAATCCATCACTTTCACCTCCAGTACTCGGTTACCATTTGCCTGGTCTTTTTTCTGCAGGGGTTCCTCCAGGAGCCCAACTTCAGGTCGCCTTATGAATGTAAATTCTTAATTCCCAGAACTGCATGTTATTTCTCTCCATGTTCCCAGCTCTAGATTAATACCTCTCTTACCTGTCCAAATGCACATATCTTGATCTCTGCTAAATAGCAACTGATGCTAATAAGCTAATTCATTAACTATGATTCAATAAAAAAAATTTAGCCAACATTTTCTTATAAGGGCACATAACAGGTGCTTTGGCAAAAACAAAGAAATAGCAAGTATGATTCTCATGCCCAAAGCCTGGGAGACTACAAATAAGAACAACTAAATAATGCTAGAGATTTTAAAAACTAACAACAACATGAGCTACATCACAGTGTAATACGTGTTGAAAGAATTGGTGGTATTAGATGAGTTGAAGATTTGGAAATCGTTAAGACCTGAATTTGGAACCAAGACATGCCACTTCCTTGCTCAGCCAAGGTCTCTTAATTCCTGTGGGTCTCTTTATTTTGTGTCATTAAAATAGATACTATAATAGTAATAGCTTTTTTACAGGATTTAAAGAGACGGAGTATTTGTAAAATATTCCATCCATGGATGTACAGCTATGTTAATGCCCTTCAAAACACCCATTTACAATATCATATCCTACATGATAAGTTATCTGGTCTACCACCAGGTTAGACCAACTCTGTTAACTTCCCCCCTGCCTTAGGGAAAGTACCTGTGTTAAAACCAGGCAGGAAAAAGTCATCTGAGGCACAGAAGCAGCCACACATCAAGACAATCACATCTAGTCAGGTACCATCACTGGCCCTTGGTCCCTGGGAGATGCTAGTCATTTCTCTGAGTAATAAAGAATACCAGACCAAAGATTTCAGTTGAGTGATATGGATAAGGCCAAACACCATCTGAGCCTTATTTTTAAAATATGCCTTTAGCCCATGGTCTTTCAGTATCAAGAAGTTTTCAGAAGTCACAGAGAAGAGAAAGCCAAACAATCCCTATTTTATTTGTCTCAATCTGGATGAACAATTTTCAGATGAACATTGAAATTATTTTAAGGGTTTGGGTCCTCTCTGGTACTTTCCCACTTAATTTAACTTTGGCTTAAAAAAGACTCTAAAATCCCAAACTTCCAAAAAAGATTCCTTTAAAGATGACAAATTTCTTTAATAGTGGATGTGGTGGTAGAGTCACTGTTTTTTCCCCAGCTTTATTGAGAAATAACTGACAGATTTTTAAAAATGTTTATACTTAGGATGTACATGTGATGATTTAGTACACATATGTTAATTAACACCTCCATCACCTCACATCGTTTCCATTTGTGTATGTGTGTGTGCGGTAAGAACACATAAGATCTACTCTACTGTCTTAGCAAATTTTAGGTATACACTACAGCATTGTTAACTATAATCACCAGGCTGGACTTTAGATACCCAGCAATTCTTCACCTTATAACTGAAAGCATGTAACCGTTGACTGCAAGAGATCACAGAGAATGGGGGAATTGCCAGATGGGTAGAAATTGGCAAATAAGACTTTAGTTTTAAAGAGAATAAAAGGTCAAAATTCTGCAAATTATAGATTCTGTGAACTTGTAATTGAACCATAGAATCTTGAAATTGCTTATGTATTATATGATTTATGAGCCTTTTCAACATAATCCCATGATCACTGTCATACTGAAAGTCACCCTGTGAATGTAGAAGAGATTGTAGACTTATTTTACGTAAGTCTGTTAGAGTGGAGGATCAGAGCAATAATGCTTCCTATGTATTTAACATTTAATGTTTTTCAAGGTTAGATAGGGTAGAAATGGGGTTTTATTCCAATTTTATGTAGGACAAAACATGTAAAACATGTTTAAGGGTTGCAAGGCAGCAGAGTTAGTGAATGGAAGAGCCAGAACATTAACCTGATCTTGTGATTGCTGATCCAGTGTCCTGGCCACAATTGTACTTCCTCTCCAGAGGCCAAAACTACAGATGTCAAGATATTAGGAGGAAGGCTTATTCTTTAATTTTTTGAACTGTTTAACAATGAAATGATTTGTTTTACAAACAAGTACAGTCCCCTTCAGTTCAAGAGCCAAACTAATAAATAGCTGAGAAATAGGACAGATAATTCCTTTACTGGTAAGCACTCAAGTCCCTATGTCTCTAAATTCTAAATTAGAAATTTCCATAATGCTTCAATCAGTCAGAAAAGACCAGATTTTCCCTGGACATTTGCTACATACTATAAACTGCTTAATTTTTGAACCATTGTTAAATGAATTGGCATTGGGATGACTTCAACCTTAGTAATCACTGATAATTTCTATATAAGTATTAAATCTTTGTTTTGGGGGTTAATTGCTTCCCTTTTCTGGTTTTTATGACATAGAAGGTCATGATTTTGAAGAATTGCCCATTATGTTTCTGTGTATTTTTATTCAAATAATTATGATGCTAAGATAGGCTGGATCCACTTTAAATATATGCATCTATTTGCCCATTATATTACCTTGTAATCAAATACTTGATTTAAAGCTATTATTTTCTTAATTGTCATGACCCTCTTTTCTAAATGTAGATAACCACTGGGCACTGAAAATTCTCCAATTTTTTTAGAATCCTGTTGGAAAAAACTGGTTGAAATAAAATCCCTTTGATGTTATTTTTTGACCCAGTCTTACATCTCCACTACTTACCACTTGCCATCCTCCCCGATCATGCTTGTGCCTGTGAGTGTCCTTGCACTTGCATTCTGTACACACATGCATGTGCACACACAACTGTACACACCTGCACACACTATACATGCATATACACATGCACACATAGTTACACAGCTACATTTGGAGAAGTTTGATGATTTCTCCAGGAGCATGTTTAAGGTCATACAGAATTTAGTCTTAGGCATGTAAATGAAGCTAAATCAGAAACCAACAGTCACTGAAATATAAGTTAGTACTCTCAGCTCCAGTCCTTTGAGTTTTCTTGGCCTTTCCCCTTTGTTTTTTCCTCTTCACCCAATTCCAATGTAAAACCAGCTCTGAATGTTCTTGGCTTTGTTCTCCCTGTGGTAGGAAGTCCACTTGTCCATTTCTGAATTTGGGCTTCCTAGGACATTGCTGATTATCCTCCAGGCTTTTGATATCTAGCCAGTGTGTTATCATCAAAATGTACTTTCCCAACTCCACCATGTCAGAGCCTGTGCCTGGCTCAACCCTTTGAAGAAAGGAGAGCGGAGGGTCAGAGAGCCAAGACCACACAGCTACCAAGCAAAGAATGATGGTTTGTCAAATCTTTTATTTCCCAGGCACACCCCACTCTTTTGAAAACTAGGTGAGGTACCTTCCTTGGAAGTCTTTAAACTATGCTACATTCATGGGTTACTGGTTATCACTGTGAAAAATTCAAATGGGACAAGGCTTGCCACAGACATTACATTTTGATCATTTTTTAAGGTCTAATTTTCCCTGAGAAAGCAAGTAAGGGAGAAAAGTTGCTAATATTCAGCTAATATGTCTATTTAATAGGCAACGAAATGCAATAATGTCATTTTCCATGTGTTAAAAAATATTCAATAGAATTGCTGATTTATAACCATTCTGTGGCAACATTAGTTAGAACATTTGGCCAAAAACAAAATGATATGGTACAAAAAAAACCTCCCAGTTTAAAAAGCACCTAAAGGGCACAGATTTAATCCTGAAACAGAGTCAGATTTATATGGCCAAAATAGAAAATGACTTAGGTTACCAAAAGATAAGATCTTTGACCATAGACTTCCCTTGACAGGCTTGCCATGGGGCCACCTGTTCAAGCATTTGAAACTAATTTACTTGGCTTTAGAAATTCTTATCTGTTAAAATGAGAATAGACCTGGTTGTATAGCATATTAAGTCAGATTTAGTAATTAATATCTTAGACTGAATTAATTTGTCAGGTCTCTTCTTAAATATAGGAGAATTTTGTATGACTGAAGTCTATTGTAATTCTGTCAAGAGGAGTAAAAACACAGAGGGATGCAGAATACTGCAAGGGAGGGCCATGCATGGCAGAGTCCTGTGGAAGGGTACAAAGAAGAACAAAACAAGGTTAAACAAAACTGAGGTTAACAGTAAGGATGAGGACCTGCTTCCTGAAAGATGGAGCAGATACATTGTTTTCCAGTCCTCCAGCTAAGTACAGCTAAAAATTGGTGGTCTTACATAGAAAATAAATGTATGAAGCCTTTGTTAAGGTGGAGTAAAGAAGGCAAACTGGCTAGGGGACTGAGGAATGTTTTGAGTTCCTTGGGTTTCCTTTTTGACTTACACATCCCAGAATGGAGAAGCCAGCAACCAGAAAATGCCAGTGAGAACAGACAAAAGAAGCCCCAAGGAAATAAATGGAGACACATACCATGTTTATGGGTTGGAAGACAACACAGTAAACATGTTAGTTCTTCCCAGATTGATACACAGGTTTAACATTATTCATATCAAAATCCTAGTGAGATTATTTTTGTAGATATAGACAAGCTATATTAGAACTGTATTTGAATAGTTATTTATTCTATATTTATCTATATTAGAATAATTAAGACAACTTTGGAAACTGGACATATATCAATTGAATAGAACAGAGAAATAGCCCCACACAGGTAAAGCCAACTGGTTTTTGACAAGAGTACAAAGGCAATTCGATAGAGAAAGGATTCAACAAATGGCCCTAGAACAACTGGGTATCTGTACGAAAAAAAAAAAAGAACCTCAACCCAAATCTCACACCTTTAACAAAAACTGATTACAGGTGGGTAATAGGTTTAAATAAAAATGTATAACTATAAAGCATTTAGAAGACAAAAGAGGAGAAAATTGTTGGGATATATGTCTTGTGAAAAATACTTAGACATGACACCAAAAGCTCAATCCATATTTTAAAAAGTCAGTAAATTGGACTTTCTCAAAATTAAAAACTTTTGTTCTTTTGACCAGCTAAGAGGATGAAAGACAACTTCAGACAAGCAAAAAACATTTGTAAGCCACTTACTCGGTAAAGGACTCAAATCTGTAATATGTAAAGAACTCTCAAAACCTAACAGTAAAACCAACCAAGAGTTCATTTAGAAAATGGGCAAAAAATATGTGTATTTATGAATTGTAAATAAGAACATGAAAAGATATTCAATATCATTAGGTATTAGGGAAATGAAGATTAAAACCACAAAGAGATATCACTACACGTCCATCAGAACAACTAAAATGAAAAGTGAAAATTCCAAACGTTGGCAAGAGTGTAGAAAAATTGGAATGTTCATACTTTATTGGTGGGAATGAAAAATAGTACAACCATTCTGTAAAATAGTGGGTCAGTTTCTTTAAAAACTGAACACACACTTACCATACAATCTAACAATTGTACTCTGGGCATATATCCCAAAGAAATAAAAAATTCCACACAAAAATATGTACACGATGTTCATAATATTTTTTTTAGTAATAAAAATATGTATACGATGTTCATAATATCTTTTTTGTAGTAATAAAAATATGTACATGATGTTCATAATATCTTTTTTTTTGTAGTAACAAAAATACTGGAGACACTCAAAATGTCCCTCAATAGATGAAAAGTTAGACTGTGATATACCAATATCATAAAATGCTACTCAAAAAGAGAAAAATGAATTATTCATATACACACCTTGGATAGATCTCAAGGGTATTGTGCGGAGTGGAAGAAAAATATATCTAATCACATACCCTATGATTTCATTCAAGTAGCATTCTTGAAATAAAATTAAAGAGAGGAAAAACAGATTAGTGATTTCTAGGGACTAGGGATGTTGGAAGGGAAAGGTGGGGTTAACTATAAAGAAGCACGAGGGACATCTTTGTGGTGATGGAATAGTTCTGTATTTTTATTTCCCCAGTTTTATTGTGACATAATTGACATATAACACTGTATAAGTTTAAGGTATACAACATAATGATTTGATATATGTATATATTGTAAAATGATTACCACAATGAGTTTAGTTAAGATCCATCATCTCACACAGTTTCAATTGTTTTTCCTTGTGATGAGAACTTTTAAGGTTTACTCTCCTAGCAATTTTCAAATATATGACATAATTATTAACTCTGGTCACCATGCTGTAGGTTACATACTTAGAATATATTTAACTTATAACTGGAAGTTTGTACCTTCCTACTTTCACCCATTTTGCACACCCCTTTCCCCCACTTTTGAAAACCACCAAACTGTTCTCTGTAAGTTCAGGTTTTTTTAGATTCCATATATAAGTGAGATCATACAGATATGTCTTTCTTTGTCTGACTTATTTCACTTGGCAGAATACCTTCAAGGTCCATCCATGTTTTCACAAACAACACGATTTCCTTCTTTCTTATGTTTGAATATTCCATTATACATACATACACATACACAAAAAATATACATAGTATACATACACATACAGCATTTTCTTATTCATCTGTTGATAGACACTTAGGTTGTTTCCATGTCTTGGCTTTTGTACATAATGCTGAATGACATGGGAGTGAAGATAAGTCTATGAGAGAGTAATTTCATTTAGTTCAGATATATACCCGGAAGTGGAATTGCTGGATTGTGTGGTATTTTTAAGTTTTGGAGAAATCTTCATACTGTTTCCCATAGTGGTTGTACCAATTTATATTCCCACAGTGCATAGGGGTTCCCTTTTCTCCACATCCTTGCCAGCACTTGCTAACTCTTATCATTTTGATAACAGCAATCCTAGTAGGTGTGAGGTCATATCTCATTGTGGTTTTGATGGTTAGTGATGTTGAGCCCCTTTTCATGTACCTGTTGGCTATTGGAATATCTTCTTTGGAAAAATGTCTATTTAGGTCCTTTGCCCATTTTTAATTGGATTATTTGTTTCTTTTTGCTGTTGAGTTATGTGAGTTCCTTACATATATTAGATGTCAATATGTGTCTTGATTGTAGTGGTGCTTGCATGAATCTACACATGTAATAAAATGACCCTGAACTATATACATATTGTACCAATGTCAAATTCCTGGATTTAATATTGTACTACAATTATATAAGATGTAACCACTGGGTAAAACTGCAAGAGGCTACTCTTTAGTGTTCTGATCACCAATTTCTGTGTGTGTGTGTGTGTGTTGGGAATCCCTGCACCAACAAGCAATTCTCAGACATCAGCTAGGGATCCTAAAACTCAATTCAATTCCAAAACAATCTATCTGGGATATTATCAGATTCCACGGGTTAGGTTTCAGTCCTCTGAGACTACCCACCTCCATGTCAGAAGACAGCCACAAGCCCAGGTTATTGCCTGTGCTTCTGACCAACCAGCCATAGACTGGATGTTTCAACATCCCCCCTCCTTGGACTTCAGACGCCAGTCACAAGTCCAGATTGCCACCTGTACTTTTGACCAATTGGGTATAAATCAGAGGTCTTGGGAAGACCCCAAGATTCCCTCCTCAGGTTCAATTAATGTGATAGTGTGGTTCATGGAAATCAGAGAAACATTTTCCTTGCTAGATTACCAGATTTTCTGATAAAGGGTTATAACTCAGGAACAGCCATATAAGAGACGCATAAGGCAACATATGCAGAAAGGACACAGAGCTTCCATGCCCTCTCCAGGCATACCACTCTTCCTGAAGCTACATGTGTTCACCAACTGGAGGTTCTCTGAACCCTGTCCCTTTGGGCTTTTATGGAGGCTTCATTATATAAGCATGATTAATTAACTCACTGGTCATTGGCAATTGATTCAATCTCCAGTCCCTCTCCCCTCTCTGGCAGTCTGGGGAGGGACTGAAAGTTCCAACTCTCTAATTGCATAGTTAGTTCCTCTGGCAACCAGTCCCCATCCTTTGGCTACCCAAGGACTATCCAAAAGCTACTTAATTAACATAGCAAAACACACCTTTATTCTCTCATCACTTAGGAAATTCCAAGGGTTTTAGGAGTCCTGTACCAGAAACAGGAACAAAGACCAAATATATATTTCTTATCACAGCTACATGGCAAGAAGTAGATGCTTTCTTTTCTGCCTGGGGATTTATGAAAGAGCTGTGGCCTAGGGACCTGGGAAATCAATATTCTTGTTCCATCCCCACCACCAAACAGCTCCAGGACTCTCAAAGAGTCATTTAACAGTCCTGAGTCTCAGTTTACTCATGCATAAAATAGAGATAATAAAAATGTTTGCCATATCTATCTTGAAAATTTTTTGTGAAGACAAAATAACAAATGTGAAATCTTTAGGAACTATAAAGCAAGGTTTGGTGAACTTTTCTGTAAAGGGCCAGAGTAAGTATTTAAGGCTTTGTGGGCTGCTGTGGTCTCTACTCAGTGCTGTCAATGTAGCACAAAGCAGCCACAGATAACATATAAAAGAATGATTTGCTGCAATTAACCTTTCCTTACAAAAACACACAGACCAAATTTGACCTACAGGCTACAGTTTGCTGACCCCTGCTAGAAAGGCCTAAACAAACTTTATTTTTATGTTTAGATCCTTTATCTCATGTGGATAGTAAAGGAGAACAAAATTTAACTTAGGAGAGCTGGCTTCCAGTTCTGTCCATGACACTAATGGCTGTGTTGTTGTGGCAAATGTATTTATCTCACTGGCCTGCTGTGGGGGAGTAGGGGGAGGAGGCAGTGTTCCCAGTCCAAGGTGAATAAACTGGTGAGACTGAAATGAATTTAAGGAAAGGCTAGATTGGGAGAAACCCGTTTATTGCTCATGAAGAGTACTGGCTCTGTTCTTCCCCTCTGGCTGCCGCTCTCACTCCCCATCTTCCTGCAGTCCCTGCACAAGCTTGCCTCTCTGCCCGCCCCTTCTGGGAGAAACTCCAGGGGAAGATCTCCAGGGACTGACAGGCACCAGACCAATTATGCCACAGACGGGAGGAGAGAACAGCCTCTCTCCATACCTTGTCCCAGAAGCTGCGGGAAGAAACAACTGTTGATAGGTAAATGGCTAAGGCCTGGTAAGAGATTCTGGAAATCTGCAATTTTACCCCACACCTCCTTTTATTATAATTAGGAAAAGGTAAGCACTATCTCTTCCAAGGTCTGAAATGTTTAAATCTATCCCCATTGCTTCGATAATTCTCATGAAATGTGCTTTCTCAGGTTATGAAACCTCAAAACTTTATCATTGCAATCTCTTTATTAAAGGTTATACTTATCACATAGATCATTGGCATGGATCACTGGTCAATGAATATGAATATGACTTCTTTACTGGAAAAAAAGATGATGTTGAAAGGAAAACCTAGTTGAAAGTACTTTAATAGTGCAGCAAATTTATTTTTGGCATTTCATATTTTTTCAAGCTCCCATGTCAGGTTTCTTAAAAAACTAAATTCAACCAAGTAAATCTGAAAATTGTATTGGCTTTATTAAGTGATTCATGACTTAGGCAGCATCCCATCTAGCGAGTAAGGGAGCTTCTTTGAGCTGCAGAACAGGAAAGGTTTTTAAAGGCAGAAGGAGTGGAAAAAGGAAATTATTAGCAAAGAATTCATTGTTTTTAGCAAGGTCGCCCTCCTAGCATTGACTGGGAAATTCCATATTGACTGTTTCATGGTTACATTCCTGGAGGGGGTTGAAACTGCAGTTACATATTCTGCAGTGGGAGGCTTTAACATAAGTGACTCCATTTTGGTCCCATGGTTTTCTTTTTAACAGGCTGCATAGATCAGCTGAAAAGTACTCAAACCCTTTGATATGCAGTTCTTTGGCAATTCTAAATTTCTCAAAGTTTCATATTGAAATATGTATTTTATTAATGTGGCATGATTATTTGAAAGTTATTCCAGTTAACATAAAATATTATTTAGAAAAAGGGGTTAAAATATATTGAAAATGAATATATAATTTGTTAGAAAATCAAATGAGCTGTCATCAACCATAAATTGCATTATAGACATTAGCAGTTGTTATATGCTTAAAAATGGAAGAGCTAATAAAATACATTAATTATAAATGTATTTGAATTTTTAAGATGCATTTAATAAAATTTATGATAATTAAAAATTTGAGAATTTTTCTTAAAGACAAGAAAAATCTAGAATAGTGTGTTTCCTATCACTGGAGAAACTCAATAAACACCTGATTAATGTTAAACATAGTATTAAGAAAATGTGTATAAACTAAGCCCAAAGTCAGCAGAAGCAAGGAAATAACAATTATTAGAGCAGAAATAAACAAAATAGAAAATAGAAAAAAAGACAAAACTGAATTTATCTTTTGAAAAGATAAAATTGACAAACTCTTGGCTAAACTAAGACTCAAATAAAATCAGAAATGAAAGAGAAGACATTACAACTTATGCCACACAAATAAAAAGAATTGTGTAACTCCAGAGGTAAAATCCTAGGGCAAAATACCTTTGAAACCAAAATCAGTCAAAGGGAGAAATAAAGTGGGAGAAACCCATTTATTTCTTCAAGCAGTCATTCACTTCTGCTCTCCCATGTCTCTCACGACCCAGCTACAGAAGAAGATAGAGCTCCACCCAACCTCTCCAGTCCAGATAAGTAAGCCCTCACTTGCCCTTGTAATTTACCTATTGATATGGAGATGGACTCTTCTCTCTACCCCTTGGAAACATATTGATATGGAGATGCACTAAGGCCAGGCAAGAGATTCTGGAAATGTTGCAATTTTACCCACAGATTATAAGACATTATTATGAATAATTATATGCCAACAAACCTAGAGGAAAAGAAACATACAACCTATCAAGACTGAATAATGAAGAACTACAAACCTTAACAGACCAATAATGAACACAGAGACTGAATCAATAATCTAAAATTTCCCAACAAAGAAATATCCAGGACCAGGTCGTTTCATTACCAAATTTTACCAAACATTTAAAGACAAATTAATGCCAATCCATCTCAAACTCTTTCAAAAAATTGAAGAGCGAACACTTCCAAACTCATTTTATAAGGTTTGCATTACCTTGATACCAAGGCCAGACAAAGACACTGTAAGAAAGGAAAACTACAGGCCAATATCCCAGATGAACATAAATGCAAAAGTCCTCAACAAAACACTGGCAAACTGAATTGAGCAGCATATGAAAAGGATCATAAGAAAACTTATGCATTTGCATGAGGGTTTGGAATCACCAACTGTGTAGATGATTTCCAGCTTTATAAGTTTATAAAGCCAAGAACTGTAGATTCTACTTCTTGAATATATTAACTGAAGGATTTTTAAAATGTTCTTTGTAGACAGAGTACAGTAGAGAACACTTAACATATGCTAAGACATGAATGAGAAAAATAAAATGATAGACCTTTTAATAGAGTACGAAGTTTTTAAGCAGGTTTTCAGAGATGAGGAAACTAGCAGGGCCAGAGTCCTGACTCACCTGTATCATACAGCTGGTTATTGGCATAGCTGAAACTTGAGCCTGTGCTGCTTCATTTTTATTCTGTTTCTTTCCACTTCACCACTTTGAACCTACATAAAGAGAGAAAAGTTACATAAGAACACTAAAAACAATATAGACAAGACCTGAATGTTGAACTATAAGCAGGGCTTTCTTTAAAAATGCACAGACGTAGTCAAAGTATGCTGCCTGAAAGAGGTAAACAGAAAGACAGTGAGGGAAGAAGGGAGGTACTGGGAAGGAAGAAATTTCCTCTACCCCTCAAGGTTCTTCTAGCTGGTCTAAGAATCAAATTGACATGAGACAGATTAACAGGAGAAAAAAAAATCACACAAAGTTTAATCCATATGTTCAGGGAAGCCATAGACATGGATCCCAAAGACAATGAACCAAGGAGAAGGGGATAGGGGTCTGAGATTGCAAAGGAAGAGGGAAGTAATTCACAGGAATATGAAAAAAGTAAATGTTTGTAAAGAAAATACTTGATGGGCCACACAGGAATAATGGGTCACAGAGAGAAATGTTAATGGGCTTTGTCACACTCCTTCCTGTCTATCACCCTAGTTTACAATATGATATAGCAATCTGTGGTGACGGCTCTCCTCCTAGGGCAGTTCCTCCATCTCAACAGTTTTTATGCAGTTGTTAAGGGGAAATCCAAGTATCTTCCTGAGTCTCCTGGGTCTTGATGGTTTTCAACTCAAAATAATCTGCATGCCCAAGTGCCACAACTTGGGGTGGGTGGTCTGCCTTTGGTCCCTACACAGGCCGAGGAAATGCCCAGCAGCAGTCCTTCAAAACAACAGAATTAACTGTGGAAGAGTTTTATATACTCTCTTGACTTGTGAACAAAATAAAAATGTAAGAAGAAGCCTAGTTAATTCATGTATCCATTCATTCAGCAAACATTTCTTAGCACCTACTATGTGCAATTTCTAGTCTTGAGTCTTGTAAACATGATGATAAACAAGAAAGGTGTGGCTCTGCCCTTCCAGGAGCATATGAGCCAATAAAGGAGGTAGATGTTTAGCTTAGCAACAGCAAATTACAAGAGCTACTTTAGAGAAGGTAGCGTGTGGGGAGAAACTTGCCTAGTCAAGGAGACTGGCTGAGAAAAGAGAACTTGCCGAGAGGAGTGGCATTCATCTGAGTCAAAGGGATTTTACTTAGAGTTACCATGCAAAGGAGGAGAAAAGAGAGTCCTAGATGAGGAAATCAGTTCCCATCTCTTGACTTCTCTGCATACTCAACAGAATTGGCACGCCTTCCTGCTTAGACCTCATGACATCACCAGCCACCCTTTTCAATCTTCTATGCAGGCTTAGCCTCTATTCATCATCTTGATGTTGCTCAGCCCTGCAGTTCTCTCCTATATCTACATTCTCACATTTGGTGATTTTACCCAGATCACTAGCTTTGATCTTCAGGCCTGACCTTACCACTGAGCTACTAACTAATGTATCCAACTACATACTTTAAATCTCTGCCTGTTGTTTATTAGACATTTCAAATATAATGTGGCTTGCCTGGGGTAGCCATCCACCTTTCTTCCATCCTGTATGTTGAGCATATAAGCTCTCTTGGAACACACTAACGTTAGCAAGAGCAGCCAAGGTTGGTAAGGAGAGAAAAGAAGAAGCATTTAACCTAAGATACTATGGTTGAGTAAGTAGTATTTAGCTCAGAGTATGCATTAAAGGAGAAAAACAATATTCCAAACCAATGACAATCTTCTTGATTTTTCACCTTATTTGTTCTCTTAGTAATAATAATCTCTCTAACTCTTAGGTGGTTTTTTTTTAAGTCCTGGTTGAGGAACCTTATACCTTATGACAAAGAATAATCTGGGGGGACAGAATTTGCCAGGGATCCAATGAAATACTCATAAATATTTTTCACATGGCTTAAAAATAAAAAATAGCTTGTTGAAATGATGTGCCTAAATGATATTTATAGTAGCATTGTTTATAATTGTTTAACATTGGAAACTATATAAATATTCATCAGAAGAGGATTCATGAATTCAGTTATGATGCATACATGCATTGTAATACTATGTAGCCATTAAAAAGAGTAAGAATTATGTATACTGTCAAAATGAAGAAAGCAAGGTGAAGAACAGTGCAGTTAACATATACCATGGGTTTTGAATGTTTACTACATGCCAGGCGCCGGAAACATGTATACAGTCACTACCAACAGCAGCTGCTTCTGGAAGGTAGAGAGTAGGTGCCAGGAAAGAGTGAGTCTTGATTTTAACTGTGCATTCTTTGGTACCTTTTGGAATCATGCACTTGATGTTTGGGCATGTGTGAAATGCCACCTCTTTTTGTGTGAAAAGTCATCTTTTCACCACATTTCTCTGAGTCCCATGCCAAGGTCATCTTCTTTGCCTTCCCTGCCTTCCAAGTCTTTCTGAGTCTTTAGGCTGAGAGGTCCTGGATGGCAGGGACCGTGTCTTCTTTTGTAACTACAGTGGCAAGCCAGCTCACACCTGCACTCGTCAGATCCATCAGAGTCAAGAACCCTCCCCTGTCCAAGCTGAGGTTTCACCTAGTGCAGGGAGAGACCTCCCCAGATGCAGCTGCTGGACAATCCAATGAGGTTATCATCATTAAACTCACAGGTAGGACTTCCTGCAACAGCAACTCTGTGCTCTTCAGTGATGTTGAGTAGGTTTAATGAGGTAATATGTGCCTCCATGCTCAGACTGGTCAAGCATCTTTATTCTCAGCTGTTGAGGGCAGAGTCCTGCAGCCTTGCTATCAGGTGGAACATGAGCATGAGCACGTCCAGGATCCTTTCAAACAGGTATTAAACCACAGGTTCTGTCTACTGAGGCAGCTCATCCTCTTGCAAACTCTCCTTTCTCCTTTCCTGAACCTAATCCCAAGGTCATTGTAAAATCTTTGCAATCACAGGCTGACCAGTGCAGACCACACATTGCCAAGCGGTCTCTACCTCAGTGTCACACACTTTGATACGAGAAACTCTTCTGTTTAGAATGTGTGACATGAAGCTGACACAAAAAGGCCAGGGTCTTTTATTTCACCACAAGTGTCAAATGTTCTTTGAGAACAAACATGAATTACTTCATTAAATGGGGAAAAAAAGTTTTTTTTCCATCAGTGCTTTTGATTCAGTAATGCTATATCTTGAAATCTATCCTAAAGAAATGCCAGCAACAAAAAATGTCCAACCAACTTTAAGAACTAAGATGCTGACAATACTGAAAAGAAGAAAAAGACAGGAATGTGTCTGGAAAATTAAAGTATATTATCACATTGATAAATACACAATCTAAAGAGGTAAACGAATATAAATATTAGCTACATATAGAAGCATAGATGTGGCTTATACTAGAAAACGATAATGTCTGGAAGTACAGCAAGATATTTAATTTATTCAATCATTACAGTAAAGTTAAATCTACATAGGTGCATAAAAATCCAGACCACAAAGAAATTTAAATTGTTGCTGTAAGATTGATAGTAAAGTGAATGGGATTATTAACTTCTTTATGATTGATGTTGATGATGTTTGATATAATTAAAATGGCAAGTTCTTTTTTGAGTCAAATCTGTCCTTGGATGTACCACTGTGACTTCCTCAGCTAGAATGCACCTCTTAAAAATGCCTGAGTGAGGCACAAAGATCCCATATTGCATGATTCAATTTATATGAAATATTCAAAATAGGTAAACCCATAGAGACAGAATGCAGACTAAGGGCTGCCAGGGGCTGGAGGTAGGAGGAAAACTGAGAATACACTTAATGGGAACAAGGCTTTATTTTATTTTGGGGTGATGGAAATGTTTTAAAACTAGGATAGAGGTGGAGGTTTACTACACTGTGAAGATACAATGTGACTGAATTATTGACTTCAAACTACCATATATTTAAAAACAATGTTTCTAAATGATACCTCCAATCCCAATGCGGCTGTGCAATGCCAGGGGAGTAACACATAAAATCTATATAGCATATGTGATGGTACTGCAGTTTGTATTTGAGAAATTTAAGTCATTGGCTCTGACTGGCCATATTTAAACCATGCTCAGAGGCTAGGGCATGTCAGAAGCTGCAGGGTTACCCCACTTGGACCCTAGTGGAACATCCCCCAAGGCCAAGAGCACTGTTTTTGTTCTCTTCAATCATTTCAGCACATGAATCCTTAGAAGTGGGTTGACTGCTACCAAACTTTAAAATATGAACCAATACCATCTTTTTAGAATGAAGTTTGTATTAATCATTATCTGGAGACCAGATACAATATTTTATCAAACATAAGAAGAACAGATTTACCTTATCTGCTGTCCTTGAAATTTCTTTTAGCTGAATCCTATTTTTACCACCAGAAAAGGTTTTATTGAGGGGCACTTTTTTCCCAGCTGAGTGGCCTTCAACACACCTGAAGCTGTTCAAAGCTGGTGAACCCAGGGAAACGCAAGAGGCCCCCAAACAAGTTAAAACACAGCACCGCCTGGCCTAGGGAACTGGTACAAAGGGACCCCCAAAAGGAACGACGGGAAAGCCTTAAGCATGGGACTCCTTACCAGAGACTCACCTGTCCTCCACAGAGGCTGTCACATGGCAGGGAAAAGTGCGAGGTTTGCAAAGGCGTTTCGGAGGTAAGGGCCATCATCGGCTTGGTTATATGAAGTCAAAAAACACTGTGGTCTTGGGATTCTTTACTTGGATATTATGGCTAATTATTTTAGTATTGTCCGTTCTCCAAAACGTCCCTTGGGGGAGATAGATCTTTGCCAAAATTTAAACAGTAAGTGTATGCCCATTAGGATGAGGTTTTCTCCAGTTTGTTCTCAGAAATATATAGAGGGTGGATGAGGTGGGTCTGGAAATGCCCACTTTTCCTTTCAACAGTTTAATCACACGGGAGGTCTCGCGTTTCACCAGGGTGTGAAATGCCTTATATTTCTCCTGGTCTCTTTTTTCTTTTGGCACAATGACTGCAAGTCCAAGACCGTGAATACAGCCTCGCCGCCGGTCCCCAACGGCTCCCTCTGCGCTGACCTCGCGACCTCCCGAGGACCCCGCCCCCCTCTTCCGCGCGGCAGCCCCGCTGCCGGCCATCCTCGGCGAGGGCGCCCGGCTCCCGACCTCCCCGCTGCCTCCGCCTCCGCCTGTTAGGTGGTTTTTATTTTATTCTTTATTCTTTCATGTGCAGTTCAAATTTTTGTAAAAAGTAAACTATATCCAAACTCAATAATGAATCACCTTTAAAACAAAACATACGTGAACCTGGATGATAGAGAGGATGTCAGTGAGGCTAGGGAAAGTTCTAGCATAAGCATTAGATTTTAGAGACCAGACTTGGTTTTGCATGGCTCCTCCACCCGACTATGCATAGTTGGACATGCATAGTCAATGATATCTTGCAGCGATCTGAATGAGTCATTATGAAAACAAAAGACAACAAAATGGTTTGCTAACCTTTTTGAATCCCTAAGTATATGGCCTTGCCCTTCAGTCAAAAGAATCCATTTTGAACCAAGCCACATCCTTCTCTGACAGTTTTTTGTTGCAAATACAAAATATAATAATGAAAAGTATGAATAGCACAACTCTAAGACTGATGTATAATGACAGTTCTCTGATACAAGGTAAATGAAGAATTGAGCAGATTCTGTGAAGTGAAAATTCCCTATTATGTTGTTCCCTTGTGTTGATTAAGCAGGTGCTAGGTAGTTTGCAGACTAGTACCTTTGAGACCTCTGTTGTGCAGAATTACTTATGGCTGTTAAATGTTATGCTTTTCTCAATGAAAGCACTAATATAAATCCTGATTGAGAATCTTTGAGGTACAAAGTACAACTCCTCTTGGGCTCCCTGGAGGAGTCACTGACTGATGCTGAGGCACCTCTTAGAATTTACCAAATTTTTGTTAAGAAAAATAATCTGCTTTGGAGGACTTCCAAAATTTATTAAATATGCTACCGACAATATTAGTCTATTTAAAAATCTTAGCCCATCACACTACTACCACCCTACTCTATTATTCCCATAAGAAAAATATTTTCACTGAGTCCTATATATAGAAAAGAAATGGTCCATATTTGTAGCCTAATATTTAAGGTCTCTCGGAAATTGGACCATCTTATCCATGCCCATGGCTTAAACTAATATAAGTGTAGGACTTCAAAACCTACAGCTTTTGACAAAACTTCACTTCTAATCTCTCTAATCAAAGAAGCTACTCGATTTTATTTCTTAGTTACCTTGCAGATGCCTCAAAATCAACATGCCTAAAACAGAACCTTCAATAAAACCATTCTTCCATTTATATCCTCTGCTTCTTTGAATGAATACCTAGTATCTCAGATCAGAAGCCAAGAAGTTATCCTGGAGTCTTTCTTTTTCCTTCCCTGTCATGTTCAGTCCATCACTATGTTCTTTGAATTCTTCTACCTAAACATGTTTAGAATCGTTCCTACCTCCACATTACCAACCCTGCTCCCCTACTTTAGGCCTTCATCATATCCCATCTGCACAATTTATGATACCTTCATTACTAGTTGCTTTTCTTCTGGACATGACCTCCCTTTCCCATCAGATAGTCATACTGTTATGGGAACATGTGTCATGGGATTTATCTTTCTGATTCATAAACCTGATCACATCACTACCATTTACAAGTTCTTTAATGGTTCCCTATCACTTCATATTATCTAAACTCCTTTGCATGGCTTACAAGACCCTTTGCAATCTAGCACCCTGCCTCTTCTCCCACCAGTCTTAACTAACCTCTTTCCAAACACTTTATTTTTATGTCCCTAAACATTTATTTTCCAATTCTCAGAAAAATCCCTTTACTCAGCCATATATCCAGGCCTGTGCACACTTGGGTTGTTGTTCACATAGAATCCTGACCCCTTCTTGTCCATCCATCAAAATCTAATTTAAAATTCAAGTCTAAAGTCAGTAATATCTGCTATACAAGCTTTCCTTATAAGACTCCTGAGATTTTAGAATCTCTTGTCCCTCTACACAATGAGTATATTTAAATATAATGATTGTCTCTCATAATGAAACTTTTTCTTATATGCCTGTCTTCTACTAGGTTATACCGTCTTCAAAGTTAAGATATTTGTCTACAAATGTTTGTACTTCCATCACTTAGAATAGTGTCTGACACACAGTCAGATAAAGTATTTTTAAGAAATTGACTTAGATGCATTTCCATGATGTTAAGCTTCTTTTCATGTGTCTGTTGGCCATCTGTATGTCTTCTTTGGACAAATGTCTATTCAGATCCTCTACCCATTTTTTAATCAGATTGTTTTCTGGTGTTGAATTGTATTAATTCTTTATATGTCTTGGATATTAGCCCCTTATTGGATATATCATTTCTGAATATCTTCCCCCATTCAGTAGGTTGCCTTTTTGTTCTGTTGATGGTTTCCTTCACTGTGCAGGAGCTTTTTAGTTTGATGGAGTCCCACTTGCTTATTTTTGCTTTTGTTTCTTTTGCCTGGGGAGATGTATCCAGAAAAAAATTGCTAAGGTTGATGTCCCAGAGTTTATTGCCTATGTTATCTTTTAGGAGTTTTATAGTTTCAGGTCTTACATTTAGATCTTTGATACATTTTGAGTTTATGGAATAAATAAACCACAGCGATGAAAGGTGCAGCCTAAGGAATATAGTCAATATTATTGTAATGACTTGGTATGGTGACAGATAGTAACTACACTTATACCATGGTAAGCATTTTGTAATGTAGATAAATGTTGAATCACTATGCTCTCCATCTAAAACTAATACTATGTCAACTACTAAAAAAAAGAAATTGAATGAATGAATGAATATATGAAAATATGCATGAGGTTAACTTGAAAAAATAAGAATTTACTTTTGCTTCAATAGCTTTCCAACTCTACCACCTATTAGTCCAAAAGCCTAAGTTGCCTTAGAAATTGGACATCTGAATCCTACCTCTCAGTTGAATTTCTTGAAGGCCATTTTACGACATGTGCAGGGGCACAATGGGAAGAACAGACTGGGGATACAAAGATGGGTTTGCCTTGATCAGCTCCAAAGCCGCTTTCAGTTCTGTCCTATGTGTGTCTCTGCCCAGGACCAAGGCAATTGTGTGCTATTATTAAGGAGTTATTTCAGGTCCTTTATCAGGCAGACCAGTTGACCGGATTTCATAAATGCTAAGAAGGTAAGAACTGAGTGAGGAAAATGACATTAAGCAAATCTGCATCCCTCTGTGAAAGAAAGAACCAACCTGGGTTTGCAATGCTTCAGCTTCACAAAACCGGAATGCCCTTCTTTCTGACCTTACCCCGGAAACCTGCCCACTGCAGGACCTCATTCAGTGCTGGAAGACAGGACAGTGCCAAAGGCCTGGGATTAGGGCGTATGCACAATAGAGGCTTCCAAACTCACATAAGCAAGAGCAAAATGGGAATATGACATGAAATAAAGTCAAAGGCAAAGTGACCCATACTCTTTGTTTCACCAGACTAGAAGGTCCCTAATACACAAGCTACTACTTTGTTAATTTATTCATTCAACCTCCTAAATTTTTTCCTGAGATGTCACGCATAAAACCAGACACTGTTAGAGTTAACAAGAGGCCTGAGACACCATCTGGTTGGGTGCTTCTCCTATTGTGATCCCTGGAACCCTGGGTTCTGATGTGACACCTCAGGGACCAGCCAAGAAACAGAAGAATTCTGTTTAAAAGCTTAAAATAATCTAATCTACTCTAACTTCCTTGATTTATAGATGAGACATCTGAGGCTCAAAATGGCTCAGTGATTCATAAGGTTCATGGCCGTCGTCTAGGACTTGCCCAGGTCTTCCAATGCCCATTAAAATGGAGACATTATACTTTGACATAAGTTTTAGAGCCCAACTACCTGAATTCAAACCCTGACACTGTTATATGACTTTGAGCAATTCATTTACCCTTTCTGGGCATCTGAAAAGCAGGGTTCATACTGGTATATGCCTCATAGTATTGTTTTGAAGAGTAAGTGGGTAATACATAGGTAGGGTCTAGCACATGGTAAGCACTCAAAATATTATCTATTGTTATAGTAACTCTTTTTCAATTTTATCAAACTCAAAACTTCAAGGCTAGGCACTATGTTAATTTCTTATGGTTGCTATAGCAGGTTACCATAAATTTAGTATCTTAAAACAATATAAATTTATTATATTAAAGTTATCAGGACCAAATGTCCAAAATGGGGTTCCCTGGGCTAAAATTAAGGTGTCAGCAGGGCTGATGTCTTTCTAGAGTTTATAAGGGAGCACCTTTCCTTTGACTTTTCCAGCTTCTAGAGGCTCCCCATATTCCTTGGCTTGTGTCCCCTTCCTCCACCTTCAAAGCCAGCAGTGTAGCTTTATTCAACCTCTAATTCTGACTCTCTACCCTCCATCTTTTAACTCTTTCACTTAAAAGGACCCTTGTGATTACAGTGGACTCACTCAGATAATTCAGGATAATCTCCCTATCTCAAGATCCTTAACTTAATCACACCTGCAAAGGCCTTTTTCCATGTAAGGTGGTATATTCACAGGGTCTGGGGATTTGAACACGGACATCTTTGAAGGACCATTATTCTATGTGTCATAGCTAGGTAATATAAATGCACAAAATAGCTTTGTGTAAGAGAGGAAAGAATGGTGTTTGCTTTTAAATATTAGACTAGCCAAACTAATACATCCCAGACCTGACTTGATATGAGGCCACTGGCTTGGGATCCCTGCCCCATAGCATTCCATTGTTTGGTTAGACCAGGTCTCTATAAAGCAAAGAAGAAAGGTGGTGATTGCCTGAGTCTATGCTACTTAAGAACCCTAAATAATTAAAGATAGGTTTCTCATAATGAAATAAAATGGTAAGTTTCCATCCAAATTCACTCAGACTGCTCCCTACATATTTTAAATACCTGACCATGGGAAATGACCCACTTTTTATCTCCCTCTGTTGACTATTCCAAATTCAATTCTTTAGCAGCCAGTAACAACAAGGAGTCATACCAACAGGTGCTTCAGCCTACACGCCTATTTTACTTCTCTTTTTTAGCCATTACACCTGGTTGACTTGGAGATCCTCCAGGGATAGCATCTGTTGTCACCAACTCCCTTGAAATGCAAGTGTCAGTGAAAACCCGAACTATACTTGTCTCTGTTGACTCATGGCTTTGCCACCATATGCTAAATCAAATTACATTTCACAGTTAGCAGTTGAAAGAAACAGAGAAATAGTCAATGCAAAGACATCTTCCTTGGCACCACTGGAAGGTAGAATATAAAACCTACCTAACTACCTCCTTTATTTAGTCTGATTGTTTCCATTGCCAACATGGAAAGTGGAGTTTTTAAATGAGCCCTAAAGGGTACTTCTGAGGCATGGTGTGCTTGAGGCCATGACACTGAAGGAAGGATGAGCAAGAAATAACAAGTAGGCAGGAGAGAGAGAGAAAATAGAGGATGAAGTTATCATCGGTCCCTCTACAGTGAGTGTGTGGGAAAATGACTCGGGAATGACGGTCAGAAGTCATAGATGAAAGAAGGAAAGGTTAGTCTTAGTCAATTTCTGGCTGCTAACTAGATGAAAGATGCTAAAGGTAAGAGTCTAAAGCCCATGGAGCCATTACATCATTGAACTTTATGAGCCACTGCTTGTCCAACAGAAAGAAGAAACAACTACTGCCATTTGTCATATTTCTAGAAACGAAACAGACTCCTACCCATTGAGTCTCTTCCCTCTGAACCAGTTCTCATCTTACTAAAACTACATTGGTATGGTCAATAAAACCAAACGGATGGAGAAGATGCTGATAGAAATGGGTATTAAGGCAACTGTTTTTAACTCTCAGACAGTGTATTCATTTCCTGTTATGGCTGTGATAAATCACCACTAACCTAGTGGTTTAAAGCGGCACAAAGTCACTATCTTACAGCTCTGGGGCCAGAAGTCTGAAGTGGGTCTTACGATGCTAAAATCCAAGTTTGGGTCAGGCTGCATTCCTCCTGGAGGCTCCAGAGGAGAACCTGTTCTCCTGCTTTTCTGTTTCCCCAAGACCACCTGCATTCTCTGGCTCCTTCCCGGGTCTCCAAAGTGCATGACTGCAGCCTCTGCTTCTGTTGCCACACTTCCTTTGTCTAACTCACACTCTTGTGTCCCTTCATAAGGACCCTTGTGGTTACACTGGGCCCACCTTGATAATCCAAGATAATCACCCATCACCAACTCTGCAAAGTCCTTTTTTCCATGGAAGGTGGCATGTTCACGGGTTCTGAGGATTGGGAGGTGGGCATCCTAGGGGACCATTATTCTGTGTAGCACAGAGTTGTCAAGGAAGACTATATTCCAGAAGCTACAAACCCAAACATCCACAGAAGACAGGTGGGCAATATACATGAACAAAAGAGACCAAGGAATGGTGGAAAGGAAGGTAAATGGAGAGTTTCCAAGGCCTTCAAATTTTAAAAACCGTATGTAATTACCATGTGGGCAAAACAAAAGATGTCTGATGAATGCTTACCTGTTTGCAGCCATTGTTTTAAACCAAATATTTGCTCTGTTCTCAAAAAGTCTCTTTTGCCATAACAAAGGGAGGCGCTGTCTGCTAAATGGCCAGTGCACTCTGCAACCAATTCCACACTGACATGAATATAAAGGCTAAAAAGAAGAATGAGGTTTAGAGGCCTGTCTTAGCTGAGAGACCCACCAAAGACTAATTGGAAGAAATAGGCCAGGAAGGAAGATGACAATTGCAGGAAATATGGAATAAATAAAAAACACCGTGACCTTGTTCCCAGCAGATTCAGAAAAAGTTCTCTGGCTTGAAGCTGGATGAGATCTGGCTAAATAGTCTGTAAGGATTGATGGCCCATAAATTTTTGAAAATAGTAACTGTGACATTCTAGCACAAGTTCCAAGGACACAGGCAAAGAGAATAGCAATGCCATGTTTCTGTTGGACTTCATCTTAGAGGGTTTTCTGCTGACTCCTGAGGTTTGGGGTGAGTGAGTAAGGGAGAGGGGGTGGAGCACAACTTTGTGAAGATGTGTTGAGCATTTGGCCACAGGAAGCAGTGAATTCATTATCATTTATGGAATTGCAGCTTTACCGACACTGAGGCCTGCATCAAAATCAGAATACACAGATTTTAGAGAGCTTTAAAGCAAGGGCTGTCAAGAAATGATCCCAGCAGATCAAGAGCCCATGTTCACATATGCAGTGTTTAGTAGATGTGTAGCAGGGAGAACAGAAAAGATGTAGTCAGAGGAAGACACCAGGGACAGCTCATGTGTGAGGGGAGCGGCAGAATTCAATTAAAATTCACACGGGAAGGGGGACATGCTCTATTTAAAAATAGAAGTAAACAATACATTCATGGACTTTTGGTTATGAAAAGGAAGTTCCTAAGCTTGTCTACAATTTGAGACAAAGAAAGATAAATGTATTTGCACACAAAAGATAACAGAAATACAATTGTGTGTGTGTGTGTGAGAGAGAGAGAGAGAGAGAGGAAGAGGGAAAAAGAAGACAGAATAACAGAGGAAGACAAAGAAAGAGAAACTACTCTCTTGAATGAATTGTACTCAGTAGGGGTGAAATTATAAATTAGCTTTTCCTGTTGTTCTGTGCCACTGACTTCCAACAAGTTTTGTCAATCATTTTCTTGCCTCTGAATGAAATCTCAAAATCATAAAATAGCTTTTCCCATCATTCACACATGTAAGTGAATAGTCTCTTTTAATATAAAATGCCCAGTTCAGTTGGCTCTAATATCAAAGCCTTATTCTTTTGTAAAAGTCAAACCTTCTTCCCTGTCATCTTGCATCTTGGGCTGACTTAGGCTCCAGAGCTGCAGTAGGGGAGGGGAACTTGATCAACTTCTGAACTTTGTTCCTGCTCTTTTTTTTTCACTGGGCTGTCAATGGTTGCTCAAGAGGAGGCAGAGAGGAGAGAGACATGGCAGAAACAATTTTACTTGACTGGTATGGTTGCCCCTGACAGTGGTGGCCACTGAAAGCACCCTGCCCTCTCACGGTCTCTCATAGGGCACTTAAGTGGGGTCTTCAGAAATGCCTACTTCTGTGCATTTCCCACCTGTTCCCTTGGGAGACAGCACCTCTGCTATCTTCAACTGGTTGCTCATGACTCTCCCATCAGCCCAAGCATCCAGCAGTGTACCCACACATATTCTCCCTCATTCGGTCACTGTGCCCTCCAAGAGATCCTCGGGGACAGGATTTTTCCAGATGGCCCAAGTTCAGCTCCTTCATCAATGTACATCTGGTGCACACCTAGAAGAGCAGACCATTTTGATTGCAGCCCTGTGTTTTTGCTCTCCTGCCACAAACCATTCCCTTTAAGCTCTTCCTTTATAATTTCCAGATATAAATCAAGTTCTTAACGATCAGTAAGTGCTGGTCAAGCTCTCTAGATGATTTCCTAAAACACTCTTCAGGACACATGAGGTCAGAGTTACATAACCTTCTGCTATACCCTTCTGCAGTTACCTATAATCTTGCATTCTCTGTACAGATGGTCTGGCAGTTACCGTACTCAGTCTTTGGGATCCTGCCTAGAACTCCTAGGTGGAGGTAAAAGCCATAGTTTATATCCTGTTAGATGATACATAGATAGGTAGATGATAGATAGATAGATAGATAGATAGATAGATAGATAGATAGATAGATAGATGATAGATAGATAGATAAACAGAAACATTCCAAGAACTTAAATGCCTGGAATAGTCTAGTAATCCAACCAGGGACTATGCTTCTACTAGCACTAGTCTTGTGTATTTCATTGGCAGTGAGGGAGTTTGAGGACTGCCTGGGCAATTGTCCTTCCTACTTCTTTTGAACCTCTATGATTTTAGTGTTTCTTCCTGGACCTCCCACTTCCATTGCCTCTAAATTCCTGATCCCTTATTCGGAGCATATGCTTCCAGTCTCACTTTGAGGATGAGAAAAGGATTATGACTGGACAAAAGCAGAGGACAGGAAAATAACTGGTTTTCTCAGGACCCCAGCAGTTTATGGTGGGGGTCTTGCTATGAGCTACAGGGCAGGGTGCAGAGCCGAGTATGGCTCTGGTCAAGATGCCCTGCATTGCATGGTAGGGGCAGCTGTGCTAGGCTGAGCTGCAGTTTTCTCTCTTTAAGCTGAGATTTTATACCTTCTGATATTCCAGGGCCTTGTAGGTTGACTCATTAAAGCTGCAGGAGAGTCACTCACACCACTCAGGCTCACCCAAGGCTCCTTTGTAAACCAGAAAATCAATTTGCTAATTGACAGTGATCAGATTCAGTTACCATTTATTTCAAGCAAGCTACATGTCAAACATTGAGCTTGAGGCCTTCTCACCCATGATCTCATTTAATCCTCCTGCCAATGGTCAGAGGATGTCCCCAGAAGGAAGCCTATTTAGAAAAAGAGTTTCTTGGAAATGTTGAATCAAGGCAAAGAGAAAGAGATGATCTGTGAAGATGCTCTTGAACCTTTGCTCTGAAAGCTGATCTCAAGAAGGACACACAGTCTTCCCCATTGGTAGCATTGGACTGTCATTGACCAAACCCTTCTACTCTTTTCAGTATTGTATGCGGACACTTTGTGCCTCCCCACAACAACTTACTCCTCACTTATAACCACACTGCCTCTGTAGAATGAATCTAGGCACAGAATGTTTTCGTTAATATAGCAGGTCCCTGTCTCCTAAATAGATGTAAACTCTTTCTTAAATCTGATGTATCTCACTTTCCACAATAGCAGACTCAGTAATTTGCCCCCAGAGGAAATCCTTTGAGACTTTCTCCACCTATGCTGAGCATGTAGAAGGTAATCTGTGTCCTTTCTGTGGTTCTAGGCATGACATGAAAATGTGGGAGGGAAGAGGAGCATAGATGAAAAAGATTCAACCTTTTAAATTTATAATCATGTCAAAGAACTGCCCCATAGGTATATGCTTAATATTTGTAGTTTTTTTTAAAGCATTTGTGCAGTGCCATGCACTTGGTATACAGAAATGAATGTCACCCTATTCTCAAAACTCATTGTCCAGTGGTGGGCACAAACATATAGGGAAATAATTTCAATTCAGTGAACTAATGGTTGCTTAACATTTAAACATGGTACCACCAGAGGACTGAGATTTGGAAAATTGTGTCTCCATGGTCAGGGAAAGTCTTATAGCCCAGGCAACATTTGAGCAGTTTTAAATTAAGAACAGAAATTCACTGGGCAGGAAAATGAGGGGCAGTGGAGGAAGGGGTGAGGAGGGATGTTTAGGAGAGAACATTCCAAGTAGAAGGAATGGAGGCATAAAACAGCATAGGAGTTTGAAGAAAATATGAGTTACTTGGTATGCTATACTGATTTTTGTGAGAGGAAATGAGGCTGAGAGTCAGCATCAAGTCAAAACTGACACCTATTGTTAAGATTAGAAGTTTGAATAGCTTTCAATAACCAGTAAGTACAGAATTAAAGCAATGTAATATCATGAACATATATGTGTTTCTAAAAGACAATTTTAATAGTATTATGATTTGTGGAAGCTAAGTTGTTTTGTAACTGCTAAGTAAAATAATATATGAATGATAATATTTATTTTAGGGAAGCACATTATTCTACCACAATGTGTTTGAAATATTAATACTATAAATGGTTGTTCTGCAATATACTTTCTTTCCTCTGGTCTTTCCTGATATACCAACAACTTAATACATAGTATATAGCTCTGGTTTAGTGGGAAGATGGCTAAATCTAGAGACAGAAAACTAGGCTCTGAATCCCTATTCTTTCTCTTTCTAGCTCTGTGTCCTTGTGTGAGTCATTTAACTTCTCTGAGATTCAATTTCCTCAACAGTAAAATAGGGATATTGATATCCACCTTCTGGTTTGCAGTGAGGGTTAAATTAAGGAATAAGCGAGGTAGCCCTTCTACCTACAAAGTCCTCCAGGACTTACCCCCAGGGATTCCAACTCATGAAATTTAGGATACAGCTAAGTGATATTTAATAGGTCCTGCTGGTCCTGCACTGGCTATCTCTCTTTCCTCTCTGAATGAGAGAACAGAGGCTCAGAGAGTGGAGACTAGCGATGGAGCTACAACTAAAGTCTAGATCCCTAGAACTATGCACTTTCATCATTCAAAAATGTTCCTCTGAGATGGCTTCAGAAAGCAAGCCAAGATCTCATTCAAAAATAAAACTTATATGGAAGTCTGTTAATATGTGTGGAATGAGATCCTGATTCCTTCATCTAAATGTGATTGGTTTGCCCTTAATAGGTTCATTTTCTCTTAATGAAAAAAAAATTAGTTTTCTTCCTTACTCACCACAAACTTCAGTTGACCCTTAAGCACCACAGGGAATAAGGGTACTGAACCTAGATACAGTCAAAAATCCTCATATAACTTTGACTCCCACAAAACCTAATTACTAATAGCCTACTCTTGACCAGAAACCTTACACATAAACAGTCAATTTACACATATTTTGTAGTTATGTTTTGTATACTATATTCTTATAATACATTAAAGAAACATTTTCACATTGTTACAAATCCCCCAAATCTAATACATTTATTGAAAAAAATCTGCATATTAAATGGACCCACACAGTTCAAACCTGTGTTGTTCAAGGACCAACTGTGTACTATAAGTGGATAACCAGTTCTAGAGCCATCTACTGATTAAAGATTGATATACTAAAAATGAAAGAAAACTATTGATTTAATTATAATTCCACTAAAGAAAATATGTGGATTTTTGTCTTAACCATATATAATCAGAAAGAAAATTTTAAAAAATGAAGTTTCATGTATTAAAAACAGACTTTGTATTTTTTATTTAATATTCCAAGACAGAATTACATAGAATAAATGAATTTAATAAGACCATTCAAGTAGAAAAGAGGAAATTTGTTAGAATTGTAATGCAAATACAGAATAAGAGGTTGCATTTCAGAGAAAAAAGTGATTCCAGAGTAGAACTGTCCTGAAGGACCTGAAGGAAGTGAAAAATGAATCGTCTGGAGGAGATTCTCCATACTAAGCCTCAAGGGATCATTTTAAATAAATACCTTCAATAATAAAGAGTAAATTAAAGTAGAGGATACAGAGAAACTTTGCACATCAAGCAAACATCAAAAGACAACAAAAACAAATCTACAAAGACTTCTGGTATTGAAATTAAATGAGATTATAAATCAACTGTACTTTAAATGTTGAAATAATAAAGACAAACTTGAAAGTATGTAAATAATAGGAAAATAAAGAAAGTAACCTAATATCTTTGAAAAAGAACCAAATAGAAAGTCTAGAAATTTTGAACATAATAACCATAAATGAAAATTCAGTGATGGCGCTTGACAGCAGATTAGACAGAGCTTGAGAGAGAATCACTGAACAGGAGAATTCATTATGAGAATTAAAAAGAATGAAGCTCAGAGGGACATAAAATAGAAAAGATATGAAAGCAAGTTCAAAAACATGGAGAACTGAGTGAGGATGTCTAATATATATTTAATCAGAGCTCTAGAAGGTAAGCAAAGAGTATTGGGGCAAAAGCAATATTTGAAGAAACTGCTGAGAATTTTCCAAAACTAATGAAAGAGACAACCTACAGATTCAAGTCTGAGAAATCCAGGGGAAGATAGACCAAAAGAAACCCACATTATCGTAAAACTGCAGAAGCCCAAGAACAACCCTAAAATGTTAAAAAGCCAGAGAAAAGAAGAGATTACTTTCAAAGAGGCAATAGTTAAACTGTGAGCTAACTTCTTAACAGTAGCAACAGAATTTAGAAGACAATCCAACAATATCTAAAACTGGCTGGAAGGAAATAGTTAACCTAGAATTATAAACCCAGAAAAATATATTTCAAGATTGATGACAAAACGCATTTTCATGCAAACAAAACAAGTATTTATCCCCTCATGAAAAATATATAAAGTATGCATGTCAAATAGTAGGAAGTGAGCCCCAGATGGAAGGTCTAAGATACAGGGAATAAAGAATATAGAGTGGTAATTATGCAAATTTTTATCATATCCATGTCCTCTGCCCTCTACTATTACTGTTAAGAAATTGCTCTTAGTTTGAAGTCAACTGTCTTTGTTCTCTGAATGATTTTAAGATGTCTCTATCCATTACTCTACAGTTTCTTTATAATGTTACTGAGTAAGGATTTCTATTTATTCTATTTACTATACATCTGGCTTCTTGAATTTGTGGATTCGTGTGTTTGAGTAATTTCCAAGCAAATATCTTCTTGAAAATTTCCTCTGAAAAAATTCAGAACACACTGCTGTGTGTTCCATTATGAGAAAAAGTATATGAATCTAGAATATATGAAGAATTCTTAAAACTGCATAATAAGAAAAATAACCCAATAAGAAAATGATAAATAATTTAAACAGCCCCTTCACCAATGAAAGTGTATGAATGGTCAGTATGTACATGAAAAGATCATCATTAGTCATTAGGGACATTAAAATGTCAAACAAATACCGCTATCCATTCATCAAAATAGCTAAAATTAAAAAGAGTAACCATATAAAGTGCTAGTAAGAATACAGAGCAACTAGAACTCTCATACACAGCTGGTGTGAGTGTAAAATGTTACTTTTTGGGAACATCAGAAAACACTTTGGCAAACAGCTTGGCAGTTTCTTTAAAATTAAAAACAAATCTACCAGGAAATGAAGGAGCGAAAGATGGTGGCGTGAGAGGTGAGACAAAGGCTTCCTCCTAAAACCGCATATAATATGAAAATATAATTAATACAACTAATCCTGAAAGAGCAAGAGGAAAAAGGGCTGCACCACACTGCATACACCTGGAGAAAAGAGCAGCCCTCACAGAACAGGGTAACATACCAAAGCTGTGGCCCAGTGGGACCCAAGCCCTTCCCCCACCCCAGCTCACTGGCGGGAGGAAAAGAAACTGAGCAGGGAGTGAGTGGAGGCCTGGGACTGCTGAATACCTAACTCCAGAGATCTTATCTGGGAGCACAAACCTACATTTCATGGTGCTTGCATGATACTCTGGTGATTACCGGGTTGGAAAGCTAAGACAGGCAGAATTCCTGGAGAGACTGAGATTCCAGCTGCTTGTGGAAAGCAGGGATCCATATCTGGCTGCTCTGGGAAAAAAGAAAGGTGGGCAGTCTGAGAGACTTAACAAGGAAGCCCTTAGCAAGAGGGCTGCTAAAGGGGCCAGGATTGCACAGAGCTTACCACTCAGGAGAGAGAACAGGTAGACAAAATTGTCCGGGTGCACTCTGCCCAGCACATTTGGAGCTTTGACATATAGACTCCCATATTTAAGGAGGAAAAAGAAATCTTCCTCCTTAGATGATCTTCAGGTGCTCCAGCTCCCTGGATGGCTACACAGCTCCAAGGACCCCCTCTGGGATATGCAGCCTACTGCGCGTTATTCCCGTCCAGCCCGACCTGGATCGCAAACCGGCAAACCCTACCCTGGTGTTAGGCCAGCCAGAGGGAAGATCTGTCTACAGCAACTACAAATGCAAAGCACAGAGGCTTATACCTGTGTGCTCAGCCCACTGGTTCAGGCAGTGGAAGCAGGCATAGCAGCTGCGTAGCACAAAACAGCTCAATCCTCCCCCCTGGCACCAATACGACTCCCCTGCAACCCCCGACATTGCTTCAGGGGCTGAGCAGCTCCAGGGAGTAGAGATTTTGGGCACTAGAGGGCACCATATACAAATATAAAATGCCAAAGGAATCTGGTTAAGAGTAAAATTATTAATACAATTCCTGAGAAAGATTTAAAAGACATTGACCTCATGACACTTCCTGAAATGGAGTTCAAAATAAAAATCATTAACATGCTCATGGAGGAAAGGAAAGATATTCAAGAACTCAGGAATGAATTCCAGTTGGAGATCCAATCGTTGAAGAGCACAATGGAGGGTATTAAAAGCAAATTAGATATGGTGGAGGACACGATAAATGAAATAGAAACTAGAGAAGAGGGATACAAAGAAGCTGAAGCACAGAGAGAAAAAAGGATCTCTAAGAATGAAAGAATATTGAGAGAACTTTGTGACAAATCCAAACTGAACAATATTTGCATTGTAGGGGTAACAGAAGAAGAAGAGAGAGGAAAAGGGATAGAAAGTGTCTTTGAGGAGGTAATTGCTGAAAACTTCCCCAGGGTGAGAAAGGAGATAGTCTCTTAGGCCATGGAGATGCACAGATCTCCCAACACAAGGGACCCAAGAAAGACAACACCAAGACATATAGTAAATAAAATGGCAAAGATCAAGGATAAGGACAGACTATTAAAAGCAGCCAGAGAAAGAAATAAGATCACAAATGAAGGAAAGCCCATCAGGCTATCATCACATTTCTCACCAGAAACCTTACAGGCCAGAAGGGAGTGGCATGATGAATTTAATGCAATGAGGCAGAAGGGCCTTGAACCAAGAATACTTTATCTGGCAAGATTATCATTTAAATTTGAAGGAGGGATTAAACAATTCCCAGATAAGCAAAAGCTGAGAGAATTTACCTCCCACAAATCATCTCCACATTGTATTTTGGAGGGACTGCTATAGATGGCAGTGTTCCTAAGGTTTAATAGCTATCACCAGAGGTAATAAAACCACAGTAAAGAAAATAGAACAGCTAATTACTAAGTAAATGCAAAAATTAAAATAACTATCTCCAAAGTCAATCAAGCGATAGTCAGAGAGTACAGAATATGATACCTAATATATAAAGAATGGAGGAGGAAGAAAAAAAAGAACCCTTAGATTGTGTTTGTAATAGCATATTAAGTGAGTTAAGTTAGACTCTTAGGTAGTAAGGAAGTTAAGCTTGAACCTTTGGTAACCACGAATCTAAAGCCTGCAATGCCAATAAGTACATACCTATCGATAATCACCCTAAATGTAAATGGACTGAATGCACAAATCAAAAGACACAGAGTCACTGAATGGATAAAAAAATAAGACCCATCTATATGCTGCCTACAAGAGACTCACTTTAAACCCAAAGACATACACAGACTAAAAGTGAAGGGATGGAAAAAGATATTTTATGCAAATAATATGGAGAAAAAGAAGGAGTTACAGTACTTGTATTAGGCAAAATAGACTTCAAAACAATGACAGTCACAAGAGACAAAGAAGGACATTGTATAATGATAAAAGGGTCAATCCAACAAGAAGACATAACCATTATAAATATCTATGCGCCCAACACAGGAGCACCTACATACGTGAAACAAATACTAACCAAATTAAAAGGAGAAATAGAATGCAATGCATTCATTCTAGGAGACTGCCACACTCCACTCACTCTGAAGGACAGATCAACCAGACAGAAATAAGTAAGGAGACAGAGGCACTGAACAGCACAATAGAACAGATGGACCTAACAGACATCTACAGAACTCTACACCAAAAAGCAGCAGAATACACATTCTTCTCAAGTGCACATGGAACATTTTCAAGAATAGATCATATACTAGGCCACAAAAAGAGTCTCGGTAAATTTTAAAAGATTGAATTTGTACCAACCAGTTTCTCAGACCACAAGGGTATGAAGCTAGAAATAAATTAAGCAAAGAAAATGAAAAATCCCACAAACACATGGAGACTTCACAACATGCTCCTAAATAACCAATGGATTAATGACCAAATAGAAACAGAGGTCAAGCAATATATGGAGACAAATGACAACAGTAATTCACCACAGTAAAATCTGTGGGATGCAGTGAAGGCTGTGTTAAGAGGAAAGTATATTGCAATACAGGTGTACCTCAGGAAAGAAGAACAATCCCATATGAGCAGTCTAAACTCACAATTAATGAAACTAGAAAAAGAAGAACAAATGAGGCCCAAAGTAAGTAGAAGGAGGGACATAATAAAGATTAGAGCAGAAATAAATAAAATCGAGAAGAATAAAACAATAGAAAGAATCAATGAAAGCAGGAGCTGGTTCTTTGAGAAAATAAACAAAATATATAAACCCCTAGCCAGATGTATCAAGAAAAAAAGAGAGTCTACTCACATAAACAGAATCAGAAATGAGAAAGGAAAAATCATGATGGACACCATTGAAATACAAAGAATTATTAGAGAATACTATGAAAAATTATATGCTAACAAACTGGATAACCTAGAAGAAATGGACAACTTTCTAGAAAAATACAACCTTCCAAGGCTGACCCAGAAAGAAACAGAAAATCTCAACAGACCAATTACCAGCAATAAAATTGAACTGGTAATCAAAAACCTACCTAAGAATAAAATGCCTTGAACAGATGGCTTCACCACTGAATTTTACCAAACATTTAGTGAAGACCTAATACTCATCCTCCTTAAAGTTTTCCAAAAAGTAGAAGAAGAGGGAATACTTCCAAACTCATTCTATGAGGCCAACGTCCCTCTAATACCAAAACCAGGCAAAGACACCAGAAAAAAGAAAATTACACACCAATATACCTGATGAACATAGATGCAAAAATACTCAACAAAATATTAGCAAACTGAATACAAAAATACATCAAAAAGATCATCCATCACAATCACATAGGATTTATTCCAGGAATGCAAGGATGGTACAACATTCGAAAATCCATCAACATCATCCACCACCTCAACAAAAAGGACAAAAACCACGTGAACATCTTCATAGATGCTGAAAAAGCATTTGATAAAATTCAACATCCATCCATGATAAAAACTCTCAAAAAATGGGTATAGAGGGCAAGTACCTCAACATAATAAAGGCCATATGTGACAAACCCACAGCCAACATTATACTTGACAGCGAGAAGCTGAAAGCTTTTCCTTTAAGATCGGGAACAAAACAAGGATGCTCCTCTCCCCACTTCTATTCAACATAGCACTGGAGGTCCTAGCCACGGCAATCAGACAACACAAAGAAATAAAAGGCATCCAGATTGGCAGGGAAGAAGTTAAACTGTCCCTGTTTGCAGATGACATGGTATTTGTACATAAAAAAACCCTAAAGAATCCACTCCAAAACTACTAGATCTAATAACTGAATTCAGCAAAGTTGCGGGATACAAAATTACTATGCAGAAATCTGTTGCATTCCTTTACACTAAAAATGAACTAACAGAGAGAGAAATCAGAAAAACAATTCCATTCACAGTTTCATCCAAAAGAATAAAATACCTAGGGATAAACCTAACCAAGGAAATGAAAGACCTATGCTCTGAAAACTGCAAGACACTCATGAGAAAAATTAAAGAAGATACCAATAAATGGAAACATATCCCATGCTCATGGCTCGGTAGAATTAATATTGTCAAAATGGCCATCCTGCCCAAAGAAATCTATAGATTCAATGCAATTCCTATCAAATTATCAACAGCATTCTTCAATGAATTAGAGAAAATTGCTCTAAAATTCATATGGAACCAAAAAAGACCCCAAATAGCCAAAACAATCCTGAGAAGGAAGAATAAAGCTGGGGGGATTATGCTCCCCAACTTCAAGCTCTACTACAAAGCCACAGTACTCAAGACAATTTGGTACTGGCACAAGAACAGACCCATAGGCCACTGGAACAGACTAAAGAGCCCTGATATAAACCCAACCATACATGGTCAATTAATATATGATAAAGGAGCCATGGACATACAAAGGGGAAATGACAGCCTCTTCAACAACTGCTGTTGGCAAAACTGGACAGCTACATGTAAGAGAATGAAACTGGATTATTGTTTAACCCCATACACAAAAGTAAACTCGAAATGGATCAAATACCTGAAGGTAAGTCATGAAACCAAAAAACTCTTAGAAGACAACATAGGCAAAAATTTCCTGAATATAAGCATGAGCAACTTCTTCCTGAACGCATCTCCTCGAGCAAGGGAAACAAAAGCAAAAATGAACTCATGGGACTACATCAAACTTAAAAGTTTCTGTACAGCAAAGGACACCATCAGCAGAACAAAAAGGCATCCTACAGTATGGGAGAATATATTTGTAAATGACATATCTGACAAGGGGTTAATATCCAAAATATATAAAGAACTTACACACCTCAACACCCAAAAAGCAAATAACCCAATTAAAAAATGGGCAGAGGATATGAAGAGACAGTTCTCCAAAGAAGAAATTCAGATGGCCAACAGACACATGAAAAGATGCTGCACATCACTAATCATCAGGGAATTGCAAATTAAAACCACAATGAGATATCACCTCATACCAGTAAGGATGACCAGCATACAAAAGACTAAGAACAACAAATGCTGGCGAGGATGCGGAGAAAGGGGAACCCTCCTACACTGCTGGTGGGAATGTAAGCTAGTTCAACCATTGCGGAAAGCAATATGGAATTTCCTCAAAAAACTGAAAATACAAATACCATTTGACCCCGTAATCCCACTCCTTGAAATTTACCCAAAGAATACAACTTCTTAGATTCAAAAAGACATATGCACCCCTATGTTTATCGCAGCACTTTTTACGATACCCAAAATATGGAAGCAACCTAAGTGTCCATCAGTAGATGAATGGATAAAGAAGAGGTGGTACATATACACAATGGAATACTATTCAGCCATAAGAAAGAAACAAATCCTACCATTTGCAACAACATGGATGGAGCTGGAAGATATTATGCTTAGTGAAATAAGCCAGGCAGAGAAAGACAAGTACCAAATAATTTCCCTCATTTGTGGAGTATAACAACGAAGAAAACTGAAGGAACAAAATAGCAGCAAACTCAGAGACTCCAAGAAGTAGCTAGGGGTTACCAAAAGGGAGGGGTGTGGGAGGGCAGGTGGGGAGAGTGGGAGAAGGGCATTAAGGGGTATTTTGTTTAGTACACATGGCGTGGGGGATCAAGGGGAAAACACTGTAGCACAGTGAAGGCAAAGAGTGAATCTGTGGCATCTCACTACACCCAAGGACAGTGACTGTATTCGGGTATGGATGGGGACTTGATAATATGGGTAAATGTAGTAACCACATTGTTTTTTCATGTAAAACCTTCATAAGAGTGTATATCAATAATACCTTAATAATAAAAATAAATAAATAAGTAAACCTACCAGATGATACAGGCATTTTACTTCTTGATATGTACCCAAAATAAATGAAAGTGTACATCCATATAAACTTGTGTGAATATTTAGAGCAGCTTTATTTATAACAGCCCAAAACAAATCAATCCAAATGCCCACCAATAGGTAATGAATAAACAAAATATGGCCTGCTCATACAATAGAATATAACTCAGTAATAAAAAGAAAAATAACTACTTCTACACATAACAATGTAGATAAATCTCAAAACTATTATGTAGAATGAAATAAACCAAATGAAAAAAAATGCCATGTGATTGCATTTCTATCAAATTTTAGAAAATTAAATTAATCAACAGAGACAAAAACCAGATTTGTGGTTGCCTGGAAATAGATGTGGAGGAAGGGGTGGATTACAAAGTGGTGTGAGGATGCTCCTTGAGGTGATAGCAATATCTATCATCTTGATTATAATGATGGCTTTATGGGTATGTATATGTGTCAAAATACATCAATTGCACATTTTAACATATTAAGTTTATTATAGGTCAGTTATAGCTCAAAGATTTTTTTAAAAACAGCAAGAAACAAAAACAGTTATCAAATATAAAGGGATTGGGAAGGACAAATGATGGAATTATTTGGTCACACTGTGTTACTCATCCCTGGAAAGTTTAAATTTTAAGAAGTATGCATTAAAATATTCCAGGCATTTTGGAAACAGCTACTTTCTGAAGACTGAACTGATTGACATCTCAATTCCTTCCACCTCTGTGATTTGGCATCTACTGCTTTTACTATTTCAGGTGACACACTTCCATATAGCAAATAGAGTATTCCCATGAATGATCATTTTTTAAAACACCAGCTACTTTATGATTCCATTGTGCCTCCTAGTTGTATAATTGTGAGTGACATTTCCAGTCATTTTTTAAAGCAAAGACAATGTTTTACTCGCTTAGACATTCACAATTATTATTTTTCTTCTCGTTGTATTTTTACATATTACTGCTCTAATAAAATGGAAAAAAACAAATGTGATGCTTGTTAATTTAATGGATCAATAAACTGGAAAGGCCACATATATTCAAGTACAATTAACCTATTTGTTTTCTCTTTTTAATAAAAAGAATGTTTTAATTTGGAAAAGGAGCCATGTAAAACAGCTCTGGTGCTTCTTTTGAGTGTCTTTATTTTAATAAGACAATAATTATAATTCAATGTCTTAAACATTAAATTTTGTAGTTACAGTTTATTAAATGACGTTCATTTGCTCATATAATCAATATTTAAAAAACAGTTTAAATGTGTAATACTGTCATATAGTAGTGATGTGTTATATTGTAAATTTTAAAAAATCATATTGCAAAGTTCTTAAAGCATATGTGCACAAATTACACAGCTCAAAGTCTTCACAAAGCAGAAAAATTGTAAATAAACATACCATAAATTTAAATGAAAAAATAAAATTTGAATGCCTTATTCTCTCTTTCAGCACCTTTTGGAACTCCAAATAAATGTTAGAACTCCCATTCTTTCTTCCATGCCTCTTAATCTCTCTTCCATATTCTCCATCTTTTTGTCCCTATGTGTTGGCATTTCTAGTAATTTCTCCTCATCTATCTTCCAGTTTACTAATCCTTTCTTAGATTTTGTCTAATTTACTTTTATATCTACTCTTTGAGTTTTCATTTTGATCAATGCCATTTTAATTTACAGAATTTCTCATTGGTTGTTTGACATCAATTAGGTCATTCTTTATGGTTTCCTTTTTGCTGTAGGTACTTTCAAGCCTTCCTTTCATTTATGTAAGCATAAGAACATAAGTGTTTTACAGTGTCTACTAATTTTATATTTAAATTTTGCAGATCTGTATGTTTTTATTTCTAGGTGTTCACTCATTGTGACTTATATATTCATGGTGTGCTCTATCTTTGACTAGCACTACTCAATGTTGTTGAAAAAATACTTGTAATAATTTGAAGCCTAGAATGAAATTCTCTTTCTCCAGAAGTTCAGTTGTGTCTGCAACAATAAACACTTATCAGTCTTAAGTAACTTAATTCACAGCTAACAATAACTTTATTTTCAGCTTGAGGATTTCAGGACTAATCAGGCAATATGAAACTGGCCTGAAAACATATGCAAAGGCAGGTCTGAGGCCACTAGTTTTCAGAAAATTTCCCCCATGCTATGCTCAGTTACAAGGTGAGCCTTAGGACTTAGAGTTAGGTGGAAGCTTGGCTTACTTCAAGGTAACTCTTATTCTGTGTATACAGCTAATTGGGACCAGTTTCATGTAGGGTGAGTCCTCTATTAGACTCCATATCTGGGTTCTAGAATTTGATTTCTGTTACTTTTACCCTTTGGTAATCTCTACATCAAAATTCAAGTCGGCAAATTCCCTCCAGACAAAAGCAGCTTTGGTTAAGTATATCTTTCTGGGTTTTCAGTATTCCTTCCAGTTTAACCAGGTAATTTCTTGTTATTTTATCAACTTTTTGATGATTTTAATTATATTTTCATAAAATATTTCTCCAGCAATTTTTCTTTATGGTGTGAGTATGTAATATGCATGTAATGCAGTGGAGGGGAGGGAACTAGGATGAAAAACTAGCCCATCACTATAGTAAACCAAAGTCTGCACATTGTTTGAACAAATTAAAAAAAACATAACACACACACACGCACACACACACACACAAAATTTATATTGGTTGGATTATTTTGGGTATAGATTAAGTCATCTGTGTAATTTTCTATCTGATTTATCATGAAGACTCATAAATACTGGAATAACCATTTGATTTTTTTTTTTTGGTCAAACATCCAACATTTGACCATTTATGGACTGAGAGTGAAACTGAAGAAAAGAAACATCCAAGCAAATTCTCTTTTTACAGTCATCTACAAGTCCTATCCCCATAGCAACCAAGTCCTCCCCTACATTTCTTCCTTTACAGTTCATATTTCGCCTGGTCATGAATTTTCAAACCAATACCTTAGGCATTTATTTTGCAATTAAATCAATTGCTTCATTATTAACCCAACTTTCACTCTCTGTCCTTTCAGAGAATTTTTAAAACACACTGATGAACAGAAAAATAAAGCATAGTTGCAGACTAGTTATTTACAATAAAAGACTCCTTCTGAAATGTCAATAATGTAATGTACAAATAAGCATGTTTCTAAATTTAATTATTAGCTTTTATAAAATGATTGCAAATCTTTACCAGTAGTAACAACAGTGTAATTTTAATTTATTTTCCTGAGTCAAACTAAAGACTGAACTTAAAATTAAATCAGTCCCATCTAGTCAGTAGCCACATTATATAACAAATATTGCCAATGACTAGAATTGAAGATTTCAAAAATTCTCACACATACATACAAGTATAGAGATGGTTGCTATAACTGGATTGATAAGTCATATCACTTCAAGTCACATAAAATTTCTTGTTTACCTTTCTTACTAGTCTCTACTATCCTCTCTCTTTAACCCATGGTTAGAAAAATAATAAAAGTATAACTCAAATTTTTAAATAATTCTCTGTCATGCTCCCTTGTAGCAAAATATTTTAATTTATGCTAGACTTCTCCAAGTGGTCCTAAGAAAGCTCAAAGTGATATGAGGTATTATTAAAAATATATATAATCTTATGTCCCTATAAAAATCTAAACATACCATTCACCATGAAGGGATGTAAAGCACATCAAGAGAGTCTGAAAAAAAGACCTAGAACTCACCAATATATACATTGTCAAAAGCTGGACAGATCTGGGTTCAATCCTAATTAACTGTGGGACCTTAAGAAAGTTATTGAAATGCTATGTATTGGTCAGAATTTGGTCAGGAAAGCAGAACTTGCTTGAGGTATTTCAAATGGAAAGAGAAATAATACAAAGATTGGAAAGTTACAAAACCACTGGGAAGACTGGAGAAGCAAGGGCAGGAAGGTCACTGCTAGTGTTCAGAAAACAGGAAGAGGAGGAATCACAGGAAACTGCCACTGCTGATTCACAGGCTGACATAAGGAAGTCACTCATCAAGTCTCACATCTGTCACCTCCACAGTCCATGAGCCTGTGCCCCTGCATCAGGAGCAGTAGTGGCTTCTTGTCCTCTTGCAAGTGCCCCTGTTGGCAGAGTACACATGCTGCCTTGCTGTTAGGAATTCTGAGAACATAGTACCCAGGCTTTCAGCCTCAGCAACACCCAAGGATTAAGAGCACGGAGGAGTGTTGCTAAAATGACAACACAAAGCCTAGCATATACTACATATCATAGTGTCCGCAAATGTAAAAATACTATCAAGAGTAAATCAAGATTCTGGATATAGCACCTGCTCCCATATTCTCTTCTGCATCAAATCCCCTAAAGTGAAAGAAAAGATACATATATGTAAATTTGTACACCCATTTATTCAAAGATAACTATAGATGATATAGGTAGATTATATAGAAACAGATAAAGCAAAACAGAACAGAACACAGAAATTGTGAAGAATCTTTGAAAGACAGAAAGCATATGGGACCAAACTGCTAACAGCTGAGACAAACATAACTGAAACAAATTCAGGACAGTGTCACTGTAAAGACAAAAAACTGTAAAGAATTTAAATTGGATGGAAAAAACAAGCCAAAAAGTGTTCTAGCAAATTACTAGGCCAAATAAATTAAAGAACTGAGTTTAGGAAAATAAGTCCAGGCCTTTTCACCCTTGCAATGTTCAATAGATCCAAGTTTTTGACATGTTTTAGCTGTTTTTACTAGCAGTATAAGGCCCTTATTGCTTTTAAAATAATTTCATGTAATTTAATTAACTTTGATAGTAAATATTTTTTGCATTGCAACCCAAGTTCTTTAATTCAGCATCTAGCAACATTGCTTAAAAATTACAACTCTTCACATTTTCTTTAAAATAAATTTTGTTGCCTTTGGTAGTGACTATGCAATCAAATAAAAACATCTTTCACTAATATAAAGCTTTATTGAAGAGCTATTTGAGGAGAAAGTTTAACAATTCAATTTCAAGGGGATATATATATATATATATATATACACACAAACACACACACATATATATCTCAGATATGTGATACATGTATGTAATACACATGTGATTTTAAAAGCATTCTAATGACAGTGTATGTATAATAATCAAGTCAGAAAAAGCTCTTAAAGAAAAGTTAAGATCACATAAGAAAGATACATATACAGTTTGAGCTTGATTGGGTCAATATTATATAAAGATTACTGTAATGATTGTGTACTATTTGTTTTAATTTAGATATAAAGGAGAGAAACAAAAAGGGACAAGAGAACAGTCTGAAAAGGCAAAAGTTTTGCTTCCTGGAATTATGGTGTATTAGATCTGGTCCTCCTAAAAGGATATGTTAAGATAGGATTAAACATGAAAGGATTTTTATAGGAGAAATGTAAGAGAAAATGGAGAGGAGCCCAAAGAGGCTGGGAGGGGCATTAACCACATGGAAGTCTGATCCCTGAGTGAAGGAGAAAGCGAAAGAAATTTGGTGAATGTACACTGAATTCCCACACATCTAAGAAAGTTTTGGCAAGGCCATTGGGGAGAACCAAGCTAAAATCCAGCCAATGCGGCATATTCCCCAGGAATATGTCACGTTATTATCACCCATGGTTGGCTGGGAGCCACCCATAAGAAGCCAGGAGTAAATGCCATGATGAGCTGTGCTAAGTTAGGCTCCTGGCAGTTGGAGGTCCACCATGTGCATGCTTGATAGCTGCCACCTATAGAAAAGGATAATCTACAAGCAGCAGAATTTTCTCCTAGAGAGGCTTCTCTTTGAGGGACTCTCTGGAATCCGTCTTCTCATAATGCACTACCCTGAAGGCCAGAGACGATTCTGAGGCAGACTTCAACTTTATGTGGAGAATGTACTTTATTATTCTCCAATCTTTAGAGCTCAGCCCTTGTTTTATGTATTTTTTCCATGTGTCAGGGAAGTTGTCTAAAGCAAATTATATACTGACTCCCAAAACCTGTTCTTCTTTCCCCAGAAAGTTTGTTAGGGGTGTCATGGATTGAATGGCATCCCTCAAAAAACATGCTGGAGGCCTACTGCCCTATAACTGAGAATGTGACATTAATTGTAAATAGGGTCATTACAGAGGTAATCAAGTTAAGATGAGTCATTAGGATGGTCTCTAATCCAATATGAGGTAGTCCATGTAAAAAGGAGAGGATTGGGCAAAGACAGACACATACGGAGGGAAAAGGCTGTGAAGACACACAGGGAGAAAGCCATGTGAAGGTGGAGGGCTAGAGTGATATGTCAACAAGCCAAAGAACAGGAAGGCTCACCAGCAAACCACCAGAAGCTGGAAGAGAAGCTTGGACCAGAGGCTCCCTCACAGCCCTTAGAAGGAACCAACCCTTTTGACAACTTGAGTTTGAACTTCTAGCCCCCAGAACTCTAGGATAAGACATTTCTGTTACTTGAAGCCACCTATTTATGGTACTTGGTTGTGGAAGCCCCAGGAAAGTAAAACAGGAGGCTACTCTGGAAAGAGACAGAATGTAGGGAATAAAATGCCTTCTGTAGAATGTTAGTGCAGAAAGTAGCTGCAGAACAGTGCTGCCCAAAGCCTCAGTCATACCCCACAAATGTGCTCCAACAAACAGCAGCCAACCGAATCTCTAGGCCTAACTCTAGAATAATGGGCATATACCTACTGGGAGCAAAGCAACATCAGTAAACCTTGGTTTATAACCTGGACATTCAAAAGCCAGACTTAGAGCATTATTGGGATTTACTGAGTCCTCTACTGAATGGTCTGTTACGTGCTTGGTAAGTTTGTACAAGCAGATAATGAAATTATCGAGTTTTGGGGAGACCTGATATAGTTAGCTCATCATAAATCATCCTGTAGGTGTTTTCAGTTATTTCTCTTCTTGCACTAATGAATAGATTTGGAGAACAACTTACAAGCTTTAAAAAAATTATTATCACTTGTTCTTTAATGGTTAGACTTTCTCTCCAATTCTTTTTATAGTCACTAAGTTCTTTTTCTATTGGAGACTGGAAGTTGGAGAGGTGGTTCATGGGAAGTTGTGTCCCATCTAAGTGGGCCATTATTTTAAAAATTCAGTAACCAATACCATACACTTATTCCCACCCTTTCTCTACCCCTTTCCTCTTCATTTGTCAGGAAACTGAAGACCAATGTCTGTTTTTGACATGTGAATAAGTAGTTAACCTCATCTCACTTTTGAAATACTGTTTTCAATAAATATTTGTCAAGTGCTTTCAAAATTCCAGGCTGTATTGAGCTTTTTAAATACAAAACCTTTTTAATCCACCAAACAATGCAGTGGATACTATTATTATCTCATTTTTACAGTTAAGGAAACAGATTCAGAAATATCAAGCAAGTTACCTGATATCACATTATTAAACTCAGAAGAGTTGAGATTGAACAGGGACAAGTTTTCAAGCTCACATGGTTATTCTCAGTGCCAGAGTTTCTTAAATAGGGCATCTGTTTGTATTCCTCAAAAATTCATATGTTGAAAATCCTAACCCCCAAGGTGATGGTAATAGTAGATGGGGCCTTTAGGAGGTATTTAAATCATGAAGGTGGGTGGAACCCTGATGAATTGGATTAGTGCTCTAATAAAAAGTAGCTTCAGAGAGCTCCCTACCCTTTCCACCATGTGAGGATATAAGAAGTCTGAGACCTAGAGGAGAGCTCTCACTTTACTATCCTGACACACTGATCTCAGACTCCTAGCATCTGGAACTGTGAAGAATAAATTTCTGTTGTTTTTAAGCCACCCTGTCTGTAGTATTTTGTTTTGGCAGGACGAATGGACTAAGCATCCATGGATCTCTGGGGTCAGTTCTTTTTCTCAAGGGTATGCAAATCTAGGCATACCTTTTCTTTCATTTTGATAAAAGCATATCCTGAGGACTAGCTGGATGAACACCTTGCAGCTGACCAGCTGACAAGTGATTCCAGTACTGACATTTGTGTTAGTATTTACAATGAATTTCATGTCAAGAGAAGGGCAAATGAAGTTGGAACTTGCTGGATGATGAGGAGTTTCCAACAGTTTTCAGAGAGAATGGGAAAGACCTGAGTCACCCCATGACAAATGTTGGTAGAAGCATGCCAACTGTAAAGAATCTGCACAGATTATGAAACTATGAAAGCTTTCTCATGAAAGTTACCTTCAACCTCTAAAAATCTATAATTCTGATGGATTGCTGTGCCACTCAGGGTCTGGCAGGACACAAATCAGGGGGATAATGGAAGAGAATTTCATGAAGAGCCTATGTACAAAGGTATGGGAAAGGTTAAGGGAGATTCAGGAGAGATGGAATAGTGCCCACCATAAGTAATAGTGAGAAACTTGGAGTGATTGGGAAAGGAGCTATTACTCCAACCTGGAGAGACAAGGCTGTGACCTTTAGTAGAGGGATTCACCAGGATTTGTAGGGTGGAACCAGGCAGAGAGTACCAGAGAATTACTGCCCTGTCCTGCTCTTATCCCCATGTACCACCAATCTCCTGCTGGTAATCTTCACCTCTGAACCTAACCAGAAGCCAGAGGACAAACTGCCCTTGATGTAGTCATACAGATCAGCCTCCCTGGGCACCACTCAGGGTAGAGAATACTGAAAAGTGAAGGTGGTAGGGCACACGAAGATACCCAGTCTTGTTACCTTTCCTAATGCTGTATTGCCTTGTCTTAATAATCATATTTAAATTGATGTTTTATTTTCTGGAATGTATAAACATTTATTGATCTTCATTATTGAGTAAGAACAAGACCCTAGGTATATATTTCTTTTCACAATTGCAAGGAGATATGATAAAATGACTCTACCATAGTCTTTAAACAGTGTTTGAGATTTTATGTCTCATTTAAATTAATGAATAACATTCTCATTCACTTGCATTTCAATTTTTTGGGTGGAAAATTAAGAAGTTGAGTTAAAATTAGAGCATTGGCACTTGTAAGTAAAAATGTATCTTCCTGGTTAACTGTTTATAAACAAAAGGCTAGAAATTGCTATTGGATGACAAATGATTTCAAAATGACTTTAATTGGCTGGAATGATGAATCTAAGTTAACAAAAGGATACACCCTCAGTTCTCTTTCAAAAATTAAATTGTCCAAATACAACACACCTAAAAATAATTCTTGAGAAAAAGACCAAGTAGCTTTGATGAACACAAAGTTTGCTCTGAGCTAAAATATGACACAATTGATAGGAAATTTAATGCAATCTTAGGCCAAAGGCAGACTAAGAAACTTCAAACTAATAATGCTATAGGGCTTGGCACAGAAATAGCACCTGGAATGCAGAACCCACTTAGAAGGATATTGGTAAAATGATGACAGGTGATAATGGATCTCAAAATTAGATTACAAAAACAATTTTGACACTATGGATATAAAGCCAGGAGATTTAAGGAAGATTTGACATAGCAAACATCTGAAGCCTTAAGGAAGAGGGATTAGACTGGTTCCTGTGGTTCCATATAACAAAACTAGAAGCAATGGGGGGTAAGTGATCCAAGCAAAAAGATTTGGATTCAACATAAAGAAGAACTTAGGAGAAATTGGTAGTGTCTAGGAGCAGAAAGCCTTGTCTCTTGAAGTGGGAGACTAAAGAGGATGATGGATCTGAAGGATGTTCAAAGATTCTTACAATGAAGATGGTTGGACTGAATAATCTCTGAGGACCTGTGATCTGATAAGACAGCATATTAAAACTGATACCAGGTCGAAATGGCCAGCATGGGTGAAGAAGAAATTCAGCAGTTTTAGATGCAAAACAAAAAAAGTGGGGATTGTGAGTGGGTGAGGAGAACATTAACCATGAATATATCAGGCAGTGCATTAAAAAAGGAAAGAAATGGAAAAAAGCATGGAAAAGATCACAGAGAGAGGGAACAAGAAAATGTATTTTAAGAACAGGGAAAGTACTGAGAGGAAAATGCATAATGTACCTTTGGGAGGTTATTTTTTTAAAGATGGACTCAAAACATTTGCACCATTCCCTTATTTCATTACTTATCTTTTGTAGTATCTGATATCAGATAAGCTCTACTGAGAATATGGTGCTTTTCCTACATTTTCGATGCCAACAAACTCGAAACAGCACTTAGAAGGAAAGCAACAATGCTTTTGTCAATGTCTCAGAATCACTGCATGACTGTAATGAAAACTGTCAAAGACCTAACAGTGGAAATTAGAAAGTATGATTTTAAGCAGAGCATTTCAGTTTCTCAGGATCTTTCTCTCCCCAAATGTAAACAGCTGTTATATTGCAAAACTTACTAAGTGAAACTCCACTCTTCCTAAGCAATTTTTTGTGCCACTTTAAAGTACAATTTCAGAAGTTGTTGGCCAGCAGTGAATTATTTGGTTATACATAGGATAGACAATATTGATGTAGAATCAAGTAACAGTTATAACTTTCAAGAAAAAAAAACAGTATAGAATTTGATTAAGATTAGGCCCTAGAGCAGGAATTTTTAAGCAAACTTTTTAACTAATGGCTTTAAAGTTGGTTCTTTATTGTGTTTTCAGCTTCAAGGACCTGACTTAGGGGTTGGCATCTCTTCCCTGACCCTCAGGATGAAGGTACCTTCAATCAGGAAACTAAAGGATAAGCAAGAAGACAGGTCTTTGGGCTTCTGTGACAAGATTCTTTATCCATCCTTAGAGCTCTACAAAGAAAATGAGGAAGACAAAGAAGAATGAGAGAGACACAAAACAGCTCCATACCTTCGCACCAACCAAAAAAAGCCAATATAGTAATAATACAAAAGCTAAAAACAGTAGCTATTTCTTCTGATATTGTGAGAATCCAAGTAGCCCAGCCTAAAGAAGCCCATCCTAGAGTTAAAGACCACATCTAAGGCCAGTGAGGCCAAGCAACTTCAAATAAATATGTAAATAAATGAGTATTCCCACAGCTGGAATTGTGTGCAAAAAGGAATTGGACATGGTCCCTCCCCTCAAGGGGCCTCGGGGGCAGAAAAGTGACATGAACTCTCATATAAGGATTATAAGTATACACAAAGTGTTTGAAACTCAGCAAAATGACGGGAGCTCACTAAAGGAAAATCAAGAAAAGAAGTTGTGCTTTAAAGAATTTTGTTTTAATATAAATAAATAAAATCTGCTCTGAACGAGTTTCAAAGATACCAGGCACATTTGGCAAGTAGAAATGTCTCCTCTCTTTTCAGATCTTCAATACAAATAGTGCTTTCCTAAAGAAGCCCTATGTTTTCTGATGATAACGTAAGTTATAATAAGTGAGTCAAGGAAAAAATAAAAGTAGTCTGATTCTGAGCCCTGAATTACGGGCAGAATTACATCTGATGGAAATAGTGGAAAGAGGCAGGAAAGACTGCAAAAGTAAAGGCATAAGAGTCTTAGGTTATTTCAGTAACACTGACTGAGTTTTAATTCATTTGTGTTCCAAAGAGACCACCAGAAATTTCCTTAAGCCAGCTGCCTTAGCAGGAACCTGCTTCTACAGTAAGTCACCTACATCATTAGGATCCATCTGTAGATTTCACCAGCTTGTTGGGACATTGTTGCCTGCTCATGTAGGAGTGACCGCAACCATGATTAATTACTGAGTGCATGTAATGTTCCAGGCACTGTGCTAAGTGCTTTACATGCCTAATACCATTCAAGCCTCCCAACACTCTTAGGAGGTCTTGGTGATATTCTATAGTTGAGAAAACAGACATAGAAAGCTTAAGCAACCTATGATGTCACACAGTAGCTAAGCTGGAGCTCACAAGGAGTTTCATTCTAATAGGAGAAGATAGCTAATGTACAAGTAAATATTAAATATGTTCATTAGTGATATATGCTAAGGAGAAAATGAAGTAGAAAAAGAGGCATGGAGAGAGAGGAATTTCTACCTTTTATAGGGTCATCACTATTAAGACATGAGTAAGTGTGGGGACAAGTCTTATAGTTATCTAGGAAAATATCACTGTAGGAAAAAAGGAAAAACAAGTGCAAAGACTCTGAGGTGAGAGAAATGGTTGGGTTGAGACAAAGCGAAGAAGCCAATGTATCTGAAGCAAAGTAAGCAAGAGAGAAAGGCTAGGAGGGGAGTTTAGGGTAGAAAAGGACCCGGATAATGCAGAGCTTTGTAAATCACAGGAACAAACTATATTTTACTCAGAATGACTAGGGAGGCCAATGGAGGTTTTGAGCAAAGAAATAATATGATCTGGCTCTGGCTGTTTCTGTGAAGAAACAGGAATAACAGGTTAGGAGTCTATCGTAATTTGGGGGGAAAATGATGGTAACACAGACTATGGTTTTAACAGCAGAGCTGGTGATAGTGAATCATATTCTGGAGATATAATAGAGGTAAAGATGAGAAGATTTAATGGTTATTCAGAAGTCAAGTGTGATGAGACAGGAATCAAGGTTGACTTCAAGATTATTGACTGAACAACTAGGACAAAATTTCCACTTACGAGCATGGGGACATAAGTGGGAGGATGAGGTGCGAGGCAATTGGAAAGCAGGAAATTGATTTTGGACATGAGTCTCTCTAAATGGAATAAGGCCAATTAGGCAGATAAACATAGGATTTTGAAATTTAGGTAATGTATGGATTGGAAAAAATAAATTTTGAGGCCATCTGTGTATAAATAATATATAAGGTCAGAAACCTGGATGAGATTACTTTTGGAGTATAGATTAAGAAAGCAGGTCTGAGAACTAAGTCCATTGGTCTAACATTGCATTAGGATGTTCATCTCTATGGACATCTCTTCAGATGTATGACTACCCACTGCTCAAAATGGAACTCCTCCATCTCACTGGAAAACCTACATGGAAGAGTTCCCAACTATATTCTTTGGCTATGAGAGCCCTCATCTAATTATTTAAAAATTTTGAGACATTCTCAAGGCACACACACACACATTACATCTTTCTGCTGAGAAGTCTTTGGCATGAATTCTCTTATTCTGTATTTGGGCAAGATCAGGGAAATGAATCAGTAAAGGAGACTGAAAAGGACAGTCAGTGAGCTCAGAGAACTAAGGGAGTGTGAGCCAGAAACCAAGAAATAAAGGTGTTTTAAAAGGAGGGAATGAACAACTGTATCAAACGCTGCTGATACACTTAGAAGAGGATTAAGAAAATCTGATTGGAATGTGTCCAAGAGAGAATAACAAGAGAGGAACAAAAGAGTCAAAATGATTGTACCAGTTTACACTCCCATCAGCAGTCTTTAAATGACTTCTTATCACTCATGGCAAAAGAAAAAACCCTTACTGTAGAGACATCCTTGCAAATGGCTCCACTGAAAAATGTCTACACATCCCCAAATTCTGACTTATCTGCACCCTCCACCCAGAGCACAATCTTCAACTTTACATAATGCCCTGCTTTCCTCCAATTCTTCAGCCATTAATTACTTGCACCCAATTACTCCCCGGCAGAATCAAATCCCCTCTAAGTCATTTATCTTACAAGAGTTGCTCCTTTTGCGTATGCTAATTTTATGTTTAATAAGAAGAAACTGTTTCACTCTGAGATTATCTAGATTAAAATGTTACCTACTGCATCTTTCAGTCTTGTCTGGTTAGACACATTCAACGGAACCGCATTCATTTGTTGAAAATGAGAGCACATTTCTTACTAGAGTTTCACAGCAAGTCACAATTCTTAATGAACATATTCCTGGCAAGGCGCTATCCTAAAGCTTATTTAAATGTCTAAAGCATATGAGTCTGTTAAACAGTTGATTCTTTTAGGAGCAGTGAAATCCTTCCAGAATGTAAAGTGGAATACATTGATTTTTTAAAAGACTCGTACCTCCCACCTCCCTCAAAATTTTATGTCTATTCGTGATAGCAGAGAATTAATAACTAGGACTGCATCTCAATTATTTAGTCCTGGCTTTGTTTTGCAAAAGAGGAAACTGAGGCCCAAATTGTGTAGACACACATATGCAATGATAGGTAAGAAAGTGGTTCTGGAAATGAGACAGGGACCATGGGTGTAGTCAGAGTAGGGTGAGGACCTCCGGAAAAAGCAAGGCAGAATATTTGCAGTCAGAGCAATGTAACTACATGCAAGGAAACCCCCTACCAAAGCTCTGTGTTAAACATTAAGCTCTAGGGTCATTCTTCAGTAAGATCAGTTAATGTTCCCCAGATAAAGAAGAGTAGCCCATGTTTTTATTATGCTAATCATTTGTAATCATGTGTAAGATTGACTTTAGCAAGCTAAAAGGCCCAGGCTTATGTGCTGTCTTTCCTCTTTCAGATCTGATGGGGTGATTTTACAAACTGGGCAACTAATTTAGCATGCAGACCCAGCTGTAAACAACATACTAAAAGGCAAGAAAGATTCTACCTTAAAGATAAGATTGCATTTTAACACCCAGGAAGTTTAAGAAGTAAGAATTTTAACTTACTCTTTAGCAAACAGATAATACCTCAGCCCACCTTAGGGGCTGGGCAGGCTGCCTTTTGATATGTTCCTAGACCAAGACCCAGGTGTCCCAGAGAGAAGTTGGGCAGGAAATTCTTTGTGTTAAGTTAATTCTAGATATTCAGACACCACCACTTAACAAGTCCACACCCCTAAGCCTTTTTTTCATGATCTCGAAAAATCCTCATCTGCCTATAAAACCCCTAGACAATGCACCACACCGGGCTCTCTTGTCCCCTCCTGGCGTGAGCTGGGAGCTCTTTCCTCTCACTTTATTTCTAAATAAAAGCCTGTACCTTGCTCTCCTACCTTGGGTGCTCGTGTAGCTCATTCTTCAGCTTCGTGAACAAGAACCCCGGCATCAGAAACAAACTGCTTAAATTAGAATTCTACCTGCACAATTTCTATCTGGGTCACTTGGATCAATTTACTTCTCATCCATTAAATGGGCACATAGAATTAGCTCAGAGTTGTGAAATTAAACGGCAAATTTAAAATTCTTCATACACTGCTTGGAATATAGGTGTACTTAATAAATGTTATCTATTCGTAAGGAGCATATCTTAAAGCAAAATCTGTTTACCAGACTTTTTCTTTGCCTCTCCTTCCCTCTAGACCAAGGGGCATCTTACCTTTCAAACCTGACACAGTTAACAGAAGTTGTCTCATACCAAGCAAATCATGTCAGAGGGTGAAAACGGAAATGGGAACGTGGTGAAGTCTGTGCCCAATCCAGTGATGATCTCATTTCCACCAGAAGAATGTTCCTGTCACCCCCCCAGGTCATTTACATGTTTGGCAGCACTGGTAGGATCTTCACAAAGTAAATGTTGTAGTGATTTGTGTGTCTGGTGAGGTGCATGGCTGCTGAGAGGAAGCCGCTGAGCCTGTCGCCACTGACTGCATTGTTCTTCCTGGGAGCAGGGGACACTGTGGACACATCAGCAGTGAGACAAGGTGAAGGGCAGGGTGAAAGGTGAGAGCTTAAAGACTCATCACTTTTCTAATGGGGCCATTGACCTCACCCTCTGGCCTCCTTGCAGCTACCTTCGCTTCGGGAATTCTTCCCTGCAGAGAGCTTCAGACTTGCTTCTGCAGAGCTTTGCACTGCCTTTAACTATTTGTAATTCACACAAATCACCTCCTTTTGGGTAGAATGCCAGCCAGACTTGTAGGGCTTTTACTGTAAATGCTTGTTTTAGCCTAGTTTTATTGAACTTATTTTTAGCTATTTCATGTCTCACTTTTTATATGGAAAGGAGGAAGTACCAGAACAAAGGAAATGGTTTTGAGAAGAGTTCTTGATATAAATATAGAAGACCAAATGCTTTTTACGTCTCCAGTTATCTCTGCATGGGTCACTCCTATCTGGGAACACAGATGTTTCAGACTTAATTTTGATGGATCCTAAACTGAACTGGAATAAGCCAAGAGCCACATTTCTAAAACTTTTTTCCTTAAATATTGTGGATCACTGCCTTAGTACAGAGACACCTCTGAGTCAATCTTCAGCATAAAATCTATTTTGACTTCTTCCCCATTTTAATAGACTTTTTTTTAAGAATAGTTTTAGATTTACAGAAACACTGAGATAGTACAGAGAGTTCTCATACACACCACACCCAGTATCCTCTATTATTGACACCTTACATTAGTATGGTATTTACCACAATTGATGAACCAATGTGGATACCCTATTATTAATAACAGTCCACACATATACAGATTAGTTTTTACCTAGTGTCCTTTTCTGTTCCAGGATCCCATCCAGGACACCACATTATATTTAGTTGTCATGTCTTTTTAGGCTGTTCTTGGCTGTGACAGTTTCTCCCGCCTTGTTTTTGTGAGGAATACAGTTTTGATGAATACTGGTCAGCTTTTTGTAGAATGCTCCTTATTGAATTTGTCTTATGTTTCCCATGATTAGAATGGGGTTTTGAGTTTGGAGGAAGAAGATCACAGAGATAAACTGCCATTTTTATCACAACATGTCAATAGTGCAAACTATCAACATGATTTATCACTACTGATGTTAACTTGGATTGCTTGGCTGAGGTAGTCTCTGTCAGGTTTCTCCACTGTGATATTATTTTTGTTGCCCTTTTCCACACTGTCCTCCTTGCATGAGTCACTATGTGCAGCTCACACTTAAGGAGTGTGGAGTTATGCTCCTGCTCCTTGGGGGCAGGGGTTTACAATAAATTATTTGGAATTCTTCTACAAAGAAGATTTGTCTATTGTCCCATTTATTCATTCATTCATTTACTTATATCAGAATGGACTCATGGGTACTTATTTTATACTTTAGATTAGAATTTAATATGTCTTTATTTTCTTGCTTAATTTCTTCCAGCTTTGGCCATTGGGAGCTCTTCCAGTTGTCACCTGTATTCCTTGGACAAACCTCTATCAATATGGGGCTTTGTCTGGGGGCAGTTCTTTGCTCTGTGGCTGTACTGATGCCTCCATTTCTAATCCATTACACTGCATGGATCATTCTAGCTTCCTCCTCTTGGTTATCCGTAAACTCTTAAAGCTAACAGTGAGAAAACTGGTTCCAATCATTTCACGGTCATATGGGTTTCCTGTGGCTGCTGTAATAAATTACCATAAACTTGGTGGTTTAAAACAACAGAAATTTATTCTCTCATAGAATTTTTTTTTTTTAATTCTGGAGCCCAGGCAGTCCAAAATCAGTTTCACAGGTAATTATTGGCTTGTCTGCATTCCCTCAGGAGTCTCTAGGAGAGAGTCTGCTCCTTATCCTCTCCAGCTTTTCTGGTTGCCAGTATTCCTTGGCTAACAGTCACATAACTCCAGTCTCTGCCTCCATTTTCATATCACCTTTCCTCTTCCATCTGTGTCATCTCTCTCTCCTAAGGATACCTTTGATGGTATTTAGGTCCCCTGCATAATCCAGGATAATCTCCCTATGCAAAGACCCTTAACATAATCACATCTGCAATGACAGTTTTTCCAAATAAGGTAACATACAGGTCCCAAGGACTAAGACCTGATATCTTTGATGGCCGTTGTTCAGCCTACTATACTCTTCATTTACCTGCTGTTCAATTCCAGTGCATGTGTCAAAGATAAACAAAGCTGGACACTAAAGTGGCAAGGACAGATTTATTCAGTAATAACTGTTACAACAGGGAAGAGACTCCAGCAGGAACTGAACTCAACTGCAATTTGTGCAAAGGTTACCGGGCATTTTAGAGGGAGAATGAGGAAATATGAAAAGTGAACAGGTGGGGCTCCAACAGAGCTAGGAAAGTGGAACTTTACAGAAGGCAGAGAGAGGGGTTGGTTGATGTGATTAGGACATCTGGTTTGCTAACTGGTGTTTATTGAAGTTAAGCTCTCAGCCTCCCACAGAGATTGGGCAATAGGGACCCTATCATCAGGTGTTTGAAGGAACAAACAGTAAATTCTTTAGGCAGCCTTAATCTTTCCCAGGCAGGAATTTAAGGAGGTGAGAGTCATCATTCTAGGGACACCACCTTGAGCTATTAAAAACCACGCTAGAGTTTGTTCATGCCTGTTAGTGTGTGCCAGGAGGATCGTTTGTGCTGAGAGTCTTCAGTTTTTATAGGCCAGGGTTGAAGCTGGTCAAGAGTCAGAGGAGCCTGACTAAAGCTTCATCACAGAGACAGTTTTTGTCAATGTATAACAGCATCTGAAAAGTTAACTGTACGCACATGAGAAACAACTTTATCAACTAGAGTACAGTGCTAGTGTATAGTTCATTTTGCCTTTGGCCTTACAGACTATCAAGTCCAGACTACTTAGTTCAGTCTTTTCCCTCTCACTATCTTCAGTTGTGGTTGTTTTGTATACTTGTTACAGTTAATCTCTCTTGTCAGAGTTTGCATGCCTTTTTGAGATCTTTGACCTCCTAAATGAATTTTGTTTATCTGAATACATTAAGTTCTACCCTTTGTGCTATAAAGTTCAATGTATAATGGGATGTGTCTATCATTATAATATAATACAGCAGAGTTTCACTATGGTAAGAAGTGCCCTGCATTTCACCTATTAAACCCTCTTTCCTCTTCACCCTCTAACAACCATAGATCTATTTTCAGTATATCTATAGTTTTGGCTTTCCCAAAATGTCATATAACTGGAATCCCACAGTATATATACAGTCTTCTCAGACTGGCTTTTTACTTAGAAATACAAATTTAAGGTCCATCCATGTCTTTTTGTAACTTGATAGCTCATTTGTTTCTATCACTGAATAATATTCCACTGCCTGGATGTACTAGTCTGCTTATACATTCATCTATTGAAGGACATCTTGGTTGCCTCCAATTTTTAATTGTGTATAAAACTGGTATAAATATTCACATGCAGGATTTTGAGTAGACATGTTTTCAAACCAAGAGCACAATCACAGGATTGTTTGGTAAGAGTATGTTTAACTTCACAAGAAACTGCCAAAATTTCTTCCTAAGTAGCTGTGCCATTTTGTACTTCTACCAACAATGAATGAGTTCCTGTCCCTCTGTATCCTCACCAGCAATTGGTACTGTCAAGGTTTTCTGGGGTTTTTCTTGTTTGTTTTGTTTTGCCATTCTGATATATGTACAATCATTTCTCATATTGTTTTAATTTGAAGTTCTCAATAACAAATGATGTTGAACTTCTTTTCATGTGCTGTCTGTATATCCTCTTTGGTCAGGAGTCTGTGAGATCTTTTGCCAACTTTTAAATTGGACTGTGTTTTCTTAATGTTGAGTTTAAAGAGTTCTTTTAATATTTTGGCTACAAGTCCTTTATCAGATATTTGCAAACATTTTCTTCTAATCTGTGCTTGTGTTTCATTCTCATAACTGTTTTTCACAGAGCAAAAGCTTTTAATTTTAATGAAGTCCAATTTAAAATTTTCACTCACAGATCATGTTTTGGGTGTTAGTAGTGTTGTATCTAAAAATTCATCCCCAAACCCAAGATCACCGAGATTTTTGCCTATGTTATCTTCTGGGAGTTTTATAGTTTTACATTTTACATTTAGATTTATGACCATTTTGAGTTAATTTTTGTAAAAGATGTAATGTCTGTGTCTAGATTCAATTTTTCACATGTTGATATCCTATTGTTCCAGTACCATTTCCTGAAAAGATTACCCTTTTCCCATTGAATTGTCTTTGTTCCTTTGCAAAATGTCAGTTCACTATATTTTGAATCTGGTTTTGGGCCTTCCATTCTGTCCATTGAGCTACGTGCTTATTCTTCCACAAATACCACCCTATCTTAATTACTATACCTTTAAATTCATCTTGAAATTGGGTAGTGTTAAACCTCCAACTTTATTTTTCTTCTTTAGTATTATCTTGGCTATTTGACATCTTTTGCCTTTCCATAACTTTTGAATCCCTTTTTCAATATCTACAAAATATCTTTCTAGCATTTTGATTAGGATTACATTAAATTTATAGATCTAGTTGGGAAGAACTGACATCTTAACAATATTGAGTCTTCCAAACTATAAACACAGAATAACTCACCATTTATTTTTTTATTGAAGTATATTTAATATACAGTATTATATTGGTTTCATGTATACAACATAGTGATTCAGTTATCTATGTTATTCAATGTTCACCCCAACTAGTGCAGTTACTATTTGTCAACATAGAAAGATGCTACAGAACCATTCACTATATTTTCTATGCTGTGCTTTCATTCCTGTGACTAATTTATATTATGATTGAGATTTTTTTGCCTCCTTATACTGTTCACTTATTTCACCCACCCATCCCAACCCCTCTCCCAAGGTAACTACCAGTCACTTCTCAGTGTCTATGAGTCTATTGCCATTTTGTTTTGTTTTTAGATTCCATATGTAAATGAAATCACATGGTATTTATCTTTCTCTCCCTGACTTATTTCACTTGGCATAATGCAACCACTAGATCCAGCCACGTTGTTGCAAATGGCAGGATTTGTTTCTTTTTTATGGCTAAATAATATTCCATTGTAATATGTACCTCTTCTTTTTTATCCATTCATCTACTGATGGACACTTTGGTTGCTTCCATATTGTGGCTATTGTAAATAATGCAGCAATAAACATAGGAGTACATATATCTCTTCAAATCAGAGATTTTGTTTGCTTCAGGTAAATTCCTAGAAGTGGAATTACTGGGTCATATGGTATTTCTATTTTTAGTTTTTTTGAGGAACCTCCACACTGTTTTCCATGGTGGCTGCACCAATTTACATTCCCACCAACAATGTAGGAAGGTTCCCTTTTCTCCACATACTTGTGAGCATGAGTTCTTTATATATCTTGGATATTAGGCCTTTATCAGATACACCATTTGTGAATATATTCTCCCATAGTGTAGGTTGCCTTTTTGTTTTGTTGATGGTGTACTTTGCTGTAGGGATTTTTTAGTATGATGTAGTCCCATTTGTTTATTTTTGCTTTTGTTTTCCTTGCTCAGGGAGATGTATCCAGAAAAATATTACTCATGCTTATGTTCTAGATTTTTACCTGCATTTTCTTCTGAAAGTTTTGTGGTTTCATGTCTGATATTTAGGTCTTTAATACATTTCAAGCTTACTTTTGTGTATTGTGTTAGACAGTAATCCAGTTTCATTCTCTTGCATGTATCTGTCCAGTTTACCCAACACTGATTATTAAAGAGACTGTCTTTTCCCGACTGTATGTTCTTGCTTCCTTTGACATATATTAATTGGCTATATATGTATGGGTTTATTTCTGGGCTCTTTATTCTCTTCCATTGATCTACGGGTGTGCTCTTGTGCCATTACCATACTGTTTTGATTACTATAACTTTGTCATATAGCTTGAAATTAGGGAGTGTGATACCCCCAACTTTGTTCTTCTTTCTCAAGATTTCTTTGGCTATTTGGGGTATTTTGTGGCTCTGTATAAATTTTAGAGTTATTTTCTCTAGTTCTTTGAAAAATGCCATTGGTATTTTGATAGGGATTACAATGAATCAGGAAATTGCTTAGGCAGGATGGACATTTGACAATATTAACTCTTCCTATCCATGAACATGGGATAGATTTCTATTTATTTGTGTCTTCTTCAATTTCTTTCATCAGTGTCTTATAGTTTTCAGAGTACAGGTCTTTCACCTCCTTGGTTAGGTTTATTCCTATATATTTTTTCTTCTTGATGCAATTATAAATGCAATTGTCTTCTTGATTTCTCTTTCTGCTAGTTCATTGTTATTATATAGGAGTGCAACAGATTTCTGTATATTAATTTTGTATAATGTGACTTTGCTGAATCCATTTATTAACTCTAATAGCTTTTTGGTGGCATCTTTAGGGTTTTCTATACATAGTATCATGTCATCTACAAATAGTGAATTTTACTTCTCTGTTACCAATCTGGGTGCCTTTTCTTTCTTTTTCTTGTCCATCACTAGGACTTTCAATACTATGTTGAATAAAAGTGGTGAGAGTGGGCATCCTTGTTGGGTTCCTTATCTTAGAGGAAAAGCTTTCATATTTTCACCATTGAGTATGCTAGCTGTGTATTTGTCATATATGGCCTTTATTATGTTGAGGGATGTTCCCTTTATTCCCATTTTGTTGAGAGTTTTTTATCATGAATGGACACTGAATTTTGTCAAATGCTTTTTTCAGCATCTATCGAGATGATCATATGGTTTATATCTTTCCTTTTGTTAATGTGGTGTATCTCATTAACTGATTTACAAATATTGTACCATCCTTGCATCCCTAGAATAAATTCCCTGGTCATTATGGATGATCCCTTTGATATATTTTTGAATTCAGTTTTCCAATATTTTGTGGAGGATTTTTGCATCTATGTTCATCAGGAATATTGGTCTATAATTTTATTTTTACTGTTCTTTGTCTGGTTTTGGTATTAGAGTGATGCTGGCCTCTTAGAATGAGTTTGGGGCTATTCCTTCCTCTTCTGTCTTCTTTGATTTCTTTCATGGAAGTCATAATTTTTTGCATACAGATATTGCACACACTTTGTTAAATTTATAGCTAATTTTTTGTTGTTACTGTAGGTGGTATTTTTAAATTTGAAATCCAATTGTTCATTGCTGGTATTTAGGAAAGCAATTGACTTCTGCAAATTTACCTTATAATCTGCCACCTTGCTATTTTCACTGTTTCCAGATTTTTGTTGACTTTTTAGGATTTTCTGCATGGTTAGTCATGTTATCTGCAACCAGAATTTTATTTCTTCCTTCCCAATAGGCATATCTTTTATTTCCGTTTGTTGTCTTTTTGTACCAGTTAGCACTCACAGTACAATATTAAATAAGAGTGATCAAAGGGGACATCATGCCTTGTTTCCAGTTGTAGGGGAAAAGCATCCAGTTTATCACCATTAAATATTATGTTAGCCCCAAGTTTTTTCTGTAATCATTCACTTTCTAAATTCCATTATTTCAAACTTATTTGACTATGAGGTCCTTTGGTTAAAGTACACCTATTAATATATCACTGAACATAGGGAAAACGTCATCATGGTAATAATTGTTCAGGAGTAATAGGCCAAATTTACCTTCAAGAGAAAAATAAGATCAATTCCAGAGAGATGAGAGAGAAACATTGAAATGGTTCTACTGCCTAGTTGCCAAAACAATTTGAGCTGATATATTGGTATCTGGGGTTTTAAACCCATGGTATCTAACTTTCATATCCAATGAATTCACTCATTCATTCATAAAATATTTGTTTAGTGTTATCAGGATTATTGTGAGTTATAAGAATTCAAAAATGAATAAGGCATAAATCTTTCATTGGACGAATTCAGTCTAGTGGAAAAACAGAAAATTGATTAATTCCCAACAAACCCACCCTTTTGTGTAAAAAAGAAAGCACCTCAAAATTTCCCTTCAGGCAGGACTCTTCAGGATAAATAACTATGAGTCTAACTCGAGATAGCAGGCTTTTCCCAAGGCTTTTTTGATTATGAAACTTTTAGATATACAAAAGATATTTTTAAAAAATAAAGCACCTGAGAAGAGGGAAGATGGCGGCATGAGAGGTGAGATGGAGAGCTACTCCCAAAACCACAAACAGTACAAAAATATAGTTAATTAATACAACTAACCCTAAAAAAGCAAAGAAAGAAGGCTGAACCAGACTGCATACAGACCTCATGAACAGAGCAGACCTCAAGAAACAGGGTAACTAGGAAAGCCTTAATCTGGCGAGACCCAAGCCCTTTCCCCACCCCAGCTCACCAGCAGGAGGAAGAGAAGCAGAGTGGGGGAGGGGGTGGAAGCCTGGGACTGCTGGACACCTAGCCCTGGATATCTGCTTTGTGAGCAAAAACCTATAGTGTGTGATGCTCTGAATGTCAGGGTGTTCGGACAGGCGGAGTGCTTGAGAAATTGACATTTCAGCCGTTTGTGGAGGATGGGATCCACACCCGGCCACTTGGTGTCAGAGGAAAGGCAGGCAGTCTGAGAGGCTTCCTAGCAGGGAGAGAGCTGCTGAAGGGGCAGGATTTGCACGGAGCTTGCTGTGTGGGAGAAGGGAGAGCTGGACAAGGTTGTCTGGGCATGCTCTGCCCACCTAGTTGGGAACTTTCAGGAGCTTCAGGTGCTCCATCCCCCTGGCTGCCTACTCAGCTCCGAGATCCCCCAGTATGACACACAGCCAGCCAAGCCTTCCTACCGGCCTGCAGGCACCTGCTTGCAAATGTGCAGTCACTGCGCAGGCATCAGGCAAGTCAGAGGGAGGCCCCGCCTACAACATCTAGAGACGCAAAGCACAGAGGTTTACATGTGTGTGGTTGGCCCACTGGTTCTGACACTGGAGACAGGCACCACAGACAGAAATCAGGAAACACATCTTTCCTCACCCCAGGCACCAGCGTCACTCCCCTATGGCCCCCAACCTCACTCTAGGGGCTGAGCAGCTCCAGAGACTGCAGTTTCTGCACACTAGTGGGCACCACACAGAAATATGAAACGTCAATAGAACATGGTTCAGACCAAAATCTCACAAACCCCAGAAAGAGGGCCAAATGAAACTGAACTCACCAATCTTCCTGAAAGAGAGTTCAAAATAAAAATTACAAACATGCTTATGGAGGTACAGAAAAATATTCAAGAACTCAGGAACAAATTTAAGTTGGAGATTCAATCATTAAGAAATTCTATATCGGAAATGAAACATTCAATGGAGGGATTTAAAAGCAGATTAGATGTACTAGAAGAGACGGTAAATGGAATAGAAATTAGAAAAGAGGAATACAAAGATACAAAGAAGCTGAGGTACAGAAAGAAAAAAGGATCTCTAAGAATGAAAGAATACTGAAAGAACTGTGTGACCTATCCAAATGGAACAATATTCACATTATAGGGGTACCAGAAGAAGAAGAGAGAGAAAAAGGGATAGAAAGTGTCATTGAGGAGGTAATTGCTAAAAACTTCCCCATCTGGGGAAGGAGACAGTCTCTCAGGCCATGGAGATGCACAGATCTCCCAACACAAGGGACCCAAGGAAGACAACATCAAGACATATGATAATTAAAATGGCAAAGATCAAATATAAAGACAGACTTTTAAAAGCAGCTAGAGAGAGAAAAAAAATCACATACAAAGGAAAACCCATCAGGCTATCATCAGACTTCTCAACAGAAACCTTACAGGCCAGAAGGGAGTGGCATTGTATATTTCATGCAATGAAGCAGAAGGGCCTTGAACCAAGAATATGCTACCTGGAAAGGTTATCATTTAAATTTGAAGGAGGGATTAAACAATTTTCAGATAAGGAAAGGCTGAGAGAGTTTACCTCCCACAAACCACCTTGACAGTGCATTTTGGAGGGACTCTTATAGATGGAAGTATTCCTAAGCCTAAATAGATGTCACTCAAGGGAAGACAAAGAGGAAAGAATATGATTCATAACATACAAAAAACGGAGAAGGAAGAAGGAGGAGGAGAAAAAAAGAACCTTAAGGTTGTTTGTAATAGTATATGAAGTACGTTAAATTAGGCTGTTACATAAAAGGGAATTGCTCTTCAACCTTTGGTAACCACGAATCTAAAGCCTGCAATGGCAATAAGTACATACCTACCCATAATCACCCTAAATGTAAATGGTCTGAATGCACCAATCAAAAGACATAGAGTTACTGAATGGATTAAAAAAAAAGATCCATCTATATGCTGCCTACAAGAGACTCACTTCAAACCCAAAGACATACACAGACTGAAAATAAAGGAATGAAAAAAGATATTTCATGCAACTAATAGTGAGAAAAAGGCAGGAGTTGCAGTACTTGTATCAGACAAAATAGACTTCAAAACAAAGAAAGTCACAAGAGACAAAGAAGGACATTACATAATGATAAAAGGGTCAGTCCAACTAGAGGATATAACTATTATAAATATCTATGCACCCAACATAGGATCACCTACATATGTGAAACAAATCCTAGCCGAATTAAAGAAGGAAATAGAATGCAATGCATTCATTTTAGGAGACTTCAAAATACCACTCACTCCAAAGGACAGATCAAACAGACAGAAAATAAGAAAAGAGAGAGAGGTACTGAACAACATATTAGAACAGATGAACCTAACAGACACCTACAGAACACTCCATCCAAAAGCAACAGGATACACATTCTTCTCAAGTGCACATGGAACTTTTTCAAGAATAGATCATATATTAGGCCACAAAAAGAACCTCAGTAAATTCAAAAAGATTGAAACTGTACCAACCAGCTTCTCAGATAACACAGGTATGAAACTAGAAATACATTACACAAAGAAAATGAAAAAGCCCACAAACACATGGAGACGTAATAACATGCTCCCAAATAATCAATGGATCAATGACCAAATAAAAACAGAGACCAAGCAATATATGGAGAAAAATGACAACAATACTTCAACACCACAAAATCTGTGCGATGCAGCGAAGGCCGTGCTAAGTCGGAAATATATTGCAATACAGGCCTACCTCAGGAAAGAAGAACAATCCCAAATGAACAGTCTAAACTCACAATTAATGAAACTAGAAAATGAAGAAAAAATGAGGCCCAAAGTCAGTAGAAGGGGGGACATAATAAATATTAAAGCCTAAATAAATAAAATAGAGAAGAATAAAACAATAGAATCAATGAAAGCAGGAGCTGATTCTTTGAGAAAATAAACAAAATAGATAATCCCCTAGCCAGGCTTTTCAGAAAAAAAGAGAGTCTACTCACATAAACAGAATCAGAAATGAGAAAGGAAAAATCATGACAGACACCACATAAATACAAAGAATTATGAGAGAATACTATGAAAAATTATATGGTAACCAACTGGATAACCTAGAAGAAATGGACAACTTTCTAGAAAAATACAACCTTCCAAGGTTGACACAGAAAGAAACAGAAAATCTGAATTGGTAATCAAAAAACTACCTAAGAACAAAACGCCTGGACCAAATGGTTTCACTGCTGAATTTTATCAAAAATTTAGTGTAGACCTAATACCCATTCTCATTAAAGTTTTCCAAAAAGTAGAAGAGGAGTAAATACTCTCAAACTCATTGTATGAGGCCAATATCACCCTAATACCAAAACCAGGCAAAGATACCACAAAAAAAGAAAATTACAGACCAATATACCTGATTAACATAGATGCAAAAATACTCAACAAAATATTAGCAAACCGAATTCAAAAATACATCAAAAAGATCATCCATCATGATCAAGTGGGATTCATTCCAGGGTTGCAAGGATGGTACAACATTCAAAAATCCATCAACATCATTCACTACATCCACAAAAAGAAGGACAAAAACCACATGAGCATCTCCATAGATGCTGAAAAAGCATTTGACAAAATTCAACATTCATTCATGACAAAAACTCTCAACAAAATGGGTATAGAGGTCAAATACCTCAACATAATAAAGGCCATATATGACAAACCCAAGCCAACATTATACTTAACAGTGAGTAGCTGAAAGCTTTTCCTTTAAGATCGGGAACAAGACAAGGATGCCCACTCTTCCCACTTCTATTCAACATAGTACTGGAGGTCCTAACCACGGCAATCAGACAACACAAATAAATAAAAGGCATCCAGATTTGCAAGAAAGAGCTCAAACTGTCCCTGTTTGCAGATGACATGATATTGTACATTAAAAAAACCCTAAAGAATCCACCCCAAAACTATTAGATCTAATATCTGAATTCAGCAAAATTGCAGGATACAAAATTAATACACAGAAATCTGTTGCATTCCTATACTCTAACGATGAACTAGCAGAAACAGAAATCAGGAAAACAATTCCATTCACAATTGCATCCAAAAGAATAAGATACCTAGGAATAAACCTAACCAAGGATGTGAAAGACCTATACCCTGAAAACTACAAGACACTCTTAAGAGAAATTAAAGAGGACACTAATAAATGGAAGTTCATCCCATGCTCTTGGCTGGGAAGAATTAATATTGTCAAAATGGCCATCCTGCCTAAAACAATCTACAGATTAAATGCAATCCCTATCAAAATACCTACAGCATTCTTCAATGAACTAGAGCAAATAGTTCTAAAATTCATATGGAGCCACAAAAGACCCCAAATAGCCAAAGCAATCCTGAGAAGGAAGAATAAAGCAGGGGGAATTACACTCCCTGACTTCAAGCTCTACTACAAAGCTACCGTAATCAAGACAATTTGGTACTGGCACAAGAACAGACCCATAGACCAGTGGAACAGAATAGAGAGCCCAGATATAAACCCAAGCATATATGGTCAATTAATATACGACAAAGGAGCCATGGATATACTGTACAATGGGGAAATGACAGCCTCTTCATCAGTTGGTGTTGGCAAAACTGGAGAGCTACATGTAAGAGGATGAAACTGAATTACTGTCTACCCCATAAAGAAAAGTACACTCAAAATGGATCAAAGGCCTGAATGTAAGTCATGAAACCATGAACTCTTAGAAAAAAATATAGGCAAAAATCTCTTGGACATAAACATGAGCAACTTCTTCATGAACATATCTCCCCAGGCAAGGGAAACAAAAGAAAAAATGAACAAATGTGACTATATCAAACTTAAAAGCTTCTGTACAGCAAAGGATACCATCAGTAAAACAAAAAGACATCCTACAGTATGGGAGAATATATTCATATATGACATATCCGATAATGGGTTGACATCCAAATTATATAAAGAGCTCACGTACCTCAACAAACAAAAAGCAAATAAGCCAGTTAAAAAATGGGCACAGGAGCTGAACAGACACTTCTCCAAAGAAGAAATTCAGATGGCCAACAGGCACATGAAAAGATGCTCCACATCACTAGTCATCAGAGAAATACAAATTAAAACCGCAATGAGATATCACCTCACACCAGTTAGGATGGCCAACATCCAAAACACAATCACAAATGTTGGCAAGGATGTGGAGAAAGGGGAACCCTCCTACACTGCTGGTGGGAATGTAAATTAGTTCAACCATTGTGGAAAGCAGTATGGAGGTTCCTCCAAATACTCAAAATAGAAATACCATTTGACCCCAGGCATTCCACTCCTAGGAATTTGCCCTAAGAATGCAGCAGCCCAGTTTGAAAAAGACATATGTACCCCTATGTTTATCACAGCACTATTTACAATAGCCAAGAAATGGAAGCAACCTAAGTGTCCATCAGTAGATAAATGGATAAAGAAGATGGGGTATATATACACAATAGAATATTATTCAGCCATAAGAAGAAAACAAATCCTACCATTTGCAACAACATGGATGGTGCTGGAGGGTATTTTGCTCAGTGAAATAAGCCAGGCAGAGAAAGACAAGTATCAAGTGATTTCACTCATCAGTGGATTATAAGAATAAAGAAAGAACTGAAGGAACAAAACAGCAGCAGACTCACAGAACCCAGGAATGGACTAATAGTTACCAAAGGGAAAGGGACTGGGGAAGATGGGTGGGGAGGGAGGGATAAGTGTGGGAAAAAGGGCTATTACAATTAGCACACATAATGTAGCGGGATGGGGTGGGGTGTGGAGATACAGGGAAGGCAGTATAACACAGAGAAGACAAGTAGTGATTCTATGATATCCTGCTATGCTGATGGACAGTGACTGCAATGGGGTATGTGGTGGGGACTTGATAATAGGGGGAGTCTCGTAACCATATGTTGCTCATGTAATTATATATTAATAATAGCAAAATAAAAATAAATAAATACATAAAACACCTATTATCTACTACCTACTTAAGAAATAAAACATGACCAATACTCTCAAAGTCCATGTGGACACCACATGATTATATTCAAATATGTCCCTCACTGCAGGTAATTATTTTTTGAATTGGGTATTTATCTTTTCTGTGAATATCTTTATACTGTATTAGGTAAGTATATACTCATAAACAATATATGCTATTTTGGCCCACCTTTAAATTTTATACATATGGTTCCATAATGGATAGAGCCTTCTGCAACTTGCTTTCTTCATTCTCTGTTATATTGGCAAGCCACAATCCATATTGACAGCTCTAAGTCATTTTTACTACTGAATAATGTTCCATTGTATTAGTATAGCACAATAAATATATCCATTCCCCCCTTGATGACATTTAGGTTGTTTTCAAGTCATTGATATCATGCCATGATCATTATTACAAATGTGTCCTGCACACATGCACCAGAGTTTCATTCAGATGTTTAGAAGCAGAACTACTCCTTGGAAGGGGACATGTAACTTCATCTTTACTATTTTTTGTTAAATTGCTCTCCAAAGCAGTTGCTCATTTTTTATTTTTCAGCCTTGTGTGAATTCCAATTTCTTCATGTTTTTTCCAACACTTTACCAATCCAATAGCTGTGAAGTGGTATGTGTTGTGTTCCTCATTATTAGAGAAACTGAGCATCTTTTCATGCATGTATAAGTCATATAGTTTTCTTCTTCCATGAACATACCACAGTTCATAAACCTTGCCAATTTCTCTTTTGATGTTGTTTATCCAATATTCTAATCACTGACTAATCTTTTCATAAATAGGCTCCAAATATTTTTCGCAGTCAGTACTTGTTTTTTTGCTTTATTTGTATGTTGTGATACGTATAAGTTTTTAATTTTATATAATCAAATGTATTACTTTTTCTTGTTTACTCGTTATCTTAAGAAATCCTTTCCTGAACTTAGATTATGAATCTATAACCCTATATATATTTCATTTAAAGCTGTTAACAATGTTGCTTTTACATTAGATTTTATTCCACCTGGAATTAATTTTTAATATGGCTTATGTCAATATATAGTTATATGTCTTTCTAGAGACTAACCTATTTTTTAAGGCACTTTATTAAGATGCTCACCTTGTTCCAACCAATTTGCCAAAAAGAGCTATTTCGTATATCAATTTTCCATATATGTGTGTATTTATGTTTGAGCTTTTTTTATGTTTAATGGACCTATTTCTCTTCTTTTAATCCCATTTGCCTAAACCATGCTATCTTATTTACTAAAGTTTTATAATAAGTCTTGCTCTCTGAGAAATCACCCTATCAATTTTCTTTTCTACAAATTTTCTTAGCAACTTTAGGCCTTTTTCTCCCAAATATTTTAAAAATCAGGTTGATAGATTTGCAAGTTTAAAAAAATTATTTTGGAATTACATAGACTTTATAATCTTAAAAGAACTGACATATTCATGGTATTAAATCTTATCCATACACATGGAATGTTTATAATATAAATAGGCCTTTTAAAAATATTTTTCAGTAAAGTTTTAAAAATCTCTCACTATTGTTCTCACACTTCATTTACAAAGACTCACTCATAGATATGTTACATTTGTAACTACAGTATATGTTTTGTATTTAATTGAATTTTTGTTGCTGGTAAAGAGGAAACATGATTTTTATTTAGTCATCTATCTGTGTTTAGTAACCTTGCTGAGCTTATTAATTCTAAAAATGTTAGATTCTCTTGGGTTTTCTATGAAGACAATCACAGCCGATTACACATAACAACAGTGTGTTTCTTCCTTTCCATCTTCTCATAATTGTTTCTTTTTTCTTACTATTCAAGTAGGACCTTCATTGTAATGTTGAATAGAAGGGAGATGATGGGCAATTTCATTTTCATCTGATTGTAAAGAAAGTTATTTCTAAAGTTTTGCCTTTAAATACGAGGTTTCTTGTAAATTTTTGGTATATGTCATTGATCAGGTTAAGGAAATCGTAGTTCTAGTTTGCAAAAAGTTTTACCATTTCATTTGTCCTTTCTTTTTTAATTAATGAGAGTGTGTTGAATTTATTAAATATGTTTTCTACATTTATCCAGAGGAGATAAATTATTTGAATACATTTTCTAAAGCTAAACCAAACTGGCAATCTTATTAAAAACCCAGTTTTGTCATGGTGTATTATCATTAGCATTATTGCACAATAATGCTACACTAACAAGCCACCCTGAAACTCAGTGACTTACAGCATTAATCATTTACACCCGTGGATCATCACTGCTCAGCTGGGGTGGCAGAGGAGACTGAATCATCTGTGACCTTGCAACAGCTCTGCCAACCTGAGCTTGTGCACTGATCTAAGCTGGGCAGGGCTGGGCAGCTCTATCAAGTCGCCAGACTGTATGTTGGCCACCTGCCTCTGCTCCTCCTCAGGCAAGAAGGTTAGCCCTTTTATGTTCTCCCATGATGACAGCAGAGGGACAAGAAAGAGCTTTAATATAGAAGCTCATTCCAAGTCCTTGCGAATCATCTTTACCAAATTCCCACTGACCAAAAGATAGACTAGAGTATAAACCCAAGTCAAATGGCAGGGAAGTACATTCTACCTTTTGTGAGAGGAACTGCACAGTTAGATGGCAAAGGGCGTGGATATTGGGAAGAGTGAGAATTTGAACCAATAGCCAATGCACTGGAACACAATGTATTCTTCTCATACATAGTTTGGTGGTGCAAGGTGCAAAAATCTTATTTAAGTACATAATTTGAGAGTTTTCCTTTTGTGGTTTTGTTGATGAAAAAAAATTCAAATAACATTAACCTTTTCTTTTCTCTTACAATGAAAATGATGGCTAGTGCCAGTATGTCTATATATCTAGGACATGACTTGCTCCAGAGATTTCTCAAAGCCAGGAAACCTACTTTACTTTTTTCTTAACTCCACTAATTTCTGAATTTTTATAAACAAGTTTTCTATGCTTCAGGAACCAATCTAGGTTGAAAGGTCTAAAGAATTTTTCCACATATTCAAATAAAAGACATCACTATGGGTATATCAGTCTAAGTTCAGTCGGGAAAACAGTTTCTGTTGCAGTTTAAGACAGGAAGTGGGGAAAATGTGAGTATTGGTAAGGGATGACTTTTCTTGCCAGGACATTTCCCACATGTAAGACTTTTTGACTTACTTGATTCGTTTCACAAAATAGCCTCAGTCTGGAAACAAGATACCATTAGCAATAGCAACAAAGTATAAAGTATATAAAAATGTCCCTAACAATGAACGGTTAGAGCCTTTCAGAGAAAACATTTAACTATATTGAAGGACATGAAAGGAAGTTAGAATTGAATGATAGATCATGTTTATGTATGGGATAAATAATACTGCATAAAGGTCAACCCTCTCCCAGGTTATCTGTAAATCCAACACACTAGCAATAGGAAGTATAACTGGAGGAATTAAACTCATTCTAAAGTTCTGTATGAAAAGCCAAAGTCAACTTTGAAAAAGAAGAACAAGAAGGAAGACTAACCCACAAGTCATGAACATAAATTACTAAGCCATAGTAATTTAAACAAAAACAAAAAGATGGCACTATGATACAGAAACAGAAAATGGATTGTACAGACTAGCAAACTAATGGAACCCAATAAAAGAAACAGAAATAGACGCCTGCAGATACGGAAACTTGATGTACCATAAAGGCAGTATCACAAAGCACGAGGAAGGGATGAATTGTTGATGCTTTTATAAAAATCTAGCTCACCACATGGGGAAAGGTGGAGCTGGACCCCTGCCCTTCAGTCACATGCCAAGTGGGCTAGGGAATTCAATCCAAATGTAAAGATAAAACCATAACTCATACAGAAGAAAATGAGAGAGAATACATTTTTAACCAAGGTTGTAGGGAAATCTGAAACAATTATTTGAAAGACTGTATTAAGAAAAAGGTGCGGAGGGGAAAGTGAAGAAAAAGAACGGATTTGAATACATTAAAATAAGGATTTCCTAAAGGATAGTACAAAATAATGGTTAGATAGAAGCCCAGGAGAAGATATTTGCAACCATTAAAACTGATAAGGAAATAATACTTAGATTATAAAAAAGTAGATCTCTTGACAATAAAGAAAAGGAAAGGAAGCACAGGAGAAAACTAGAGAAAGCTCAGCTAACAAGTCCAGGAAAGGCATTAAAATACATAACAGAAAAACACTAATAATTAAAGTAACAATGAAAAATCAGTGTATACCCATGTAACTCCAGGGGGGAAAATATGTTCCCAGTTCGGGGCAAAATACCTTTAAACCAAAATCAGCCAAAGAGAGAAATAAAGTGGGAGAAATCTGTTTATTGCTTGCAAGCAGTCAACCAGTTCTGCGTGCCCACCTCTCTTGCTAGCCAGCTACAGAAAAAGGGACCCCACCCAACCTCTCTGGTCCACAAATGCCCTAGCACTCCCTTGTAATTATCTATTGATATGGAGATGAACTACTTCTCTCCATCCTTGGAAACACCTATTTATATGGAGATGATCTAAGGCCAGGCAAGAGACTCTGGAAACATTGCAATTTTACCACAACCCACCAGAATGCAAAAATTAGGAAGATGAAGAATATCTAATGTTGGGAAGTTGTGGGCCTGGACAGTCACTGTAAATGGGAACAGTAATTAACTAATCTAACCCTGCCAGAAAGCAGCAGGGCAGCGTCGGGAAAATGAAATACAAGTATGTCTTCTGAGTCCTGCTGCTACTCGCTGAGATCTACATCTCAGGAAAGTTTTCCGAGATTCTTAAGGATGTGTTCAAGCATGCTCGTTGTGACACTGTTCATAATGAAAGGAATAGGAGGTATCCTTTATGTCCATTTCTCTAAGCTCTAAGAAACAACAAACTAGATGCACATATAACATCAGCTGATCTTCCGCACATAGTCAGAAGTGAGCAGTTAAGTGGTATTGCACTATAAATCCCAGTCTATGTAAATTAACATGCACAAACAGATCGAATCCATATATTTTTCAAGGATGTGTATTTAAGTATATGTTTATATATATTTAAGAAGGGTTATGATCATGGGATAGGTACCCAGGACAAGGATGAACTCCATTCTCTGCCTGAGTTCCAATAATTGAAAAAAAAAAAAGTGTCTACATGTTCCTTAACCCGATGGCTCTCTGGAACATACCACACACAAAAGGTACACAGAGACGAGAACTTAAGAGGCTGAATCTAATCTAATAAATTTTCTCTGGCTTTTGCGTGTTTTTTTT
>JAVSCE010001293.1:0-21137 GCA_032199065.1 Smutsia gigantea | reverse complement strand
TCAACATCATAAAGGCCATATGTGACAAACCCACAGCTAACATCATACTTAACGGCGAGACGCTGAAAGCTTTTCATCTAAGATCAGGAACAAGACAAGGATGCCCACTCTCTCCACTGTTATTCAACATAGTACTGGAGGTCCTAGCCACAGCAATCAGACAAAACAAAGACATACAAGGCATCCAGATTGGTAAAGAAGAAGTCAAACTATCACTATTTGCAGATGACATGATACTGTACATAAAAAACCCTAACGACTCCACTCCAAAACTACTAGAACTAATATCTGAATTCAGCAAAGTTGCAGGATACAAAATTAACACACAGAAATCTGTTGCTTTCCTATACACTAACGATGAACTAACAGAAAGAGAAATCAGGAAAAGAATTCCATTCACAATTGCATCAAAAAGAATAAAATACCTAGGAATAAACCTAACGAAGGAAGTGAAAGACCTGTACTCTGAAAACTACAAGACACTCCTAAGAGAAATTAAAGAGGACACTAACAAATGGAAATGCATCCCATGCTCTTGGCTAGGAAGAATAAATATTCTCAAAATGGCCATCCTGCCTAAAGCAATCTACAGATTCAATGCAATCCCTATCAAAATACCAACAGCATTCTTCAATGAACTAGAGCAAACAGTTCTAAAATTCATATGGAAACACAAAAGACCCCAAATAGCCAAAGCAATCCTGAGAAGGAAGAATAAAGCAGGGGGGATTACGCTCCTTGACTTCAAGCTCTACTACAAAGCCACAGTAATCAAGACAATTTGGTACTGGCACAAGAACAGACCCATAGACCAATGGAACAGACTAGAGAGCCCAGATATAAATCCAAGCATATATGGTCAATTAATATACGATAAAGGAGCCATGGATATACAATGGGGAAATGACAGCCTCTTCAACAGCTGGTGTTGGCAAAACTGGATAGCTACATGTAAGAGAATGAAACTGGATTACTGTCTAATCCCATACACAAAAGTAAACTCAAAATGGATCAAAGACCTGAATGTAAGTCATGAAACCATAAAACTCTTAGAAAAAAACATAGGCAAAAATCTCTTGGATATAAACATGAGCAACTTCTTCATGAACATATCTCCCCGGGCAAGGGAAACAAAAGCAAAAATGAGCAAGTGGGACTATATCAAGCTGAAAAGCTTCTGTACAGCAAAGGACACCATCAGTAGAACAAAAAGACATCCTACAGTATGGGAGAATATATTCATAAATGACATATCCTATAAGGGGTTGACATCCAAAATATATAAAGAGCTCATGCACCTCAACAAACAAAAAGCAAATAAGCCAATTAAAAATGGGCAGAGGAGCTGAACAGACACTTCTCCAAAGAAGAAATTCAGATGGCCAACAGGCACATGAAAAGATGCTCCACATCACTAATCATCAGAGAAATGCAAATTAAAACCACAATGAGATATCACCTCACACGAGTTAGGATGGCCAACATCCAAAACACAAACAACAATAAATGTTGGCAAGGATGTGGAGAAAGGGGAACCCTCCTACACTGCTGGTGGGAATGTAAATTAGTTCAACCATTGTGGAAAGCAATATAGAGGTTCCTCAAAAAACTCAAATAGAAATACCACTTGACCCTGTAATTCCACTCCTAGGAATTTACCCTAAGAATGCAGGAGTCCAGTCTGAAAAAGACATATGCTGCCCTATGTTTATCGCAGCACTATTTACAATAGCCAAGAAATGGAAGCAACCTAAGTGTCCATCAGTAGATGAATGGATAAAGAAGATGTGGTATATATACACAATGGAATATTATTCAGCCATAAGAAGAAAACAAATCCTACCATTTGCAACAACATGGATGGAGCTAGAGGGTATTATGGTCAGTGAAATAAGCCAGGCAGAGAAAAACAAGTATCAAATGATTTCACTCATCTGTGGAGTATAAGAACAAAGAAAAAACTGAAGGAACACAACAGCAGCAGACTCACAGAGCTCAAGAATGGACTAACGGTTACCAAAGGGAAAGGGACTCGGGAAGATGGGTGGGAAGGGAGGGATAAGGGGGAAAATGGGCTATTACAATTAGCACACGTAATGTTGCGGGTGTGGGGGTGGGGTGGGGGATACAGGGAAGGCAGAATAACACCGAGAAGACAAGTAGTGATTCTATAACATCCTTCTACGATGATGGACAGTAACTGCGATGGGGTATGTGGTGGGGACTTGATAATAGGGGGAGTCTAGTAACCATAACGTTGCTCATGTAATTGTATATTAATAATAGCAAAAAAAAAAGCAGGGAAAAAAAATCAAATTTTCATTTTATTATCATTTTTTAAAAAATCCAGTCTTTAAGTTAGAAATAACTTAAAAGAGCTCATACTCATTTTTAGCCACCAAACACCATCACAAATGTCAGTAGAACAAAATTCTCCTCTCCTTAAAACAATTCACCTCTTTTAAGACACATAGAAGGAAACAAAAATGGACTGTCCACTTCACTTGTTTCAACTTGTTGTTTTCACTAGATGGGAAAAAGTTTTTTAGATATGATTTTGTTTGTTGATGTTTTAGCCTTTATATCCCATACCATTCCAAAACAAATGTGAGGCAGCTAAGAAAGGGGCATACAGTATAAGATTTTTTAAAAATAGAGGAAATAAAAAAGTTTGGGGAAGAGGAAAAAATGAGTAGGAAAGTTATGAAGTTAGGGTTGCAGTGGTACAGGTTGGGGCAGTAGAGAAGAATAGGTGGTCTGTATGCAAAACATAAGCTAAAATATTCTACATTCCTTAACCAAGGAGGCTGTATATTTGACTATGAACTTTATGTCAACCAAAGCAAAAGAGCAAAACCTAAGAATAGTTTTTAAATTCAGGCATTTTCACTCAAATGTTCATTTTTGTTAAGCACGTAAGTATGTGGGCTCAATAGTTATGTCAAATTCCAAAGAGATTCAATATAAAACTGAGATGAACTTGAGGCACAAATTGTACAGATGTTTGTTGCATTAACATAAGAATAGAAAAAAAAACCAGTGAAATGAAATATTAAGTCCAGACTAGACTATATTTACACAATCAATTGATTTACACCGCAGAACAAGGAAATTCAGTAAGTTTTAACAAAAGGTGGTGTAAGCACAGGGCACAGGTTATCAGTATTAAAAAACAAAACAGCAACAAAAACCTTCAAACCTCTATCTTATTCCATATAAAAAGTTAATTTGAGATGGAAAAGTGACCCAAACATAAAAATTAAAACCATGAAGTTTCTAGAAAAAAGAAAAGGAGAAGACTTTCATCACTTTAGATCACACAAGCAATATGGATGAATTGCAAAAACAAAGAGTGAAAAAAGACTGACACAGAACATACTGCATGATTCCACCTATATAAAATCTAAGAACAAGTACAATTAATCAAAGATGATACAAACAAAAAAAGTTGTTGCCTAGGGCATGAGGAGGAGAGTACACGGTGGAATTTCCTGGGGTGATGAAATGTTCTGTGATTGGGGCAGTGCTTACAACTGTCAAAACTCATTAAACTGTATACCTAAGACGCATATTCAGGTGCATGTAAATTACAATCGCAATAAAAAAATTAATTACAAAAGAGAAAAAGTGGCAGCTGCATTACTAAAAGATAAACTTCAAGAAGAGATTTTAGAGACAAAAATGAGTACCTATTTAGAAGGTTCAATATAATAGGATATAAATTCTAGACTTGTGTATAGTAAGAGCTTCAAAATATACAGAAGCAAAATTTCAGAGGAGAAATAATACAAATTCACCAGATTAAGAGATTTTAAAATACATTTATCAGTATTATCAATTGAAAAATTATGCATATAAAATATTTTAATTACACAAATATTTAGTTATATAAAGTATGTAATATTTAACACAATTAGCAAACTGTCTAGTGGATACACAAAACACTTAAATAAATGAAGAACAAACATAAGTTTCAAACACAATATTTATAAAAAGTGATTACATACTAGGCCATAAGGTAAATTTTGATAAATTTAAAAAAATGGTATCATGCAGACTACATATTCAAATCACAACAAAATAATGTTACAAGATAGTAACCTGAAAATAAGTATCAGTTTTAAAAATTAAAAAGATGCTTCTAAATAATCTATAGGTTAAGGAAGAAATGAGACATATACAAATAAGGCCAACAATTTTTGAGAAAGGAGCCAAATCTAATCAATGAAGAAAGTGAGATATATAGGGGAAAAAAAAAAGAGACCAGTCCAACTCCATATACCGAAGTCCTCACAAAGTGCCTCGTGACTTGGACCACTGCTCTATTAAGGTTCCAGTATGTCTTGTTTTTCACATCAACCTATTGTTTTAATGTCTTATAGCCACTATGTCCTAGGTTTAGAGACCCCTTGGTCAGATAATCAATGAACCAAGACACAACCTGTGACATGCACATAAGGTAAATTTCATGTCCGACAGTTGCCTTTCCCTTGTTACAATATTAAATTTTCCACCCCTGGATGGAGATTTTACATGCTAATACTACCTTAGATGATGTTGCCACATATATGTATATATGTATCCAATATCACATGTGCTATTTGAAACCTGCTCTACTCATGCTGGGTGACCTAATAACTAATAAGTAAACATTTTCGCTCCCATAATAGGAACTACCCTGATTCTTCTCAGGGCTGACTCTCTTGAGCAACCTCACTTCTCTAATAAAATGCACTGTTTGCTCGCATACTCCTAAGTCTCGGTGTTAAATTCTTTTAATACTCAAAGACCAAGGACCCTGATCTAGTACTGCTGGTAATAAAAGGATAGACTTTTCAAAAAATGGTGTTGGAATCACCAGACATCCATATTTTAAACATTATACCTATTTGATTTTGACATTATATCTTACACAAAAATGAACTCAAACATGGTATATAGATCTCAGTGTAAACCTTGAACTATACAACTTTTAGAAAACAGGAGAAATCATGGCTTGTCAGGCAAAGAGTTTCTAAATATGACACCAAACACATGATCTATGACACCAAAGAAAAAACTGATCAACTGGATTTCATCAAAATTAAAATGTCTGCACCGCACAAAACACTGCTGAGAGAATTTTAAAAAACAACAATAAAAAGACACTGCTGAAAGAATTTAAAAAAAAAAAGAACGAGAGACTGGGAGAAAATGTTTGCAAATAACATATATGAAAGATGACATTATGTCCAAAATATATAAAGATTCCTCAAAACCCAATATGAAGAAAACAAATAATCCAATTTAAAAATGGGCAAAGGCTTAAACAGATACTCTACCAAAACAAATAAAGAGATGGCAATTAAGTTCATGGAAAGATAGATGCTAAATATCATTAACCATTAGGGAATGCAAACCCACAATGAGACAGCACTACATACCTATTCAAATAGCTAAAAACTGGGGCAAGGGACATTATCATGCTCATGAGCAGAAGGAGAAACTGGAACTCTTATATTTTGCTACTGGGAATGCAAAATTGCAAGCACTTTGGAAAACAGCTTGAGTTTCTTAAAAAGTTAGCCATATTTATCATTTGACCCAGTATTTACTCCTAGATATTTATTCAAAAGAGAAATTAAAATATGTGTCCACACAAAGATTTGAATATGAATATTCATTGCAGTTTTATTTGTAATAGCCAAAAAATGGAAACCTAAATGTCCACCCACAGGTGAATGGATTTAAAACGTTGTTATATAAGTACAATGGAGTACTACTCAAAAAGAAAAAAAAGGAACAAACTATTGATACATGTAATATAAATCATAAGGACTGAAATGTGTCCATTGGATTTGGTACCTAGCTGCTGGTTTACTTGTCGGGGCAGTATCAACTGTATGGTTATGTATAAGAAAGGACCATACAGTGTATTGGGAGTAACTAAGAAGTGAAGGAGTAGGGTCATAATTGAAAGACTCATTTTTCAAGGAGGTTGATTGTGAAGGAAAAGAGAAGTTAAATTGCTCATCTAGAGGATGATAAAGATTGAATTTAGGAGTGAGCTCTGAGCAAATTTACAGACTATAGGGAAAGGCACAATATAGAGGCAGTGGTTGAAAACCTGAGAGAAGATAAGAGATGGAACAAAGTCCTCAGAAAAACTGAAGAAGAGGGTCTAGAGACAGAAAAGTAGAGGCAAGTTGAATAATGCTGGCACATGTATCTGTCTGTGGGTGGAACAGGAAGCTACCCAGTTCCTGGATCCTCTGGCTTTATTTTCTCTGTGAAGTAAAGGATGAAGTCATCTGTGGAAAGTGAAGAAGAGGTGGAGTAGGAACTTGAGTGATAGAGGTTTGAAATAGCTGCTGTTGGCAGTGGAGAAAAGAAATGACTTGAGACAAGTTGAGACTTGCTGGAGAACACAGAAGGTCCAGCAAAGGTTATAAACCATGAACTACGTCAAATGTCATGAAAGTGTCTAAATGTCTGGGCACAAGTCTCAAGAAAATAAGGAGAAAGGTACTTTCATCACTTGCCAGGCTGTTAATAGTTTGTGGTTCACAATAGTGGCATTAACTTAGACTACTATAGTTGCCTTTTAGCTTCTGGACTTGTTTCTACTGCATATTATTCTCCTCAGTACTCTAAGCACCTTATAAAAATAAACCTGATTATTTCAATCATCTGTTTAACTCATTCAATAGCTTCCAAGCTTCAGGTATAAAAGTAGCAAACAAGATCCATCTTAATCTCATCTCTTAGCAATCACTCTCTCTCTTGTCCATCTCATCTTTTACTCTAGTCAGAATGAACTAATTCCAGGTTCCCAAACATACCATGGTGTCTCATGTCTCCATGACTTTGAACATGAAATTCCCTCTAACTGAGCTGCCCTTTCCCTCATCTCTTGACCTTTCACAATCAAAATTTAACTCAGTTACTTCCCTAATTTTGCCTACTACATAAACAGTGCACTGTGTAACTATATGGGCTACCATTCACAATGTAATGCTGTAAGAAGTGGCCCCTCAAACTGTACAAACTGAAGCTCGGGGTGCCCCACCCATATCTTCCCACAGTAAACATCCTGTGCCTAACTATATGTATATCTTCACTGTAAATCTATTTACAAAGATTTAAGTACAAGCTTCTTCAAGGTAGGAATTGTGTCAGGGAAGCTTCCTTGGACTCATAAATTAGACTAGGTACCATAATCATTTTGTTTTCCTCCATGAAACAAATATAATAGGTACGAATAGAGAATAAAAACAGCTAATATTTGTTGAGCACTATGGGCAAGGCACTGTATTAAGCATTTCATATGTATTATCTCATTTAATTCTAAGAACCTGAAATTATGTACCATTATATCTCTACTTTATAGAAGAGGAAACTGAGGCTCAAAGAGCTACAGCCACTTGCGTAAAGTTACACAGCCAATAAGTAGCAAAATGTGCATCTAGGTAAATTATTATCTCAAGAGATTTGTTTAATCTCTGCCTCCCCTATTTAATATATTAATTTTGTTCCCAGTATACCCTCAGTGCTCAAAGCACACAGGTCTTCAATAAAAATGTTTACTAGCTTAAATATGACTCTAATTCAGACCTTTTCATTTAGTCCTACTAAATTTCCGCTTGTCAATTTCTGCCCGTCATTCTCAGCACTCTCTCTGAATACCTGTCATCTACTATACTAGCCATCATTCCAAGTTCCTACTGATTTGGAAATTTGATAAGCCTTATATGTTATTATCCACGTTATCAATAAAAATGGTGCAGAGTCCTGTGTTTAGGTTCAGAAAATTATTTTTGACATATTAAATCTGGACATTCACCCAACTACTCTGATGTTGCAGCTCTTTAAACTATTTAACAGGCTCAAGAATAGACCCATCACATTAGTAGGATTTTTCACAAAACATTATTTTGCTTTAACTTTTCTCAAGGCTTGCAGTTCCTTCGGCAGGTAGATAATTCATTATTTATTAGCTTCCAAATGTACTTCTCCGCGTTTCTCATTCTGTCACGATTCCTTTCTACTAATCCCCTATTTGTCATAAAAGCTCCAGAAGAAGGAGTGGTGAATAAGATGTTCCATATTACTAAATGACTTTATGGGGGTAAGGGGATAAATCTTCAACAGTTTGACTCTACAGACAGTATCTTTGGAGAAAGGAATTAGGACCTTTTTTTATATAGACAAATACAGATAAAACATAAAAGCACTTTCAGACTGCAAAATTATCTCCTTTCAGTACAGCATTTCAGCAAATACTTTTAAAAGAACAAAGTTCATTAAGATACAATAAAATGTTTTTAAAACCCTGAGAAATGAAATGAGAAAATGAGTAGAATGAGGAAAAAATGGTATACATATATAAATCATATTAAATTTTAAATTACTTTTCCTCTTGGAGCTTTATAATTGTAGTATACTATCATCAGACATTAATATTACTCACCCATGATGTTTATTTGGGGGTAAATTGTTCCACTTGTGTTACCAAACTGACAATGTAACAAACAGAAAAACAGGTAAGAGGTGACTTGGTTATTGTCTTAAACAGTTGTCAATCTGCCATAATTTAATAAATTTTTGTTAAAATTATTTATCCCATAGTTTGTGTTAATTCTGTAACACACATGGTTTTAGTATTAAATTTTTCATCATTATTCAAAGACACCATAGTATATTTTAGTGAATTTAAAAATGTTTACCTAAAATGTTAGACAACAGGTTATGATTTTAATAAGGACTTTTTAAATCTGTAAGTGAAAATCCTCAGTCACCCTCTAAGACTTTCTAAGTGTAACAGGAAGCTTAAAAATGGCATGTACCTTCAGTGAAAGAGGAGTAAATGAAAGGAAATGGACATAGAGTTAGTATCAGATACAGAACTACTGACCAGGACAGCAGGGCAATAAAACTCAGAATTTTAAGCCACAAAATAAAGATTATGGAATTCTAAGAAAAAAATGCCCAAAGCCTGCCCCATCTATAATTGTTTTCTCTTTCTTTCTATAGAGTTTCAATACTCTATTCTTATTCATGCAGTTTCAACAGACATTAATTACCCTTCAAATCTTCCCCACTAAACTACATGCCATGATTTTCTTAAAAAAATAATCTTGTAAGAATTTAAGAAATCCATTATATCCCCTGTATAGCAAAACTGAAAGAAGCAATCATCAATTACTAGAGCATTAATTGAGTGTATTGGATGAGGTGATCTTTGTGTCTATTCTGCCTGTGCAATCACAAAAGGCACATTACTCTCAAATTCAAGTTGGGAACTCAAGTGATATTGAAATAGCACACAAATTAGCTGGTGCTACTTTCATCACTAGCACTGCTGAATCATAACCGAGGCAATGGAAAAATCATCACTAGGATAGTTCAAAATCTCTTTTTTAATGTCTCTTTTCAATTTTCCTCCAACAAGACTATGGGCTCCTTTTACAAAAACTTCATAGAATTACAGAATGGTGAAAACACTGAAACTGGAAAAACTAGTACTTCAACCTTCAACTCTCAACAACTTGAATCACTTGGGAAGTCTATATGTAAAACTAACTGTTTCTCCCAGCATCAGTTATAGACCATGTTCCCACAGCATTTTACAAAGTAAGAGTTAGTTATATGAAGATGCAACTCTTAAATAACAGCAGGTGCTCTGTATTAAAATTCAGGGGTTATTTCCTAAAAGGAAATTCCCCCAAACTCAGATTCAAAAACAACAAAATCACGAGTTAAGTAAAGAGAAAAACAATTAGTTTACTTTAACAAAAAATAATTATTTTTATTTGTTGAGGTAAAAAAAGTGATGAAACTAATAATTATGCAAATATCTTAAAAACTGTAAGGGACACCATAAAAAGTTGGCTAGAGAGAAATTTAAAAGGTATTCCTCAAAGAACCACTTTTATATTTAACCTAGTTTGTCATTACCTGTGGTTTGAAAGGTTTGAATAAATGGAGCAACCATGCTCCAAAGTATACAGATTCCGTATAAACTCTTTTTTATTTGTTCCTTCAAAGATTCAGTAAAATGTTATAAGGAATAAAACAAACTCATCATATTCACTAATTAGAAAATGGAATTTATTAACTTACTACATCCTCCATTTATCTTTCCTTAAGAACTTAAAAAACAATTTTTTTATATCATTAATCTACAATCACATGTGCAACATCATGGTAGCTAGACTCCCCACATCAAGTCCCCACCACATACCCCATTACAGTCACTGTTCATCCTTGTAGTGAGAGGCTATAGAATCACTACTTGTCTTCTCTAAGTGGTACAGCCCTCCCTGTGCCCCCACTACATTATGTCTGCTAATCATAATGCCCCTTTTTCCCACTTGTCCCTCCCTTCCCACCCATTCTCCCCAGTCCCCTTCCCTTTGGTAACTCTTAGTCCATTCTTTCTTGGGTTCTGTGAGTCTGCTACTGTTTTGTTCCTTCAGTTTTTTTCTTTGTTCTTATACTCCACATATGAGTGAAATCATTTCATACTTGTCTTTCTCTGCCTGGCTTATTTCACTGAGCATAATACCCTCTACTCCATCCAGGTTGTTGCAAATGGTAGGATTTATTTTCTTCTTATGGCTGAATAATATTCCATTGTGTATTTGTACCACATCTTCTTTATCCATCATCTATTGATGGACACTTAGGTTACTTCCATTTCTTGGCTATTACAAATAATACTGCGAAAAACATAGGGGAGCATATATCTTTTTCAAACTGGGCTCCTGCATTCTTAGAGTAAATTACTAGAAGTGGAATTCCTGGGTCAAATGGCTATTTTGAGTTTTTTGAGGAACCTCCATACTGCTTTCCACAATGCTTGTACTAATTTGCATTCCCACCAGCAGTGTAAGGAGGGTTCCCCTTTCTCCACATCCTCGCCAACATTTGTTGTTGTTTGTGTTTTGGATATTGGCCATCCTTACTGGTGTGAGGTGATATCTCATTGTGGTTTTAATTTGCATTTCTCTGATGTGGAGCATCTTTTCATGTGCCTGTTGGCCATCTGAATTTCTTCTTTGGAGAAGTGTCTGTTCACATCCTCTCCCCATTTTTTAATTGGCTTATTTGCTTTTTGTTTGTTGAGGTGTGTGAGTTCTTTGCGTATTTTGGATGTCAACCCCTTATCAGATATGTGATTTATGAATATATTTTCCCATACTGTAGGATGTCTTTTTGTTCTACTGATGGTGTCCTTTGCTGTACAGAAGCTTTTCAGCTTCATATAGTCCCACTTGTTCGTTTTTGCTTTTGTTTCCCTTGCCCGGGAGATACGTTCATGAAGAAGTTGCTCATGTTTATGTCCAAGAGATTTTTGCCTGTTTTTTTCTAAGAGTTTTATGGTTTCATGACTTATATTCAGGACTTTGATCCATTTTGAGTTTACTTTTGTGTATGGGGTTAGAAAATGATCCAGTTTCATTCTCTTACATGTAGCTATCCAGTTTTGCCAACATCATCTGTTGAAGAGGCTGTCATTTCCCCATTGTATGTCCAAGGCTCCTTCATCATATATTGACCGTATGTGTTTGGGTTATTATCTGGACTCTATTCTGTTCCACTAGTCTGTGGGTCTGTTCTTGTGCCAGTGCCAAATTGTCTTGATTACAGTGGCTTTGTAGTAGAGCTTGAAGTTGGGAAGAAAGATCCCCCCTCTTTATTCTTCCTTCTCAGGTTTGCTATGGCTATTCAGGGTCTTCTGTGGTTCCATATGAATTTTAGAACTATTTGTTCCAGTTTGTTCAAGAATGTTGTTGGTATTTTGATAGGAATTGCACTGAATCTGTAGATTGCTTCAGGTAGTATAGCTATTTTTGACAATATTTATTCTTCCTAGCCAAGAGCATGGGATGAATTTCCATTTGTTAGTGTCCTCTTTAATTTCTCTTAGGAGCATCTTGTAGTTTTCAGGATATAGGTTTTTCACTTCCTTCATTATGTTTATTCCTAGGCATTTTATTTTTTGATGCAATTGTGAATGGAATTGTTTTCCTGATTTCTCTTTCTGTTAGCACATTGTTAGTGTATAGAAAAGCAACAGATTTCTGTGTATTAATTTTGTATCCTGCAACTTTGCTGAATTCAGATATTACTTCAAGTAGTTTTGGAATGGAGTCTTAAGGGTTTTTTATGTACAGTATCATGTCATCTGCAAATAGTGACAGTTTGACTTCTTCTTTACCAATCTGGATGCCTTTTATTTCTTTGTTTCGTCTGATTGCTGTGGCTAGGACCTCCAGTACTATGTTGAATAACAGTGGGGAGAGTAGGCACACCTGTCTTGTTCCCAATCTTAGGTGAAAAGCTTTCAGCTTCTCGCTGTTAAGTATGATGTTGGCTATGGGTTTGTCATATATGACCTTTATGATGTTGAGGTACTTGCCCTCTATACCCATTTTGTTGAGAGTTTTTATCATGAATGGATGTTGAATTTTGTCAAATGCTTTTTCAGCATCTATGGAGATGATCATGTGGTTTTTGTTCTTTTTGTTGATGTGGTGGATGATGTTGATGGATTTTCGAATGTTGTACCATCCTTGCATCCCTGGGATGAATCCCACTTGATCATGGTGTATGATCCTCTTGATGTATTTTTGAATTCGGTTTGCTAATATTTTGTTGAGTATTTTTGCATCTATGTTCATCAGGGATATTGGTCTGTAATTTTCTTTTTTGGTGGGGTCTTTGCCTGGTTTTGGTATTAGAGTGATGCTGGCTTCACAGAGTGAGTTTGGAAGTATTCCTCCTCTTCTTTTTTTGGAAAACTTTAAGGAGAATGGGTATTGTGTCTTCTGCATATGTCTGGTAAAATTCAGCCGTGAATCCATCTGGTCCAGGGATTTTGTTCTTGGGTAGTTCTTTGATTACCGATTCAATTTCATTGCTGGTAATTGGACTGTTTGATTTTCTGTTTGTTCCTTGGTCTGTCTTGGAAGGTTGTATTTTTCTAAGAAGCCCATTTCTTCTAGGTTTGCCAGCTTGTTACCATATAGATTTTCATAGTATTCTCTTATAATTCTTTGTATTTCTGATGACCGTTGTGATTTTTCTTTCTCATTTCTGATTCTGCTTATGTGTGTAATTCTCTTTTTCTCTTAATACGTCTGGCTAGGGGTTTATCTATTTTGTTTATTTTTTCAGAGAACCAGCTCTTGGTTTCATTGATTTTTTTTCTATTGTTTTATTCTTCTCAATTTTATTTATTTCTTCTCTATCTTTATTATATCCCTCCTTCTGCTGACCTTGGGCCTCATTTGTTCTTTTCCAATTTCAATAATTGTGACTTTATACTATTCATTTGAGATTTTTTCTTCCTTCTTTAAATAGGCCTGGATTGCAATATACTTTCCTCTTAGAACTGCCTCTGCTGTGTCCCACAGAAGTTGGGGCTTTGAGCTGTTGTTGTCATTTGTCTCGACACATTGCTTGATCTCTGTTTTTATTCGGTTATTGACCCATTGATTATTTAGGAGCATGTTGTTAAGCCTCCATGTGTTTGTGAGCCTTTTTGTTTTCTTTGTACAATTTATTTCTAGCTTTATACCTTTGTGATCTGGGAAGTTGGTTGGTAGAATTTCAGTATTTTTGAATTTACTGAGGTTCTTTTTGTGGCCTAGTATGTGGTCTATTCTGGAAAATGTTCCATGTGCACTTGAGAAGAATGTGTATCCTGCTGCTTTTGGGTGTAGAGTTCTGTAGATGTCTGTTAGGTCCATCTGTTCTAGTGTGTTGTTCAGTGCCTCTGGGTCCTATTATTTCCTGTCTGGTTGATCTGTTCTTTAGAGTGCGTGGTGTGTTGAAGTCTCCTAAAAAGAATGCATTGCATTCTATTTCCTCCTTTAATTCTGTTAGTATTTGTGTCCCATATGTCGGTGCTCCTGTGTTGGGTGCATATATATTTATAATGGTTATATCTTCTTGTTGGACTGAACCTTTTATCATTATGTAATTGTCCTTCTTTATCTCTTGCTACTTTCTTTGTTTTGAAGTCTATTTTGTCTGATACAAGTACTGCAACACCGGCTTTTTTCTCCCTGTTTGCATAAAATATCTTTATTCATCCCTTCACTTTTGGTCTGTGTATATCTTTGGGTTTGAGGTGAGTTTCTTGTAGGCAGGATATAGATGGGTCTTGCTTTTTTATCCATTCTGTTACTCTGTGTCTCTTGATTGGTGCATTCAGTCCATTTACATTTAGGGTGATTATTGATAGATATGTACTTATTGCCATTGCAGGCTTTGGATTCGTGGTTAACAAAGGTTCAAGGGTAGCTTCTTTACTATCTAACAGTCTAGCTTAACTCTCTTATTAAGCTGTTATAAGCACAGTCTGATGATTCTTTATTTCTCTCCCTTCTTATTCTTCCTCCTCCATTCTTTATATGTTAGGTGTTTGATTCTGTACTCTTTTGTGTGTCCTTTGTCTGTTTTTGTGGATAGTTGCTTTATTTTTTGCCTTTAGAATTTGAACGGTCTGCTTTCTTTGCTATGATTTTATTTTCTCTGGTGACATCTATTTATCATTAGGAGTGCTTACACCTAAAAAAGTCCCTTTAAAATATCCTGTACAGGTGGTTTGTGGGAAGCAAATTCCCTCAACGTCTGCTTGTCTGGAAATCGTTTAATCCCTCCTTCAAATTTAAATGATATTCGTGCTGGATACAATATTCTTGGTTCGAGGCCCTTCTGTTTCATTACGTTAAATACATCATGCCATTGTCTTCTGGCCTGTATGGTTTCTGTTGAGAAGTCTGATGATAGTCTGATGGGTTTTCCTTTGTAGGTGATCTTTTTTCTCTCTCTGGCTGGCTTTAATACTCGTTCCTTGTCTTTGATATTTGCCATTTTAATTATTATATGTCTTGGTGTTGTCTTCCTTGGGTCCTTTGTGTTGGGAGATCTGTGGGCTTCCATGGTCTGAGAGACTATTTCCTTCCCCAGCTTGGGGAAGTTTTTGGCAATTATTTCTTCAAAGACACTCTCTATCCCTTTTTCTCTCTCTTCTTCTGGTACCCCTATAATGCGAATATTGTTCCGTTTGGATTAGTAACACAGCTCTGTTAATATTCTTTCATTCCTAGAGATCCTTTTATCTCTCTCTGCCCCAGCTTCTCTGTACTCCTGTTCTCTCATTTCTATTCCATTAACAGTCTCTTGCACCTCATCCAGTCTGCTCTTAAGGCCATCTATCCATTGTTTCCTTTCTGTAATCTCCCTCCGGACTTCATCCCTTAGCTCTTGCATATTTCTCTGTAGGTTCATCAGCATAGTTGTGACTTTTATTTTGAATTCTTTTTCAGGAAGATTGGTTAAATCTATCCCACCAGGCCCTCTCTCTAGAGTTGTCTGAGTGATTTGTGACTGGACCAGATTCTTCTGTCTTTTCATGGTGATAGAAGTGGTTGCAGGCAGGTGGCCCGTGTGTCAGCTGGGAAAACAAAGGCCCTTCCTACTTGTTGATCACCTTGCCCTTCTCCGCTGCCTGTGCCAGTTACCCGCACACCGGGAGGCAGTCCCTGGGATAATCCTCTGAGCTGCCATGGGTGGGGCCGCCCTCAGGCTAGCCTAGAGCACTGCGGGGGTGGCAGCCACGCTGGGTGCATTCTACAGCAAGGACGGGCCCTTCGCATCTTCCAGACCTTGCTCTGGTTTCTGCAGCCTGTGCCGGTTATGCGCACACCAGGAGGCAGTGTCTGGGATAATCCCCTGAGCTGCTGTGGGCAGGGCCACCCTCAGGCTAGCCTAGAGCACTGCAGGGGGTGGCAGCCACACTGGGTGCTTTCTCCTGCAAGGACAGGCCCCTTCGCACCTTTCGGACCTTGCTCCAGCTTCTGCTGCACGTCCAGGTTAGTTGCGTGCTGAGAGGAGACTCGGTGTGGTTGCTGTGGGCGGGGCCGCTCTCCGACTGCTCCACAGCTGTGGCAGGTCAGCCGGTCCATTTGCAGTGCCGGCCCGGGGGGAACCAATGGCAGGCTGCTTATCACCATGAGGGGCCTCAGTGGGGTTGCTTTCCCCGGCATGGGGTTAGGGGGCCCAAAGTTCCTCAAGATTCCCAGCCTGCTGGGCTATTTGCTGGGACGATTTTGTTCAGCTGTTAGGCCCTTGTCCCTTTAAGACTTTAAAAAAAAGAGCCCACTTTTCTTTTGTCCCAGGGAGCCAGCTGTGGGGACCCGCTCGCAATCTCCGTCCCAGATCCTGCCCTTCCACTTCTCTAATATCCAGCACACAATGCGATGTGTGTCTGTGCTCCTGGTGTAGATCACCAGGGCTGGTTATTTAGCAGTCCTGTGCTTCCACTCCCTTCCCACTCTGATTCTTTTCCTCCCGCCGGTGAGCTGGGGTGGGGTAGTGCTCAGGTCCCACTGGGTCAGGGCTTTGTATCTTACCCTTTTCGTGAGGTGCTGAGTTGTGAGGTGCTGAGTTCTCGCAGGTGTAGATGTAGCCTGGCTCTTGTACAGTATCTTCTGGTCTCTCTTTTAGGAATAGTTGTATATGTTGTATTTTCAAAAACATATATGGTGTTGGGAGGAGATTTCCGCCACCCTATTCATGCTGCTATCCTGAGTACTCCTCTCAAGATTTCAAATTTAATCTCTACCATTTGTACAGAGCCCCAAAATAAAACTAAAGAATATATTGTTTAAGGAATTTTGAGGGCTGTGGGCGGGGCATTGAGTGTGTGACAGAATTGTTCTAAAACTGGACGACAGTGATAGTTGCACACTGTAGTATGTAAATTATATCTCAATAAACTCTTTTAAAAATAAAGCATCAAAAATACCTAGGAATAATACACTAACGATGAACTAACAGAAAGAGAAATCAGAAAAAAATTCCATTCACAATTGCATCAAAAAGAATAAAACACCTAGGAATAAATCCAACGAAGGAAGTGAAAGACCTGTACTCTGAAAACTACAAGATATTCCTAAGAGAAATTGAAGAGGACACTAACAAATGGAAATGCATCCCATTTTCTTGGCTAGGAAGAATCAATATTGTCAAAATGGCTATACTACCCAAAGCAATCTACAGATTCAACGCAATCCCTATCAAACTACCAACAGCTTTCTTCAATGAACTAGAACAAATAATTCTAAAATTCATATGGCACCGCAAAAGACCCCGAATAGCCAAAGCAATCCTGAGAACGAAGAATAAAACAGGGGGAATTACACTCCCTGACTTCAAGCTCTACTACAAAGCCACAGTAATCAAGACAATTTGGTATTGGCACAAAAACAAACCCACAGATCAGTGGAATAGAATAGAAAATCCAAACATCAACCCAAACACATACAGTCAATTAATATTTGATAAGGGAGCCTGGGATATACAATGGGGAGATGATGGCCTCTTCAGCAGCTGGTGTTGTAAAAACTGGACAGCCACATGTAAGAGAATGAAATTGGATTACTGTCTAACCCCATACACAAAGGTAAACTCAAGGTGGATCAAAGACCTGAATGTAGGAGGACATCCGGGAAGATGGCGGTGTGAGCAGGGCGGCAGAAATCTCCTCCCAACACTATATTTATCTACGAAAACACAGAAAATACATCTATTCCTAAAAGAGAGACGAGAATACACAGGAAAGCGCACAGCGTGCAGCTACACCCGAGAGGACTCGGCACCCCAAGAGGAGGGTAAGATCCGGAGCCGCGACCCGGCGGGACCCGAGCCCTCCCCCACCCCAGCGCACCGGCGGGAGGAGAGGATTCAGAGCCGGGAGGGAGTGGAAGTGCACCCCGCGAAGTAGCCAGCCCCGGGCATCTGTGCGGGGAGCGCTGACCCACACTGCACAGTGCAGCGGAGATTGGAGAGACAGAGCGGCAGGTTCTGAGCAGGGAACCGCCAGGCTGCTTGCAGCCGGCTCCCGGGAAGGAAAAAAAAAAAAAGCGCGCGCTTTCTTCAGCGATCTTAAAGAGACAGGAGCCCAGCGGAGGAGCCGGATCGCCCCAGCACACGCAGCCCAGCAGGCTGGGAGTCCTGGGGAGTTTCAGATGCCTTAGCTGGCGACTGAGGAAGCGTAGCCATACTTAACCCTTCTCACTGGGATCAACAACCTCCTATTCGTTCCCACCCCTGCCAGAGCGATAAAGGGCCCTGCGGAGCGGCACAGTCACAGCTGTGGAATAGTGGGGCAATAGCGCCACCTACAGCATTCCCACAGAATCTACGTCCGGTGGGCATTGTTTTTGTTTTTTGTTTTGTTTTTTCTTTCCTTTCCATTTCTCTTTTTTTCTTTCTTTCTTCTTTTTTTTTCTCTTTTTTTTTCTTCTCTTTTTAAAGTCTTAAAGAGCCCAGCTGACATATGTGGCAACTATCAGTGACCAATTCGATAGCCATGAAAAGACAGAGGAATATGGTTCAGACCAAAATCAACCAGACAACCCCAGAGAGGGAGTCTGAAGGGATGGAAATGCACAGTCTTCCTGAAAAAGAATTCAGAATAAAAGTCATAACCATGCTGATGGACCTACAGAGAAATGTGCAAGAGCTGAGGGAGGAAGTAAGGGAACTGAGGAAAGACAATACAGAAATCAGACAAGCGATCGACGGGCTTAACAGCAGAATGGATGAGATGCGAGAGACTGTTAATGGAATAGAAAACAGAGAACAGGAGTACAGAGCAGCTGAGGCAGAGAGAGATAAAAGGATTTCTAGGAATGAAAGAATATTAAGAGAACTGTGTGACCAATCCAAACGGAACAATATTCGCATTATAGGAGTACCAGGGAAGAAGAGAGAGAAAAAGGGATAGAAAGTGTCTTTGAAGAAATAATTGCTGAAAACTTTCCCTCGCTGGGGAAGGAAGTAGTCTCGCAGTCCACCGAAGCTCATAGATCTCCCAACACAAGGGACCCAAGGAAGACAACACCAAGACACATAATAATTAAGATGGCAAAGATCAAAGATAAAGACAGGGTATTAAAGGCAGCTAGAGAGAGAAAAAAGATCACCTACAAAGGAAAACCCATCAGACTATCATCAGACTTCTCAACAGAAACCTTACAGGCCAGAAGAGAATGGCATGATATATTTAACGTTATGAAACAGAAGGGCCTCGAACCAAGAATATTGTATCCAGCACGATTATCATTTAAATATGATGGAGGGATTAAACAATTTCCAGATAAACGAAAGTTAAGAGAATTTGCGTCTCATAAACCACCACTACAGGATATCTTAAATGGACTGCTCTAGATGGAAGCACACCTAAGGCTAAAAAGATGTCACCAGAGGAAAAAAAAATCATAGCAAAGAAAGCAGACCATCCAAATACTAACTAAAGGCAAAGAATAAAACACCTATTATAGAAAGAATGGAGGAGGAGGAATAAGAAGGAGAGAAAGAAAGAAACATCAGACTGTGTTTACAATAACTTAACAAGAAAGTTAAGTTAGATTGTTAGATAGTAAAGAAGCAACCCTTGAACCCTTGGTAACCACGAATCTAAAGCCAGCAATGGCAATAAGTACATACCTATCAATAATCACCCTAAATGTAAATGGACTGAATGCACCAATCAAAAGACACAGAGTAACAGAATGGATAAAAAAGCAAGACCCATCTATATGCTGCCTACAAGAAACTCACCTCAAATCCAAAGATATACACAGACTAAAAGTGAAGGGATGGAAAAAGATATTTCATGCAAACAACAAAGAGAAAAAAGCAGGTGTTGCAGTACTTGTATCAGACAAAATAGACTTCAAAACGAAGAAAGTAGCAAAAGATAAAGAAGGACATTACATAATGATAAAGGGGTCAGTCCAACAAGAAGATATAACCATTATAAATATATATGCACCCAACACAGGAGCGCCAGCATATGTGAGACAAATACTAACAGAATTAAAGGAGGAAATAGACAGCAATGCATTCATCTTAGGAGACTTCAACACACCACTCACTCCAGAGGACAGATCAACCAGACAGAAAATAAGTAAAGACACAGAGGCACTGAACAACACACTAGAACAGATGGACCTAACAGACATCTACAGAACTCTACACCCAAAAGCAACAGGATACACATTCTTCTCAAGTGCACATGGAACATTTTCCAGAATAGACCACATACTAGACCACAAAAAGAACCTCAGTAATTTCAAAAATATTGAAATCCTACCAACCAACTTCTCAGATCACCAAGGTATAAAACTAGAAATAAATTTTAGAAAGAAATCAAAAAGGCTCACAAATACATGGAGACTTAACAACACTCTCCTAATTAATCAATGGGTTAACGACCAAATCAAAACAGAAATCAAAGAATATATGGAGACTAATGACAACAACAACACAAAGCCACAACTTCTGTGGGACGCAGCAAAGGCAGTTCTAAGAGGAAAGTATATTGCAATCCAGGCCTATTTAAAGAAGGAAGAACATTCCCAAATGAATAGTCTAAAGACACAATTACTGAAATTGGAAAAAGAAGAACAAATGAGGCCCAAAGTCACCAGAAGGAGGGACATAATAAAGATTAGAGAAGAAATAAATAAAATTGAAAAGAATAAAACAATAGAAAAAATCAATAAAACCAAGAGCTGGTTCTTTGAAAAAATAAACAAAATAGATAAACCCTAGCCAGACTTATTAAGAGAAAAAGAGAATCTACACACATAAACACAATCAGAAATGAGAAAGGAAAAATCAAGATGGACCCCACAGAAATACAAAGAATCATAAGAGAATATTATGAGAATCTATATGCTAACAAGCTGGAAAACATAGAAGAAATGGACAACTTCTTAGGAAAATACAACCTTCCAAGACTGACCAAGCAAGAAACAGAAAAACTAAACAGACCAATCACCAGTGACGAAATCGAATTGGTAATCAAAAAACTACGCAAGAACAAAACCCCTGGGCCTGATGGATTCACCTCTGAATTCTACCAGACATATAGAGAAGAAATAACACCGACTCTCCTTAAAGTATTCCAAAAAATAGAAGAGGAGGGAATACTTCCAAACTCATTCTATGAAGCTAGCATCACTCCAATACCACAATCTGGAAAAGACCTCACCAAAAAAGAAAATTACAGACCAATATCCCTGATGAATGTAGATGCAAAAATACTCAAGAAAATATTAGCAAACCGAATT
>JAVSCE010001292.1:0-10847 GCA_032199065.1 Smutsia gigantea | reverse complement strand
AGTTTTCCTGAGTGTGGTCATTGCCATGTGTGCAGGGGTGTCACTGTGGTTTAATTTGCATTTCCATAGTAACTAATGCTGTGTGATGCCTGTTTATGTGCTTGTGTGTTTGTATGTCTTAACCTTGAGTCTTTTGTGCACTTTAAAAATTGGGATGTTGTCTTGTTGCCCTGTACGAGTTTGTGGTGTTTTCTGGATAACAGGCTCTTGTCAGATGTACTATGTGTAGATATTTTCTTCCATTCTGTTTTTTTTTTCACATTCTGTTTGGTGACTTTTGATGCAGAAAAGTTTTTAATTTGGGGTAACTCTAATTTATGCTTTATTCTGTTGCTTGTCCTTTGGTGTCAGATCTGAGAAACCATGGCTAAATCCAAGGTCATGAACGTTTATCCTCATGTGTTCTGGAGTCTATAATTTTACCTGTTACATTTAAGCCCTTTATTTTGAGTTAATATTTGTATGTGGTGTGTGTTAAGGATTCAGTTTCATTTCTCTGCATGTGGACAGCCAGTTGCCCAGCACTGTTTGCCGAAAAAACACATTCTTCCCCTAGTTTAATGTTGTTCACCCTTGTCAGAAATCAACTGACCATTTGTAGTCATTTTTGGGCTTTCCATTCAGGTTTGTTCACCTGCATATACATTAGACCCTTGAATAACATGGGGGTTAGTGGTGCTGACACCCCACAGAGTCATAATCTACACAGAACAACTGCTTACCCTACAACTTAAGTGTTATCCTAAAACTGGTTTCCTATTTTGACTGGAAGCCTTACCAATAATATAGTCTATTAACATATTTTGTACATTATACAATTATGTGCTGTATTCTTACAGCAAAGTAAGCTAGAGAGAATCAAATGTTTCAAATTGTTGTCTCAACATTTTTCAATGTGTTTGTGGGGAAAAAAATCTGTTTAGGTGGACCTGCACCGTTCACACACCCTGCTGTCCAAGGATCAACTGTGTGTCTTTAAGCCAGTGTCACAGTGCTTTATTTACTGTTACTTTGTACTAGGAGTCTATTTTGGGAAGCCTGAACCTCCAGCTTTTCTTTGCCAAGATTGTTTCCAAGGGCTCATTGGGGTCCCTGGCAATATCATATGTGTTAGGATCAGCTTGTGCATTTCTTCCAAAAAGGCTTTGGGAATTTTCATAGGAACTGTACTGAGTTTGTAAGTTGCATTTGTGACATTGCCATCATAGCGATATAAAGTCTTCCATCATCATGGGAGGACCTTATAATTACTTAGGTTTAATTTAGTTTTTAAATTATCATTGTTTTATAATTTTCAATATACAAGATTTGCACATAAAGTCTAATCCTAAGTATTTTATTAATCTTGACATTATTTAATATAGATTTAAAAAATTCCTTTTGAGATTATTTATTGATGTATACAAATAAACATGTTTGTGTCCTGGTGTGTTTTCTTTTAACTTTGCTCAGTTGACAAGCTTAACGTTGGAAAATTAAGATTTAAGATTTTGGGGATTTAATAATTTAGACATGTAGGATTAGGATATTAATTACTAGAATTTAAGAAATAGAGGTTTGCAAACCAGCGAGGAGCAGTTTGCTTACGGATTTGGTATAGAATCAGGTTAGGAATGAGAGGAGGGGTCAGTTAGGGTATGTGTTAGGGTTGGGGTACGTAGTAGGGTTGGGGCTAGGGTTAGGGTATGGGTTGGGGTAGGGCTAGGGCTAGGATTAGGGTTAGCAAAAGTAAACAAGTGGGGCTACATCAAACTAAATGGCTTCTGTGCAGCAAATGAAACCCTCTACCAAACAAAAAGGCAACGTACTGATGGGAGAATATATTTTGAAATGATACATCTGATAAGGGGTTGATATCCAAAATACATAAAGAACTCAGGACTTGGCAGCAGAAAACAAATATTCCAAGTAAAATTATGGATAGAGGACCTGAATAGATATATTCCCAAATAAGATATACAGATGGCCAACAGGCACATGAAAAGATACTCAAAATAACTAGTCATCAGGAAGATGCAAATCAAAACCACAATAAAATGTCACCTCACACCAGTCAGGATGGCTGTTACCAAAAAAACAAGAAATAACAAGTTAGTCAGGATGTGGAGAAAAGGGAGCCCTACCGCACTGTTGGTGGGAGTGTAAATTGGTGCAGCCACCATGGGAAGTAGTATGCAGGTTCCTAAAAACAAATACCATTCAACCAAGTAATTCCACTTCTGGAGATTTACCCAAAATAAAATTTAATTCAAAAGGACATATGTGCACTATTTACAATAGCCAAGAAATGGAAACAACTTAAGTGTCCATCAATAGATGAATGGATAAAGAAGATGTGGTGCATAGACACAATGGAATATTATTCAGCCATAAGAAGAAAACAAATCCTACCATTTGCAACAACATGGATGGAGCTAGAGGGTATTATGCTCACTGAAATAAGCCAGGTGGAGAAAGACAAGTATCAAATGATTTCACTCATCTGTGGAGTATAAGAACAAAGGAAAAACTGAAGGAACAAAACAGCAGCAGACTCACAGAACCCAATAATGGACTAACAGTTACCAAAGGGAAAGGGACTGGGGAGGATGGGTGGGAAGGGAGGGATAAGGGGGAAAAGGGTCATTACGATTAGCATGTATAATGTGGGGGGTGGGACATGGGGAAGGCAGTATAACACAGAGAAGACAAATAGTGATTCTATAGCATCTTACCACGCTGATGGACAGTGACTGTAACGGGTATGTGGTGGGGACTTGATAATCGGTGGAGTCTATAACCATAATGTTCATGTAATTGTACATTAATGATAGCAAAAAAAAAAAGACATATGCACTACTTTGTTTATTGCAGCATTATTTACAATAGCCAAGATATGGAAGCACCATAAGTTTAGTACATCAATATTAATGGATAAAAAAGTGGTACATATACACAATGGAATATTATTCAGCCATAAACAAGATTGAGATCTTGTCATTTGCAGCAATATGGATGGACCTACAGGGTATTATGCTAAGGGAAATAAGCCAGAGAATGAATACTACCATATCATTTCACTTATTGTGGAATCTAAAAAAACAAACAAAAACAAATGAACAAACAAATAAAAATAGACTCATAAATACAGAACAAACTAGTGGTTGCCAGAAGGGAGAGATGTAAGGGAATGAGTAAATCAGGTGAAGGGGATAGAGAGGGACAGACTTCCATTTATAAAATAAGTGAGTCATGGGGATGAAAGTATAGCACAGGGAACATAGTCTATAATATTGTGCTATCTTGTATGGTAACTCATGGTGAGCATTTCATAATGTATGTAACTGTCAGATCACTATGTCATACACCTTAAAGTAATATAATATTGTCTGTCCACAACTATACTATATATTTTTAAAATAAGTTAAAAAATTTTAGAACAAACAAATCCCAATGATTCCAGGAAGAATGGCATTGAGCTGCCATTGGGCCTTAGTGGGCTTTGTAGCCTTGGGTTGATCCCAATGAAGGCAAGTTGAGAGTGCTAGGTGCCAGGAGAGCCAGCCATCGTTGGTCCATGTGTCGAAAGGTCCAAGGCTATGTCCACCCAATGGAGTCTCTAGGATTCAGTGCGGTTGGTGCTGGCAGCAAGATGTTATTCTGGTGGCCGAACCTTGGCTTCAGTGATTCTTCCTTGGTTTGCATTTGCAGTTGTATAGGGGAGGCAGCCGTATGTGTTAGCATGTCTACAGGGCTTAGGGATTCCTTTCGGGGTCTCTCATTCAAACGCCATAGCATGGTCCATAAGTAGAGTGACCATCCCTGCAGACTATTGGTATCTGACTTTAGTCCAGATTTTAACAAGCCATGTGCCTCTCTATCATGCCTGCTGCGGTAGGATTGTATGGCACATGAAACTTCTATTTGATTCCCACCTGTCGCACCCATTCTTGCAGTGTATATCCAGTAAAATGGGTGCCCTGATCACTCTCAATTACCTGTGGTCGGCCACAGCCAGCAAAGAGACACTCCAGGCCTCTTTTGATCATCTGCTGGTTAGCACAATGGGTAGGAGAAGCAACCAGAAGTCCAGTAGCTGTGTCCACACAGGTCATGGTATACCGATATCCTACTGATACAGGTAGAGGCCCAATATAGTCTATCTGCCACCTGACGAGGGGTATAGGCCCCCTAGCTATTGTCCCATGTTGCTGTGGAACTTGGTGTAAGTCCCTTTTGGAGCACACAACACACTCCTGCTGTGCCCTACTAACTTCTTCGAAGGTCAAAGACAAGCCCCACCGACGGGCTACAGCTCACATTGTCTTTGGCCCCACATGCAACAAACGCTGATGTAGCCATTGGGCTACATCAGAGGCAGGCTTTCCTCCTAACCAACGTATCTGGGCCAATTTATCTACATCATTTCCTGGGATACCAGTGGCAAATGACATCACATGGTATACTGTAATTATTTTAGTCTGACCACAGGCCCATAAGTCTTGCCACAATTCTTGCCCCCAAAGGGGTCGGTGACCAACCAGCCAATTGGCGTGGTACCAGGTTGGTAGCCACAGGGTCAAGCCCCAATAGACAGCCCAGCTGTCAGTGCAGACAACTATAGGGGAGGGCTCCTGGTTGATCACAAGCTACACAGCCCACAGCTCTTCCCATTGGCTACTCTTCCCCTCACCATATTGCATCCATATTGTCTCAGTCTTAGGATGGAAAGCTATGGCCCTCCATTTTGGGGGCTGCCCACATCTGGACCATGCATCTTCGGGTATAGGGGCTCTTCCCTCCTGATAGAGACTCTCTGCTACTAATGGTTCAAAAGAAAGTTCTTTCTGCTTTTCACTAGTATATGTTACTGGCCCCAACAAGTGTTGGAGTTCTTCACTCAAGGGGCTACTAGAGCGGGCACTATGCTGCTGCAGGTAAGCACCCCACTTGGCTAGTGTGGGTGTTTGTGCCACACTACTTCTTGGCTTTTGGGTCCAGTCTCATACCTACCCCAAGATGGGATAGGTGGTTATTACCTTTATCGTGGCCATTCCAGTGATGGGTTCTATAGCCAGCAAAGTGTGATACACAGCAGCCAGTTTTTTTTCTATCAAAGTGTATCATACCTCTGCCCCTTTCCAGAGTTGTGACCAGAATCCAACGGGTCGGCGAGTTCGTTCAAGCCGCTGCCAGAGACCCCAGCCATAACTGTCTTCAGTCAAATAAACATCCAGCTCAAAGGGCCTTGATGGGTGTATCACACTCAAGGCCTGCATGGCCTTGACTTTGCCACCATCTGCTAGCCCACCTCGGGTGGCCACTGCTCCGCCAGCCTCCTCACTCCTGTCTGCTGTACCCGAAGTCCTCCCTGGCTGGAGACAATGAGGGACTGGGGGTGGTTCTGGTCTTGGCCGCTTTCCTCCTGGGACACCCTACTGCTTGGTGTCCCGTACCCACTTGCAGAGGCTCACCCTGAGGACCCAGGAGGAGAGCTCTGCCCTGCAGGGTCTCAACAGACTATGGGATATTAGTGAAGGGGGGCAGTTGGAGGTTTTATGGTGCCCCAGAGGGAGGGACCCAGGGCCCCACAATGGTGAGGGCTCTGGGGGTCCCACAGAGAGTAGGGGGCACTTGGGGCCCACAGAGAAGGTGTTAGGCTTTCCTACAAGGAGCAGCTGTCAGCACCAGGCCCTCCCTCTCTCTGAGATGGGCTTCATCACCCCCCACCTCTTTCTGGGATCTGTGGTTCCCAAAAAAGTCTGTGCCCTAAGAACAAACTCACGTGGGCAGGAGGGAGGCAGGTGTCAGGGCCGGGCAGACGCCCAGTGTCCCCACCCTGTATCTGACGCAGGAAGGTGCCCTGGGCCACCACTGAGCAGCAGCTCCCTGAGCAGACACGCAGCACCAGTGACTCCCACCAGGTGGCCGCACTGGCCACACGGCTGCGGAGACAGGACAGGATTGTGCCTGCCCCTCCCACGTGCCACAGGCGCTAAGGCATTGTGAAGTCACCCTCCTGGGAAGACCCTTCCCAGAGAACATGACCCTCCATACAAGTCTCAGAAACTCATCTTCGCAATTAAAAAAATGAATCTTTGGTTAATGTCCCCATGGCAGAGGTTAAATTATCACAAAACTCAAACCTGGTCCAGTCCTTGAATTTATAGAGGAAAATAAGCTGAGTAGGACAGGATACTGGGATTTTTCTTCAGTGCCTGTGACCCAAAAAAGTGTAAGATCTGGACATTTCAAAAGATCCTACTGCGTTACCAAAATGGTAACAAAAATCCTTCAATAAATCTCACTTCATTGTCTTCTGTTTAGAGTTCAGTGAATCAGGTTGAACCATACCTGACACAAATGGAAGGTGACTGTGGGATGGATAGAGGGAGCAGCGCTCACTGTGTCCAACTACGATAAACACGTTCCTGCATCTCCACGTGCTCTCCTGAGCACCACGGTCTGGCGGGAGCTGAGGCAGGACACAGTGGGATGGCCAGGAGCCTCCCTTTCCAGATTTTGGGCATGTTTGGTAAGTAATGGTACTGAGAGCACAGCAGATTTTCTTTTGGAAAAAAAGACTAATTTGGTAGCAAAATAACATGCTCCAGCATGGGTTAAATAGTGATTCTCAAGAGTATCCAAGACAACAGCATGCCTAAAGCCTTCCATGATAGGAATGCTCCAGAACATGGTACTACGCAGGAAGCCCTGTGACCCTCTTGCTGCAGAAGTGAATAGAGGTGTGCTTAGGGCCGTCATCTGGCCAAGAACTTGAAAGCTCCAGCCCTGTGGAGCTCCTGCACAAGGTACGTTCTTGTGACCTCTGCACTCATGGCGCTGGGTTCCTGGTTTCACAAAGTGGAGAATAGGCCTCCTGGACTATGCCCTGCCTCCCACAGAATGGGACAACTCGAGGTCTCCTCTGTTCCCATGGGCTTCAGCTCATAGAGTGGCTGAGCCAACATGGAGTCAAACCACCAAGAGAAGAATGACTATTTCCACCTCCCAGGAGCAGAGGGAATGTAGTGGGGCCACAGCAGATGAGCCCTGTTGTGGTCAGGAGGCAGAAGCATGAGGCCACAGAGCTTGCCAGGGAGGGTACAGCAGGATGGGTCTGGCTGGCTAGAATGACCCTGCGGGGCTCTGGCACCTGGCCCTGGGAGATTGGGGCAGGGAACATCAGCACGGTGTCTGCGTGTCAGATCAGGGAAGAGGCCTGCTCCCAAGTAAGTCATTTTTATCTCTGGGAGTCTCAGCTAGCCCTGGGAGGGCAGTCTCTCGGTCTGCAAGGCCCACAAATGCAAGAATATCAAGAACACAGAAAATAAGGAAATCTAGTTAATATAATTGGCTTTGTGGCAAATGGATGGAGAAAAGAGTCTAAGAAACCTAAGAGCGCAGGGGAAGTTTAAATACTGACAAACACCTCTGTGGGCCTCAGAGAGAATCACAGGTGAGGCAGGGTCCAGAATGCAGGCACAGGCCCTGCCAGAATCTGGGCACCTAGGAGGCCTCACAGCTGGGCAGAGCAGGCAGGCTGGGACCCTTACGGGAGTGACTGGAGGACAGCAGGGCCTGAGCAACCAAATGCACCTCAGCCCCGTGGTGGCCAGTGCGGGCCAGGAGCTTGTGCTATACCTGCCGTCTCACACCTGGAGACACTGCTACCGAGGCCTGTGGGAAACGGGAGGCAGTGTGGGCCTGTTTCCCTTGCTCTTTGTGGCAAACTCCCAAACAGCCCCACCCAGTCCCATTCCAGCCAGAAAAGCCAAAGAGAGCAGTGAGCACACAGCAGCCTGTTGGCTGGGAAATGCAAACAGAGGCTGATGTCCTTAGAGTTAGAAACAGGTTGTTCACATCATTTCTCTAGATGGTTTTCTCAGTAGGATCCCAGCACACTTAGTGCTCCCCATTCACATCACCCCTGGAGCTGTGGGGATGTCACTCTGCTGCTCTTGCAAGCCCCCAGCGGAGGGGCGCCTCGGAACCTCTCATGGGCAATCACAGCACAGCTGGGCTGGGCTAGGCCAGGGTGAACCGACCCCCACGATCTGGGTAAGCCTTCCCTTGAGGAGCTTTAGTCATCAGCATATGCACTGAACCCTGCAGAGACAGAGGAATCCACCCCAGAGATTCTGAAGGATCTGAGATGCTGAGGAATCCACCCCAAGGCCACTGAGGAATCCACAGGGATGCTGAGCGGCAGGGAGCCAGGTGCCCCTGAGGGGGGCACTCTGAGTCAGGAAGGATGTACAGGGGCCCTCTCTCACCTACATTGCCCAGACCCACTCTTCTTGCCTGCATTTGGCAAAAACCACATGGCCACATGGGAAGAAGGATGAATCTTGACACCTCCTGTGTGCTGAGCTTGAGAAAGGACTCGGTCAGCATGGAAGCAGCTTCTCATTGAGCCGTATGACATTGCTGGTGAAAGCGTCCGTGCCGATGAAGTTGCCCGCAATGATGTTGGCACTGCTCCTGCACCCACCTGCTCCGGTAGGCGGGCTGGGGAGCGTCATCATCTTGAGGGACTCGGATGGGTGCAGGAGGATGTAGGCCAGGTTCTCCGTCAGGTTGATGCCCGCCACGAACAGCCCACCTGAAATGGATGTGAGACAGAGGGCACATGGGGCTCCCACGTCCTATCTCCCACCATCAGCCCATGCGTCTCTCCCCACTTCTCATCTCAGCTTCAGATCTCCTCTGAGAAGTTGGAGTTCTGACAGCAAAAGTGTCTATTTCACATACTTCTGTTATACAGGACAGTGGATGGGAAATGCCCCCACAGATACCTCATCCTCACCCCTGGATCTTGTGGATATGTGACTTTATAGGGCCAACAGATTTGGGGATGTAATTCCATTAAGGATCCTGGGATAACCATGAATGACCTGTTAGCTCAGTGTCACCAAGAAGTGTTCCTGTGAGAGCATGGTCAAGAGGAGAAAACTGTGTGATGATGGCATCAGGCAGAAAGAAGGTGTGAAGGGCCACAGCCAAGGACTGTAGGCACCCTAAGAAGCCAGGGAAGGTGTGAGGTGGATTCTCCCTGGAGCCCCCAGAAGGAACCAGCCGTGCCCACACCTGGACATCAGCCAGGGCCACCCGTTTGGATGTCTGCCCTCAGAACTACAAGAGAACCCATTTCTGTTGTTCTAGGCTGTGAGGTTGTGGCGTTTGTCACAGCCGCAGAAGGAGACTCATTCACAGAGTTGGCCAATGGTTTCCTAGCTCGGTCCCTGAATCCTGAGATGTGCAGATTGCCAGGCCACCCCGGGTCTGCTGAAGCAGGACCTCCAAGCGGCCACAGCCTGTGCTTAGGAAGCCTCAGTGAGGCACAGCATGTGTGCTTGCCACTGGCCTGAACTCGGTGTGTGGTGAGGGCAGAGAGGTTTGTAGAGACCCGAGGTCCACGCTGAGCCACCCACCCTACTTGGCTGCCACTGGACTGGGTCCCGTGCTCTCCCTTACGATACAGCCCATGTGCTGGCAGAAAGGCTGCTTTAGAGCATGGAGAGCCACTGAGAGCCAGGCCTTGTGGGCACCCAGGATCTGGGAGGTGCAGAAGGGGCAGTAGGCAGGGTCCCACTGCAAGTCCCATCCAAAGTCTGCGTGGGGAGGCCCCTCATAGCTCCAGGACTCGAATTCCCACTCCCCATGGTTCTGAGCACTGGCTGCATGAGATGCCCTCAACGATGCCTCTTTCAAAACTGAGGTGAAATTCATGAAAAACAATGAAATCACCATTTTAAGGTGGTTGCAAATTTAAAATTCAGATGCATTTATCACATTCACAATATTGTGCAAACATCATCTCTATCTTATTCCAGAACATTCATCCCCCAAGAAGACCCATCCCCACGAACAGGTCTCCCCAGCCCGACAGCCACGAATCCACGTTCTGTCTGTGGATCTGACTGTTCTGGGTGTTTCCTGTGAATGGATCCCACACTGTGTGTCCCTGTGTGTCTGGCTCTGTGAACCTCATTTTCCTGGTTCATCCGCATGTCAGACCTCACTCCTTCCCGTCGACAGACATACTCCACTGCAGTAGGACCCCACATGTCTGTCTGTTCATCCCATGACCACCTGGGGTATCTGCACTCCAGGGACTTTTCAAGCATCTCCCACCCCCCAAGAAGTAGAACCGGCTAAATTCAGGATCCCACCAGGTTTGGCACCCAGACTTTGACCCTCAAATCCTACCTCCTGGAAATCCCACCTAGCAGTTCCTGTCAGCCCTGAGCAAAGCTGCTCTGGCTGAGCAAGGGCTCTAAGAGCAGTGGATGAACCACAAGCTGAAGCCTAGCATCAAAGACAAAAACAGGCCATGCCAGCTGACACCAGGTACCACACAGCTGGCGTCCTAGATGCTCCCAACCTCGGCAGGGCTTTGCCTCTGCAGGTTGGCTGCACTGAGTGTGTGCAACACTATGGCTTTCACTCATTTAAAATGCACAAGGTCGACTCAGACAAAGCGGCTCACCACATGGAGCTAAGCTAACAGCCAGCTGCCCACAGGTACCTGGAGGGGGACAGCAGGACCTGGAGAACAACGCATCCACCTCACAGCCACACACCCTGACCATGGGGGAAGCATGACAGACTCCGTATCAAGAGAAGGTCCCTCTCCCAGCAGTGAGCATGTGCTGCCAACACCACGACCATCATGTGATGAGCTGAGGCCACTATTTGCAGCATGTTTGCACAAAAGGGCTGATTTCCTTAAAGAAGCTAACACACCATGAAGAGAAGCATGGGAAATGTGTGAGGGATTTCCCTGGGGAGCCATGTGAACACGCGAGCCCATGCCACTCCTCACCCCAAGCTGAGGGCTGGGCCACGTCAGAGTGGCTGCTGCC
>JAVSCE010001291.1:0-48960 GCA_032199065.1 Smutsia gigantea | reverse complement strand
AACATCCTTAGTGTTTAGTGGCTTGAAATAATTTTTACATCTCATGTGTTTCGTGGTTATGAACTGGAATCAAATTAAATCATGTTTGCCTGAGACATTTTATTACATGTAGGCAGGACATTCACATTATTTTTTCCTAACCTCAAAATGTTAAGGTTGATTTTATTTTTTGTTTAGATAGTGATGGTGAAGGCTAATTTCAGAAGTCTAAGAAGAAAAAGTGAAAACTAAAGAACGACCTTTTACAAAAATTGTCATTATAGTGTTGCAAAATAAGCAGAGATGATGGTGAACTTTTCCTATTTCCCACAACATATAAGTTAGGACAGATGGAATCTTCTATACAAAAGTGAGAGTCATGGCATATTCAATTCCACATTGGTATTTTAATCACTGCTTAGGAAAATTCTTAATATTCCTGATCCTCCTGAATATTAATTAAATGGAAAATATCTATTTAGGCTAAATGTCTGATTCAAGTCTTCCCAAGAGTTATGTGTACAAATATGAACATTATTCATTGGAAAAAAGAAATTTGATTGTTTGTTCTTTCCTGCAAATGTGTTAGGTGTTAAGAAGAAAAAGACAGAAGACAGTGTGTCACCAGAGCATACTTGGAAACTTGACTTAAATTTACATAGATTTAAGGTAAAGATGATGTATGATCTATGGCATTAAATACTATATTTTTTTATAGTTTTCAATTTTTAATGCAGGTACCATTAGTTCACATACACACACACGCAAGCCCCCTATTTTTAAAGTCAAAAATGCTTATTATGGGGACTTAAACCCAGGGGTAAAAAAGAAAAGAAAAAAATAACTCACCACCAGAAGGACTATTATTATTTCAATGTATTTCATCCCTACATTTTTCCTTTGTGAGTAGTGTGTTGGAATATATACTATTTTAGATAAAATTAGTATCATATTTTGTATACTGCTTTAGAATCAGGGTTTTCCCTACTTAATATATGTAAAAATAATTTCCTTAACCTTTTCCCTAAAACATGATGTTTTTTTTTTTTTTTTTTTAGAGAGCAAGGTATAGACTTTTATTTTTTATTTATTTATTTATTTTTTTTTAATATAATTTATTTTATTATCATTAATTTACAATTACATGTGCAATATTACGATTATTAAACTACCCCTTCATCAGGTCCCCCACCAACCCCATTACAGTCACTGTCCATCAGTGTAGTGAGATGCTATAGAATCACTACTTGTCTTCTCTGAGTTGTACTGCCCTCCCCGTGCCCCCCCAACATTACATCTGCTAATCATGATGCCCCTTTTTCCCTCTTATCCCTCCCTTCCCGCCCATTTTCCCCAGTCCCTTTCCCTTTGGTTACTATTAGTCCGTTCTTGGCTTCTGTGAGTCTGCTGTTTTGTTCCTTCAGTTATTTTTTCTTTGTTCTTATACTCCACATATGAGTGAAATCATCTGATACTTGTCTTTTTCGGCTTGGCTTATTTCACTGAGCATAATACCCTCTAGCTCACATCCATGTTGTTTTTACATTATTGATTTGTTTTCTTCTTATGAAACATAATATTCCATTGTGTATATGTACCACTTCTTCTTTATCCATTCATCTACTGATGGACACTTAGGTTGCTTCCATTTCTTGGCTATTGTAAATAGTGCTGATAAACATAGGGGTGCATCTGTCTTTTTCAAACTGGGCTGCTGCATTCCTAGGGTAAATTCCCAGGAGTGGAATTCCTGGGTCAAATGGTATTTCTATTTTGAGTTTTTTGAGGAACCTCCATACTGCTTTCCACAATGGTTGAACCAATTTGCATTCCCACCAGCAGTGTAGGAGGGTTCCCTTTTCTCCACATCCTCGCCAACATTTGTTGTTGTTTGTGTTTTGGATGTTGGCTATCCTCACTAGTGTGAGGTGGTATCTCATTGTGGTTTTAATCTGCATTTCTCTGATGATTAGTGATGTGGAGCATCTTTTCATATGCCTGTTGGCCATCTGAATTTCTTCTTTGGAGAAGTGAGGACTTGTCTTTTTAAAATGCTTATTACTTGGGATAATGGCCCAATGCATAGTGCAGAATCTCAATAAATTTTTGCTCTTTATGATGCAAGCAGAAGCCAAACAATACATCTGATTTCTTTGTTTAGGTGGAAGACATGGAAACTTCAAATATATCTTGATATTCAGAATTGGTGATCTTGTCTATAACATTCATTTGTCTGTCACAGCAGATGCTAGATTTTCAGCTTCTTATGCCCTCAAAATAGGTGCAGAGTATTAATCATTAAGCTGTGTGTCCAATGTCTTTCTTGTTTAACTTTCACATGCTAATGGAATAGCAGTGCCAAAATTGTATTTCAAATTTTGGTATTGAAAGTATAACATATTTTTTGTTGTTGTTCATGGGCTTTACCTACAACATTTCTCTCTGAGGATAATAAGAAACTTGGGGTTATAATTAATTTGTATTATTATCATCTGTGTTTCTTATCATACTCCTGTTTAATTAACAGGCTACTTGACAAAACAAATTTATTCCTAGAAAGTTGGCAGTAAATCTGATTTATATTAATTAATCATATTTTCATGTTGACATAAATTATCAAATTGGAGATGCTCTCCTTCAGTAAGTGTTTTAGGTCTAAGACTAAATAAAAACCTTGCTAGAAAGTGCAATGAAACATTAAAATCACATATAGGCAGACCTTGGAGATATTGTAGGCTCATCTCCAGACCACTGCAATAAAGTGACTATTGCAATTAAGTCAGTCAAATGAATTTTTTGGTTTCCCAGTGCACATAAAAGTTGTGTTTACACTATTCTGTAGTCTTTTAAGTGTGCAAAAACATTATGTCTAAAAAACCAATGTCATACTTTAATTAAAAAATATTGTCAAAAAATGCTAACAATCATCTAAGCTTTCAGTGAGCGAGTCATCATTTTTTTAGCTGTTGGAGGGTCTTGCCTCAGTGTTGACAGCTGCTGTCAAAGGATGGTGGTTGCTGAAGGATGGGCTGGCAGGGGCAATTTCTTGAAATAAGACAACAATGAAGTTGGCCTCATGGATTGACTCTTCCTTTCACGAACAATTTCTCTGTAGCACTGAGTGCTGTTTGATAGCATTTTTCCCATAGAACTTCTTTAAAAGTTGGAGTTGATCCTCTCAAACCTTGCCACTGCTTTATCAACTGAGTGTATGTAATATTCTAAATCCCTTGTCCTTTCAACAATCTTTGCAGTATCTTCACCAAGAATAGATTCCATCTCAAGAAACCACTTTGCTCATGTGTTAGAAGCAACTCCTCGTCCATTAGTTTTATCATGAGTTTGAACAATTCCATCACATCTTTGGACTCCCACCTTTTTTTTTATATTAAGGTATCATTGATATACAATTTTATGAAGGTTTCACATGAGAAACTGTGGTTTCAACATTCACCCCCACTCATTGCAGTCACTGTCCACCAGCGTAGTAAGATGCAATAGAGCTTCAGACTCCATTTTTAATTCTAGTTCCTCTGTTGTTTTCACCACATCTGCAGTTACTTCCTCCACTGAAATCTTAAACCTTCACTATGTAAAAAACAGAATATTTACAAATTGCAATAAAGTGAAGTGCAATAAAATGAGGAGTGCCTTTTTCTTAAATTTCTGATAAAATAATGCTTAAATTACTAAGAATGGAAGCTATCCTGGATGTCGTTGAGCTAGATGTAGTAGAAAAAAAAGTAAGTGATTTTTAAAAGCATGATTTCAGTCTCAGAACAGGAGAACTCTAAAAGTTGCTTTTGAACAGTCTCTTCTAGTCTGATTTTGTATTGGTGAACCAAGACGTGTAGTAATTTAGAAATGAGTAGCCTATTGGAAACAACACTGTATTGTGAAGAAATGCTAAGGAGAACAAACTATTTCTCTAAACCAGAAGTTTAACCTCAGAAAAAATAACCATACCCTTCTGGACCTTTGTTCCCTCATCCATAAACTAAGAGAATCAGGCTAGATTCATGGTTTCTAAACTTTGCTCTGTGACTGTCCTCAAGGCCATTCAGAGTGGTGGGTGGGAATAGAAAATGGGAGAGTGGAATGGACTCTCAGACTCCATGATCCTCCTTTTCATGGTTTTTTGTTTGAACAGGGAATTCTAGAAGTGAAAATTTTCAATGTTTGAAAATCTTTGGATTATATCGTCTCCAAGATTCCTTTCAAATCTGAAGTTCTAATAATTTTTATTTTTGTTTTGGAAACAGTGTCTTTGCTATGGAGTACAGAGTGCTAAGCAAACAACTATTTTGGATTTCCACTCCCAACCCCCTTTTTAAAGTCATACTTTTCCCTCCTTACTCCATGAGGTTCTAGCTTTGCAGGGTCTTGAGGATCAGGAAGCTCCAAATTCTAACAGAGCCCATTGAACACAGTCATTAGGGAGTACTATGCTATGTCCAAAACTTTTCAAAATGCATATTCATGTAACATAACAGGATAGTTTCCTTAGAGTATTTGTTACTTTATTGGTCAGGTTTTAAAATTTCTTTGTTCTGAGAAGTTTAAGTCCTTCTGCTTTTGGTTTGGTGGATGTTAAGCAGTGCTTCCAGACCCACGGGCTGGGCCCGCTGTGGACTTTCCCAGGGTGTCGTGTCCAGTGGGGTTTCATTACCTCCTTGCCCATGGCGGAGTCCACCTCAGCAAACCAACACCGCCTGTGTGACCTCTTCCCCTTGTCCTGCAGCGGAGCCTCGGCTTCCGAATCAGAACCCTTTTGGTTCTTTTTACAGACTTGTGCATGTCATTCTTCTGTCTCTCCTAATCTTTCACAAGAGACTCCTTAAGGCCACCACGGTGTAGGGGAATGGCTCCACCCTGGGCATGGGCGACCTGAGCAGGTCTTCACGCAGGCCTAGTGATTGCCTCAGAACATGGGGGCCTTGTGAGGAGATCCCACGGGGCCACTTCTTACTTGTATCCCAACCTTCCTGGGAAGCCAGATGAAACAGTTTCTCACCGCTTCCTGCTTCCAATGAGGCACAGGCCTTGTCCCCTCCTTAGAGGACCGCAGCAGTCTCTGCAACTGCTTAGCTGTTCGTGGCCCAGCTCCTCAGCAACAGAGCATCCTCACAGCCACGTTGTTGTCATCTGGCCCCTTCTTTTCAGTGTTGCCCTGTGGGGCAAAGCACAGGGGGAGCCACTTTTCTTTTGCTGTCTATATAACTGATAAGCTGTTTGAATATAATAGGGCTCCTTGTTTCTCTTCTGGCAGTCAGCCTTGCTTGACATGTGGCAATTATCACTACACAAGCTATCTCTGTCCTTGCCATTCCCCCGCTTCCTTTCCAAATACACTGTAAAAAAATTTGAAAAGTACAAACATGCTATGGGACAAACTAGATTGGAGAATACATTCCTAGACTGTATTGTAAAGGCACCTTTTCTGCTGTGGCAATTCTTATTTATGGGAATCGTGACTTACTCGTCATCTCTGTGCAGTGTTTCCTTGTAATTCATTCGCTGGGTGGCCCTGGGAAAACGTTTGGATTAGTTTTAGTACCATTAAGAATGCTTGTTGGAATGATAGCCTTGGAGCCTAAGTTCATCAATTATTCAAGGACTAATTATCTGTTCTGTTTATTATTCAAGCTCCTTAGGCCTCCTAACTCTTCCTCTGGCTGCTTGTTTCATGCTGGATAAGCACAGGAACCACAGTGGGGGTAGGAGGAATAAGGAACTTCGGTCAGTTCTCATATTCAAATTTGTAACTGAAGATCTTAGGCAAAGAGGCTTTGTACGTGAGTTGTGGGCCTTAGTTATTCTAATAATCCTAACACTGCCCCTGGTATTCTATTTTTAGCTAGTGCATAAACTTCTTGGACACTCCATTTGAAGGGTAGAGTATCAGAATGGGGATGGTAATTTAGACTAACTCCCTAATGCAAGAACCATCCTTCACTACACTTAAAAGATGTCTTCCTCCTTGGCTCCCTCTCAGGTAGCCCATCCCATTATTATATATACTAGTAAGAAAGGTTTATACTTAGCTGAAATCTACAAATTCCAGCCACTGTTGTACATTCTCCACTGGGGACATGCCTATCAAGTGTTCATTCTCTTTCCCATAGTAAAGATCTGGGTTCTGCCATTAACTTGTTTGGGAACCTTGTTTAGCAAATGTCTTAACTTCCCTGGTCTTTAATTTTTTTTCTCTATGAAAGAAAGCAGTTGAGTGATAGTATTTGAAGTACCTTCCAATTGGAGGATCCCCTGATTTTAGTGGTGAAGTCAGCATTTCAATTTTTGATCCCTAGGTATTCTTAAAAATGGAACTGTAAGCCGGAGGTGTCAAACATGAAGTTATGGACACTAAATTCAAGTGCACCTTAATGCTGCTTCACAAACATGTAGTTCCTTTACTCTTTCCCTTCTGATGACAGGTTCATACTTTCTCCTCTCTTCTCAAATCTCACCTCCTACCTCATCCTCACCTTGAGTGGATATCCTCGCTCCCTAGTTCACTAAGAAAACAAAAATGATGGAAGTCAAGACCTTCACACTCCTACACCTTTACTCATGGGGAAATGCCTCCATCCCCATTTACTCCACGTTTTCTTTGTACCATGGATGCTGTCTGTGCTCCCAGCAAGGGCCGCCTCTTCCGCTTGTGCTTGGATACATACTCTTTCATTCACCCAAATACACGGCTTCTGTAATTTTGCCTTCTCTTCTCTATTGTTTCCTTATCTATTGCATCATTTCTACTTACAAACATGCTGTTACGTTTCACGTCTTAAAAAAACAAAACAAAAAACTCTCTCTTGCTTCCTCATCTTTAGCTGTTATTCCATTTTTCTTCTTCCCTTGAGAGCAAAGCTCTTTGAAAGAGCTGCAGGTGCTTGCTGGCTCCAGCTCCTCCCTCCCATTCTCTCTGGATCCCATTCCTCTGAGGCTTAACCCACGGCCCCACCAGAACTGCTCTTGTCAAGGTCATTTACACCTCTGTGTTGCTAAATCCCCAGGGCAGCCCTTGCTCCTCAGTTTACTCATCCTAGCAGCAACACCTGTCACAGTTGACTATTTCTCCCTCTTAAAACTCTTTTTCATTTATCTTTTAGGATGCTAGATTCTCTTGGTCTTCTTCCTACCTCACTTGGCTGCTTTTCAGTCTCACCCTGGTCCCCAAGGCTCAGACCTTGTACTTTTCTCTCCACACTCACAATCTAGTGATTTCTTGTAGTCTCATGGCTTTAAGTACCATCTATTGGATACCTCCTGATTTACATCTGTTAAAAACAGGACAACCAGACCCAAACAGAGTCACCCAACAGAGATCCAGCTTAATCACAGCTTCAGCTCTCCCAGAAGTGGAATGCTTGACCAGTCCAACCAGGAACAGCGCTCATTGGGCCACCTGCCTGGTAGGCTCCTGCTACCCGGAGGGAAGTAAACTTGCAATAACTAACCTGCTTTTTTGGCCTAGTTTGACTTCCTTGTTCCTGCTCCCTTCTGCCTATAAAATCCCTTCTTTCATTTTGCACAGCTCTCAGGAGTGCCTTTCTATCTGCTAGACTGGCTACGGCCCAATTCATGAACTGTTAAGTAAAGCAAATAAGATCTTTAAAACTTCCAGAGTTGAATTTTGTCTTTTAACATATTTGTTTCCAGTTTCTTTCCATCTCTCACCAGACACACACACCTGCATTCTTGACCCAGTCTCCACTTGGTTGTCTAAGAGGCTTTCAAATTTAATGTTCAAAGCTAAGCCCCTGATAGCTAGCCCCACCTGATCCTCCCCAGTCTTCCCCATCTCAGTCCTGATACCATCATCCCAATTGTTCCCACCTAAAACCTTGGTATCACCCTTTTTCTTTCATACCCCACATCTTATTCATCAGCACATCCTGAGGGCTCTACTCTCAAAATGTGTTCTGGTCACTAACAACTGGTCCATCTGATTAACCACCTCCCCTGGTCACCACACTGGTCTAGCTGCTGTCCATCTCTCATTTCGGTTATTTGAGTGGCTGCCTGCTCACCTTGCTTTTGTACTTGCCTCATGCCAGTCTATTCTCAACACAGTTGCCAGAGTGACTTTATTAAAACCTAAGTCAGGTCCTCTGAGTCCTCTGCTCAGAAACGCCCATGGGCCTCCCATCTCAGGCGGACGCAAGGCCCTATTGGTCTGGGCTTGTCCCTTCCTCTGACTCCCTCTAGCCTAGGCCTGCTGGGCTTTTTGATATTCCTTGAATGTGGGTCATGCTCTTGCCCCAGGGTCTTTGTACTTACTCTCCTTTGACTTAGAGTGCTTTTTCTAGATACCTAGACATGGCTCGTCCCTGTGCCAAACAGTACCTTCTCAGGACGCTTTCCCTGACAATCTTATCTAAAATTTCAGTCTCCCCCAACACTTGTTACCCTTTCCTTGTTTTATATTTTTTTCTCTTTACCACTTGTCACTACTAATATATACTGTCGACCCCCGAACAGCACAGAGGTCAGGAGTGCTGACTCCCCGTGCAGTTGAAAGTCCATGTATGACCTTGACTCCTCCGAAACTTAAGTTCTAACAGTTTACTGTTGACCTGAAGCTTTATGAATAAGATAAACAGTTGATTAACACATATTTTGCCTATGTGTTATATATTGTATTATTGCAGTAAAGTAAGCTAGAGAAGAGAAAAATTTTTTTCAAATTGTTGCAAAGCTCTCAAAATTTTTCCAATATATTTACGGAAAAAAATCCATGTGTAAGTGGACCTAACAGTTCAGACCCGTGTTGTTCAAGGATTGACTGTATATTTCACTGATTTCTTTTTAATATCTGTCTCTTTCATTAGAATGTAGGGAGCAGGGATTTTGTCTGTCTTGTTTACTGCTGTGCTTCAGCATACAGAACAGTGTCCGGCATACAGCAGGCACTTAGTCACTGAATGAATGAATGAATGAATGAATTTGTCATTGGATTTTATCTGCTGTTAAGATGTTTATAATTTATAATTATTTATATATTATTTAACTGTATTGTACAAGTACCACATGTTCTTATAGAATAATTAGAAAATTCAGTTAAGCAAAAAGACCCCCCAAAAAAGGTGAAATAATGCCTTCACCCATAAATAACCTCTGAAATTGAGCATGTATTACTCTAGGTTTTTGTCTCTGTACAAGTATATATTTAAAAAAATGGGATCCTACTTTACATATGGTTTTCTAGCCTGCCTTTTAGTCATTTAAAATGTGGTGAACATCTTTCAATGTCAATAAATCTACATCTCCATCATCATTTCTTAATGGATGCATAATAATCCATTGTATAGATGTACTACAACTTATTTAACTAATCCTCTTTCTGGGCAATTATAGTACTGTGTATACAGGTTTCAAATTGATGTAAAGGTGCTGGCAGATTTGAACAGGAAGACGTCTACGACAAGCATGCTAGAACACCTGTGTTCAATTCTTTAAAGGATGGGGATGACATGTATTTTTCATAGTTCCAGAAAATAGGACTTGGATTAGTGGATTGAAATTAAATAGAGGTAAGTTTCAGCTTGATAGAAATAACTTTGTAATAGTTCTTGAAAATGGAAAAGGTTGTCTTATTGAAGTTGTGAACACTTTCCGCAAGTTTTCAAGGAGAGGCTGGCTGTCCTCATTTCTGAAAGAATTCCTGCTTTGAAAGGAGCTTGAAGTCAACAGTCAATGGTCCTGCAGTGTGATGACTTCCATAAGCAAAGTCTGTAGAAGTGTCAGGTGTGATCCTCTTGTGCTGGGTTTGTGTGGCTCAGTGCTCTGGCTTCAAGACTCCTCCCGCACTAGGCTAAAGCAGAAAAACGTTGTCTCCAAAATTTATCTTCTTGTGAGTGGCCTGGGAACTAAGAGTGAGGAAGTGAGGGAGCCAGTAGAGGAAATGTCTTCAGGAGAGTCTTTTCCTTGGGATTCTTTTATTTTTCCGTTTGTCAGACTTCCCTTTTTTCTCTTTACTTCATCCTTTCTTTAGCATCTTTCTTTCTCTCTTGATTTAGTTTTTGATACTAAATTCAAGCCACAGTGTTGGTGGGTTTGGCTGGGACCTAAGGGTCTGGGGGCCCGGACTGGAGGAGTACCAGGTCAGGGATGGGTGGTGAGGAGTCAGGGGTGGGGTGAGCAGCTGAGGGCCTCTGGGGCCTCTGCCTTGCCTCTCACCCACTGGACTTGGCCACCCTTAACTTACCACTGTGCTTGCCAGATTCCCTATTAGACGGCTTCCAGTCGCTAATGCCCTTCTTCTTCTCTTGGAATCATGCCCCTTCCTGTTTCCAGTAAGTAGACCTCAAAAGACAAGTCATTTCTTGTCACCATTTCTGAGTCTCCATGACCTCTTAGGAGACCTCTCCTTAGGAAAGAACAGAGTAGAATGGAGAGAATAATTCCCGAGTGTCGGCTGCTTGTGGTACGCCTGGCTGGACATGACAGAGCCACTTGAGGTGGCTCTTGGAGCTGGGCTGTCCTGAAGAGCAGCCACGGGTCACTTGGGGCTATGGAGCCCTTGAAACAAGGCTAGTTGGAGTTGAGATGTACTGTTGGTATAAAAGACATAACCAGGTTTCAAATACTTCATATAAGAAAAAGATGTAAAACATCTCAAATAAATTCTTATTAGTTATATATTGAAATGATAATATTTTGAATCATTGGGTTAGATAAAAGTGTCTTTTTACAATTCAGTTTACCTTTCTTTCTTTTTTACTTTTTTAATGTAGCTACCAGCAAATTTAAAATGAGTGGCTCACATTTTTGCCTTGCCTGACTTTCCTACTGAAGAGCACGGCTCTGGAACCTCAAGTGCGGGCTCTCCTCTAGCAGCATTTCTTGAGAGCCTGTTAGAACTGCAGGATCTCGGAGCTCACCCCAGAGCTAAGGGATCAGGCTACATTTTAATCAGATCTGATGGGGATTCAGGTACGCATTCAAGTTTGAGAAGCCCCTTTTAAAGGGCTTCCTGTGGGCTAGCAGATCCATCAGCTACCAGGAATGCACTGGAGCACAACCACCGTACCGTGGTGCATCAAAGGACATGTAAAAGGCTTGCAGAACGTGGCTGCCCATACCTTTTTTCTGTCCCCAGCACTGACTGCTTGGATTCAGTTGGACTTCCGTGGGGAGGCTGTCCTCTGATAACACTTACCCTTGGGCAGGGAGGTGGGGTGGGGAGAAGCAGGCTCTCATAGGAGAGGAGGGATTCATCAGACCCTTGTTTGGCTCAAGTTAATGGTTAATTGACCATGGAGAAGGGAGCATTTGAGATCGTGGACTTTAGTATCTGGCTCTTTTTCTACAAACTTCTGTGGCCTTGGTTTAATTATCCTGCCTTCCTGGAGAACCGCAAACACTGAGAACTAGGGGACTAAGCCAAGAAGAGCAGGGGCTGGGCTTTTCACTTGGCCTGGTTTTCTGCTCTTCTCTGGACAAGTCAGATGCGTCATTTAGCTTCTAGAACCTCAGTAAGATCTCCCACCTTAAATCATGGATTAGTGTTTTGAAAATAGTAATGAATAAATGGCTCAGGTAGGATTTTTAACAGCTTTATTGAATATCTTAGTCTGGGCTTCTATAACGAAGCGCCATGGTTTATAAAGTGGGTGGCTTCCAAACAACAGAAATCTATTTCTCACAGTCCTGGACGCTGGAAGATCAGGGTGCCAGCACAGCGGGGTTCTGGCGGAGGACTTCTCGTGGGCAACCACCTTGCTATATCCTTACACGGCAGAGAGCAGAGAGGGGAAGCCTGCTCTGTCTTCACTGCTGTGCGGGAACAAATCCCATTCCCGAGGACTTGCTCTTCATGGCCCCTCTCATTCTAGTTACCTCTCAAAGGCCACATTGAGAGGGAGGATTTCAATGTGGGTTTGGTAGGGACACAGTCAGTCCATAACATGGAAGCATAATTTACATGCCATAAAATTCACCCATTTTCAGTGGACAATTTGAGTAGAATTTAATTCAGTAGAAAAGTGATGACACTTTTTTCAGCCCTCTCCTCTTAGTCAATCATATGAAATGGTGCATGTTTATCTACACACTACATACTACACTATGACATGATCCAACCTTACCTTTGAAACACTACTTGTCAAAATTCTTTTGGAACAGGAAAACATTTTCACAGGGAAGTTTTCAGTGAGCGTGATGTCAGTCCACATTATATATCTCTTTTCCAGGTAAACTGCAGTAGAAGATGTGTTGCCCAAATCTAGATTTGAAAATTCTGTTTTTTCAAAATTACACTGCACTATACTTTTATAGTCTAATTCATTTCACACTTGGGAAGTGGATTTCTTCATCCAATAAACAAATCTAATCAACTTTTTCTGATAAAGCTATATTTCAATATTTAGAGAAAAGAATCGAGAGACCTGAGGGAGACTAAACATGGATATTCTGCTGTGTATGGAAATTATGATTTTCATAAAGAAAATAAATATACATGCAATAAAAAACAGAGATGTAATGGAGAAATGACTAATAAGCACACTGTCAGTAGCTCATGCCTGTTGAGGAGGAAGAATTTTCTTCTACCCCCTCAAGGTTCCTTTCATTATAATGGCTAAGAATCAAATTGACACAAGACAGATTAACAGGAGAAAAAAAACCAAAGCTTAATTACATATGTATGGGGAAGCCATAGACCTGGGTTCCAAAGACATGAGGTATTTGTCCTCCTGAACCAAGGAGAAGGGGGTAGAGGTCTGCAACTTCAAAGAAAAAGGGAAGCAATTTACAGGAATATGAAATGAATAAATGCTTGATAAACAAAATACGTGATGGGCCACATAGAAATGATGGGGCATAGGAATTTTAAGAGACTTTGTCTCATTCCTTCCTATCACCCTTAGCTGACATAATAAAGCTCTCTATGGGGAGCGCCCTCCTCCCAGAGCCATTGCTCCATCTAAATTTTTTTTGTGTAGTTGGGTGCAGGGGGTTGGTAAAAATATCCCCCTGAGTCGTTTGGGCCTTGATGATTTTCAGATCAAAATGATCACATGCCCCAGTGGCATGTCTGGGGCGGCCTCCCTTGGTCCCCACCTGCCCAGTGAAGCTCTTCAGGCTGAAAAGGAAATGGGAATTCACACTGTTTTATCTCCTACACTCATTTCTTCAAAATGCCATGGAGAAATACATGTTTCTTTTTAATTAAAGGATAGTTGATATACAATATAATACTGGCTTCAAGAAAAATACATGTTTGAGGGATACAAATAACCATTTCATGTGTATATAGCTGTGTGTATTCTCTTGGCTGGAAAGCAATGTCTTGCTCTGCTGTTAGGTGTTTCTCGACAGGACTTACCCTGCGGTGTCTTTCTCTCAAACACACACAAGCCATTCGGCCAAAAGCAAAGAGGAAACAAGATCAGTAATATCAAGCCATCAGGGACCCCAGGTGGATAAAATCCTGCCACACGCCCAGGCTCCCGCGTGGGTAGTTGATTGTAGAATCCCCAGCCTTGGACCTCCCATCCGTCTTTGTCCGGAAGTCAGGGCTTTACCCTCCCCTGCCCCATCCATCCATCCTCATCCCTTTCTTACTCCGTAGCGTTTGCAAAGAAAGTCTGGGCGGCTCTGCAGCCCGCAGCCAACCCCTGGGTCAGCTGCTCAAACAGGTGCACCTCGGAGGGAAGCTGAAGAACTGAATATATATAGTGTATAGGGGAAAAAACCTTTAAAAATAGATGCCGAGAAGGAAAAAAATGTGTGGGAGGAAGGAAAAGCCCTTGGAATCTTAGAGGAGAGCTTGGTGCCTGGCCGCTGTGGGGACGGCCCGTGGGCAGTGGGCCGCTGACCGCCCTTGCTCTCACTTGTCATCGGGTCCACGCTCCACTCCTTCTCACCTTCCGACCCCTTCCCTCCGGAGAACTGCTGAAGGGTTGTAGCTTTTTTATTTCTTACAGCTTAGCCTTTGGAGTGGATCGTTTGGGGAAAAGGTGGAAACCCGTAGGGGGACTTGGCACTTTTAGGCTTCGCCTTTCACAAGTACTGAAGATTAGTTTATTTTCCCTTTTATTTCCCATAAATCAAGCTCTTACTATCTGATGTTTACCAGTCTGAGTCAAAGAGATTTACTTTGTGGCCTCTGTGAATCTTCCCCATGAGCCCATTGGGGCTTCATTTCCATTGGAATCACCGAAGGTGTGTGTGTGTAATTATGATAAAGGTTGGCGAGGACAAAGCTTTCTCTGGCACATTCATCACCAATAAGGCATATCCTGCTGGGCCTGTGGCCTTAATGCCTTTATACCGCGCATCTAAATAGTTGGCTTTCTCCTTACACTTGAAAAGAACACACATTTTCAATAAAAAAATTCTCTTAAGGGGTAACCCAAGAATGGCTATGTCACTCAGCCGCTGGTTAGGCATGGCTTTAGCAAAACGAAAAGTAATTGAAATTACATATTTAGGTCTAAATATTTCTCGTCCATTTTCCTTTCTCTCAACAGTCTCTCCTCGCCACCTTTCTCCCAGCAGATCACAGACACTGCATGCACATGTGCACACACACTGATGTGCAGTGGAAGTGTGCATGGATTTGTCATCTCACCTTCTGCTGAAATTCTGCCAAGACTTGCAAGGCCCAGGGGTTTCACCGGAGAGCAGGGAAGACCCATGGAAATGCCCTTTACTCTGACATATGCAAATATTCGCCTGTGGCACCCTGCAGGGCAGAGCTCAGTCTAGGTTCTTCAATGTGCCTGGAGGATGTTGTTTCCATTATTGATCCACAGAAATTGTGGCTAGAAGGCAGAAGAGGGTGTGGAGAGCCCAGGCTTTGGTTTTTCTTTTGGGGGTTATTTTGGGCAGAGGGGTATTTTTCTTTAATTGGTAATAAGTTTTCATTTTAGTATTTGAAGCTGCTATTGAACTAACCCCATTAGAATTCAATTAGAGCTGTTATAGTGACTCCAAGTACTTTCTTCTTTTCCTGGTCCCTGGTCCCTTTCAGTTCCCAAGCGTGAGTATTTACAGTCTTGCCACTTCCCCTTGCCCCGCTTCACATGTGAATGCCCATGTGAGTTTGACTTCTCTAATGATCTAAAACACATTCTTCTGCTTGAATGTCCTATCCCTGGATTACCAACTCTTTTCCATCTTGTGACTTTGTAGCTACCTATCCTTGTCCCTCAACTACTTCCAGCTCCGTAACTGGAATGACCTCCCTTTCCCTGCCCAGCCCTTCCACTGGCTCAGCTTTGGGGTCCATGTGGGTAAAGTGGGGTTCCTATGGCCAGGATCCTCACTGAACTTAAATGTAACTGGCCTGTTGCTATGCTACCGCTTCCATGCCTTTAGGCAATAAGACATTATTGTGTTAATATAAGGAGTTCCGCCCAGGGCTCGGCCGGAGACCGGGTGGCGGGGCTGGAAGGCTGTAGGGGAGCGGAGCATAGGCTGGAGAGGTGGTAGCGCGGAGGGACTGACCTGCCACCTCGAAATAAAGTTGGGTATAACCTTTTCACCCCAAGAACCCTTTGCTGTAAATTTCTTTGGTCACAGTGAATCTATAGCGAACTTGCCTGGAGCTGAAACTCATTTGCAAGACAACTGGCTAAGTCAGCAGGGTTCATTGTTGACCGAGGAAAAAGACAAGCTGCCCTTATGGGAGGGGTGCTTCAGCCGGTTGCCCCAGTGAATGGGGAGGCAGTGGATTGTCCCCCAGTGGGTAACGTGGTCTGAGGTGGCTTGCCTTCTAGAGGACTGGGCCCCACCCCTAAGACTGGAGGCAAGTGGAGGTGACACCTGAGGCAGCAGGGGTGGCCCTTGTTATAGTAAGTAGATCCTTTGAGAAGCAGAGTGCCCGTGAGGCAGCAGGGACTGTGGGTTGGCTGCTTCTCACAGTATTAAAAAGGTTTACAGAAGAGACCCAAGAAATGGCGTCACGAGAACACGAGCTGCAAACGTCTGTGGATTCCCTGAGGAGGGAAATGGCATTGATGCAAGAGGAGGCGGCATGAGAACGTGAGCTGCAAACGTCTGTGGATTCCCTGAGGAAGGAGATAACTTTGATGCGAGAGGAGGCAGCACGAGAGTGCCGGCAGCAAGGAGCCATTGGAGACGAGACGGCAGCGCTGCCAGGTGTTCTGAAGGAGGAAGAGGCCATCAAGGAAAAAGACCAACTCCTGAAGGAAGCACAGGCCGAGGTGGTATGAGAACGTCAGCTGGGAAGCATTGAGCTGAAGGTAAGAGACCTTCTGAAGACTGAGGTAGCATTGCTGTGAGGCACAGTAGAAAAGGTAAAGGTTGTAGCAGAGGAGGCACTCGGGGGAGGGGAGAGAAAGGTGCCGGCAGCCCCAGAAATGGAGGAGCTGGAGAAAGATGAAGGGGTGATGCCAGAGGCACTGACCCCTCCTGTACTGAAAGCATGCCCAGTGGTTGTAAAGAAAATAAAGACCCAGCAGCTGAAGGTTCCCCAAGGAGAGGAGCAGGCCCTCCGCAGGTCGTGGAGCCCTCTATGGTCCGCCCCTATACTCAGGCTGAGCTGGTGGATTTGGGCTCCTGGCTTAGGCAGAAGCCCTCGGAGTCAATATCAGCTTGGCTCCTGCGTCTGTGGGACTTAGGGGTGGATGGAATTGTTCTGTCGGGGTCAGAGATGGGAAAGTTGTCTTCCCTGACAGTGCAGCCTGCCTTGAGGCAGCGATTACAAAATGCACATCAGACCCCAGGGAGTCACTCCCTCCTTGATTGGCTCATGGCTGCACTTCATGCTGTGTGGCACAATCCGGGTGATCTACCATCCTCTCCTGTTAGATGGCAGACATATGCTGAACTCCAACAGGTGCTATGAGAGCTAGGCATGAGAAATGCCATCTATAGTCCAGAGAATTATGGCCCAGATGAAGAGATTTTCACTACTGGGATGAGGAATATTGTACTTCAAATGGCTCCTACATCCCTCTTTGGGTCTCTAGTGGCCATTCTTTCCCCTCACATAGGGCATCCCATAAGCAAGGTGACACGTACAGTAGCAGACTTAGGAGAGGCTGAAGCCATGAGAATTTGGAAAGAGATAAGACCTGTTGCTCACAAGAAGAATTTACAGGGCCCCATGAAGGTTACAAGGACCCAGGTGTGGGTTGATTTAATACGGGCAGGAGCAGATGGAAGGAAATTAGATGGGAAGTCAAATAGCATCTTACTAGAGCTATGGCAACAGCTGAAACCAGAGCAGCAGTTCCAGCCATTAAGACCAAAGAGGCAGAGATCAGAGACAGAGCCATGAGTCTGGCCTGTGTGTTTGCAGGACTTCCTGCTGGAAAGCGAGCCAACCTCACTGAGCCCACACAGGAAGATGATTGGGGAACACGGTTTGACTGAGGGGAAGGTCAAGGTATCTGCCCTGAGGGACCAGGGGGGGACCGGAGACCACATGTTGAAATAGCTATCCATTGGTCCCCAGTGAACGTACAACGTGTCCTGGCTCTGGTGGACACTGGGGCTGAATGTTCACTGATTCATGGTAACCCTGAGTGGTTCCCCGGGACCCCCACTATCATAGATGGATACGGGGGGAAGGCTATCAGAGTAAAAAAAACCCAAATCCCTTTGGGAATAGGGCATCTACCCCCAAAAGAGTATACCGTATACCGTGTATATATCTCCTATCTCTGAGTATATTCTGGGGATTGATATCCTGCAGCGTCTATGGTTGCAGACCACTGCAGGTGAGTTCAGACTGAGAGTATGTGTGGTGAAGGCAGTTCTGAGGGGACATGCTAGGCACCTGCCCATAGCTTTGCCTGTACCTCGGCAGGTGACTAATACCAAACAGTACAAACTGCCTGGGGGGCATAAAGAGATTGGAGAAACTCTCCAGGAGCTGGAAAAGGTGGGTATTATAAAGCCCACCCATAGTCCGTTCAATTCCCCAGTGTGGCCAGTAAAAAAGCCAGATAGCTCCTGGCGTATGACTGTGAATTACAGAGAACTGAATAAGGTCATACTCCCTATGCATGCTGCTGTCCCCTCTATTGCAGGCTTGATGGATACTCTCAGCCATGAACTAGGAACATATCATTATGTGGTAGAACTTGCTAATGCCTTCTTTTCCACTGACATTGAGCAGGAAAGTCAGGAACAGTTTGCCTTCATGTGGGAAGGACAGCAATGGACTTTCACTGTCCTCCCACAGGGATACCTCCACAGCCCCACCATCTGTCATGGACTTGTAGCCCAGGACTCGGCTACATGGGAGAAACCACCAAGGGTGCGGCTGTACCATTATATTGATGATGTCATGCTCACGTCTGATTCTCTTTCAGATCTAGAAGGTGCAGCACCTAGACTACTGCAACATTTACAGGAGAAAGGATGGGCTGTGAACAGCACCAGGGTTCAGGGACCTGGTTTGTCTGTCAAATTCTTGGGGATCTTCTGGTTGGGTAAGACCAAAGTGATACCAGAAGCAGTTATAAAGTCCAGGCCTTTCCTACCCCCACAACTGTAGCATTGCTACAGGAGTTTCTGGGTCTTCTTGGCTACTGGAGAGTGTTTATCCCGCACTTGGCACAAATTCTGAAGCCCTTATACCAGTTGGTATGAAAGGGCATCAGGGGGTACTGGGATGAGACGTGTATCTGCCTTTACTACAGCAAAACAGGCAGTCAAGGCCATGCAGGCCTTGAGTGTGATAGACTCATCAAGGCCCTGTGAGCTGGACATTCATGTCACTGAAGACGGTATGGCTGGGGTTTCTGGCAGTGGCTTGAATGAACTCGCCAACCTGTTGGATTCTGGTCACAACTCTGGAAAGGGGCAGAGGTACGATACACTTTGATAGAAAAACAACTGGCTGCCATGTATCACGCCTTGCTGGCTACAGAACCCATCACTGGAGTGGCCCCGATAAAGGTAATAACCACCTATCCCATTTTAGGGTGGGTACAAGACTGGACCCAAAAGCCAAGGAGTGGCGTGGCACAAACACCCACACTAGCCAAGTGGGGTGCTTACCTACAGCAGCGTAGTGCCCTTTCTAGTAGCCCCTTGAGTGAAGAACTCCAACACGTGTTGGGACCGTTGGCATATACTAGTGAAAAGCAGGAAGAACTTGCTTTTGAACCATTAGTAGCAGAGAGTCCCTGTCGGGAAGGAAGAGCCCCTATACCTGAAGATGCATGGTACACAGATGGCTCCATTCGTGGGAAGCCCCCAAAATGGAGGGCCATAGCTTTCCATCCTAAGACTGAGACAATATGGATGGAAGATGGTGAGGGGAAGAGCAGCCAATGGGCAGAGTTGTGGGTCGTGTGGCTTGTGATCAGCCAGGAGCCCTCCCCTATAGTTGTCTGCACTGACAGCTGGGCTGTCTATCGGGGCTTGACCCTGTGGCTACCAACCCGGTACCATGCCAACTGGCTGGTTGGTCACTGACCCCTTTGGGGGCAAGAATTGTGGCAAGACTTATGGACCTGTGGTCAGACTAAAATAATTACAGTATACCATGTGACATTTCATTTGCCACTGGCATCCCCAGGAAATGATGAAGCAGATAAATTGGCCCAGATACATTAGTTAGAAGGCAAGCCTGCCTCTGCATGTGGGGCAAAAGGCAATGTGGGCTGTAGCCTGTCAGTGGGGCTTGACTTTGACCTTCGAAGAAGTTAGTAGAGCCTGGCAGGAGTGTGCATGTGCTCCAAAAGGGACTTACACCGAGTTCCACAGCAACATGGGATGATAGCTAAGGGGCCTATACCCCTCGTCAGGTGACAGATAGACTATATTGGGCCTCTACCTGTGTCAGAGGGATATCGGTGTGCAATGACCCGTGTGGACACAGCTACTGGACTTCTGGTTGCTTTTCCTACCCATTGTGCAGACCAGCAGACGACCAAAAGAGGCCTGGAGTGTCTCTTTGCTGCCTATGGCTGACCACAGGTAATTGAGAGTGATCAGGGCACCCATTTTACTAGACGTTCACTGCAAGAATGGGTGCGACAGCTGGGAATCAAGTGGAAGTTTCATGTGCCATACAATCCTACTGCAGCAGGCATGATAGAGAGGCACAATGGCTTGTTAAAATCTGGACTAAAGTCAGATACCAATAGTCTGTGGGGATGGTCAGTCCGCTTATGGACTGGGCTATGGCGTTTGAATGAGAGACCCCGAAAGGGAGCCCTGAGCCCCGTAGACATGTTAACACATATGGCAGCCTCCCCTATACAACTGCAAGTGCAAACCAAGGAAGAATCACTGAAGCCGAGGTTCGGCCACCAGAATAACATCTTGCTGCCAGCACCCACTGCACTGAACCCTGGAGACTCCATTGAGTGGACATGGCCTTGGACCTTTCGACACATGGACCAAAGATGGCTGGCTCTCCTGGCACCTTGGGGACAAGGCCTGGAAGCTGGCCTCCTGTGTATTCCTGGAATAACAGCAGAGTGGCCACCAAAGGTCACAGTAGTATATCCTGAACGGCCAGAAGGTAGGAGCATCTTACCGGGGAGTTTTGTTTTATCATTATGGCCAGTGCATGCACCTCCAGTAGCACTATATACGGACCCTTCAGTAACCCCCACGGGGAGAGGAGTGAAGTATTGTATACTAGACCTGGAAGGGACCCCCTTCCTGCTGCAGTCCTATCACAGGACCACTCTCTTGCATGCATCCTACCTGATGGACAAGATTTGTCTATGTTGGTGGCATTAAAACATGTGTCTTACTGCTCCTAAAGTCTTTGTGGATTGGGAACTTCCTCTCGCTTGAGGATTATTATAATTTTTGTTACCTGTATCTTAATTTTTATTATCTCTAAGTTGTTGTTATCCTCTGTTGCTATGTGGAATCTGGTTACAGTGCTCCAGCTTTCTCCCACAGGGACCACTGCGGAAGGTGGAAAGCATGTAGATTGTAAGGCGAGAATCCTGGAGGGGTGGAGTGTGGATAAAGTGGGGTTCCTATGGCCAGGATCCTCACTGAACTTAAATGTAACTGGCCTGTTGCTATGCTACCACTTCCATACCTTTAGGCAATAAGACATTATTGTGTTAATGTAAGGAGTTCTGCCCAGGGCTCGGCCGGAGACTGGGTGGCAGGGCTGGAAGGCTGTAGGGGAGCGGAGCGGAGGCTGGAGTGGTGGTAGCACCGAGGGACTGACCTGCTACCTCGAAATAAAGTTGGGTATAACCTTTTCAACCCCAAGAACCCTTTGCTATAAATTTCTTTGGTCACAGTGAATCTATAGCGAACTTGCCTGGAGCTGAAACTCATTTGCAAGACAGTCCAACAGCCCAAGATTTGAGCCCCAGCCTTTGCGCCTACTAGTCATGGCGTTATACAAATTCCTTATTCTCTTGGAAGTTCAGTTTCTTCTCTCATACCTGAGCGGCCTGTGGCTCTGAATGTGGCCCACAGATATAGATGTACTTTATTTGCCCTGCATAATGTGTTAAGGATATTTAACATTAAGAAAATATATGTATTAAAAACAATTAAGAATGTGTTAGTGTATGTGCACACATGTGTATATACATGTATTCATACACTCTGTTTATCTATCTGTATTTTCCTAGCTTCTCTGAAAAATCCCCAAATCCAGCTGCTCTAACTTTCCTATGTATCCAGCTGAGCATTGGCTGTCCTTTAGATGACATGCTCTTTGTCACCACCCCTGCCCCATGTCAATATTTTGATTTCCAATTATTGATTTATCTGAATTGCTCTGATGGCTTTGGAGCCCAGCCCGTTCCTGGCTTCCTTCTGAACTGCAGTTCTGAGTTCGCGAGCCCAGGAAGAGTGTGCCAGGAGACAGGATACGTGTCACTGAGGAGCTCTGCGTTATGTGCCCTTCTCAGTGGCTTGGCTTTTGCATGCCCTGGGCATTTGCTCATGCTGTACCTTCCACCTGGACTGTCCCTCCTCAGTTCTTTACCAGAGAAAGTTTCTCTTCTTTTAAAGCTCAAGGTAAAAGTTTCACGTCACCCTCTTGCAGTCTTTTCCTGCTCTCAGAGTAGGTTCCTTCTTTGCCTGTACTTCTGCTGAGCACTGATCTCATTTACCCGTCTGCCCTCCCCGCCCAATTTCTCTTTTTCCAAGGCAGGGATCCCACCCAGCTCACCATAGAGCCCACACACCTTTCTTGCTCTAGCCCTTATAGGGACTAAGGACAGGCCACCCCAAGATGTGCCATTGGGACACACAGATCACTTTGAGCTGAAAAACCACCAAGGCCCAGGGGACTCAGGGTACTTTTACTGCCGGCCCCTCCCCCGCCCCCACCAAAACAGTATAAAAAGAACTTAGACGGAGCAGCTACTCCAGGAGGAGCGCTCTCAGAGTAGACGGCTGCATTATAAGGTATACTGGGAGTGGTAGGCAGGGAGGGTGTGGCTAAGTCTTTTAAAATTCCTCTTCGAGCCCTCATTGTTTGTGGGGCCAACCAAGTATTTTGTTTTAACAAACATTTACTCTTCTCATATTCCTGTGAGTTACTTCCCTTTTCCTTTGAAGTCCCAGACCTCCTACCCTGTTTTCCTTGATCCAGGATGACATGCATACTTCATTCTGTCTTTGGAACCCATGTCTAAGGCTTCCCCATACGTGTGTAATTAATTTTTTTTTCCCTCCTGTTCATCTGTTTCACATCAATTTGATTCTCAGACCAGCTAGAAGAACCTTGAGGGGTAGAGGAAATTTCTTCCTCCCCAACACCATTGAGCTCTGAACACATTGTCTGGCACCATGCTAAGGACTGGGTGGATGTTAGGAATTGAACTGACTTCCTTAGGGAAATTGAATTTTCCATTTCCATATTACTAATTGAGAAACTGATGCATGGAGAAAACTACTTGTTCAGAGGCTCAGAGGTCCAGGAGAGGAACTGGTTAAATCTGACTTTCTAACTCAATGCTTTCACAATGCCTGGCACATCATAGGAGTCCAATGAACAGTGAATAAAGGGAAGAATGAATGAGGTATTTATAGCAAAGGCTGGAACCCAACTCTCTTTGACTTCCCCTGTATGATATATATATTAAACCAAATTGAGTTCTGCACTGGATGTGAATTGGCATTCTCAAAGTCCTCACTGTTCTCTCTCAAGTTCATTGGGACGCTGCATTCTGTACCCAAGCAAAGGTTGTTTTTCACAACCCCAGTTACAGGAACTTCGTGTGGGATTCAGATACTGCTTTTTTCTACATTGGCCCCATCCCTTGCTGAGTAGTGGAAGGGAGTGGTAAAACATCTAATAATGACATCAGGAGATGACTGTCTTTCTTAGGCAGTTTGCTACAGAACATGAGATCTCTTTGCTTTACTTCTTAGACCTTTGTTCCGAGAAGTCTTCACATGCATCTTCTTTAACTCAACCTTGCTCTCCAAAAATGAGCACTGCTTCTATTCAAATGCTATTCAAAAAGGAGAGGTTCACACACTGGTTAGTAGCAGGTACCAAAAGACCATTTCACCCGACTGGCTGCGTGTCTACCTTATAATTGGATGGTAGATACATCCGAAGGAGAAACATTAAAGTTGAGGTTAAGTGTTAGGAAAAAAAAGAATTCTCATTATAAAAAGTCCCTGAACATACTCCTACTTTTCCTAGTTAATCCTACAACACGGCACAGTTTCTCAAGTCCTGGATGAAAGCAGAGCTGTGTCTTTAGTATATACAGTAGGGCAGGTTGGCCCTGCCCAGGGAAGTATTTTTGATACATCTTAAGATCTAGGCATTTGGAGTTAGTTCCAGGAAGATTTTTGCTTCCTATTATGGGTTGAATTGTGTCATCCTTCCCACCCGCCCTTTGCCAAATTCATGGGTTGAAGTCCTAATAACCCTTAGGTCCTTGGAATGTGGCCTTATTTGGAATTAGGGTTGTTTCAGATGTAATTAATGAAGATGAGGTCATGCTGTGGTAAGGTGGGCCCCTAATCAAAAATGACTGCATCCTTATTAAAAGGCAAAATTTAGAGACAGACACACACACCGCAAGAAATCCACGTGGACATGAAGGCCGAGATCAGGGCGAGGTGTCCGTCTGCCAAAGATTGCCAGCAAACCACCAGAAGCTGGTAGGCAAGAGGCACGGAAGAGTTTCTCCCTCATAGCCTGACAGTGCCTTGGCCTTCCAGCCTCCAGAACCGTGAAATAATAACATTTTGTTTGTTTGTTTAAGGCACCCAGTTCGTGGAACATTGTTTTAGCGAGCCTAGCAAACTAATACATTTTCTTTTCACCTACATTTCTTCCAAGAAGATTGGCTTGTAAAGGTGAGGTGCTTATCTGACGCCCTGGCAGGGAGATTCATAGGGGAAAGAAAATTCTAGCTTTTCTGCCCAGGGTCAGTTCTGCTTCCTTTGCTGGCAGCAGGGCACGTGGTCCAGTGTGTGGGCACTTGAGCTGGACTTGAATCTTGGCACCACTTAGTGCTTATTTTCCCTGTGCTTCAATCTCCCTTTCCGTGTAAGGGGGGACCCGAACTGCGCCATCTCCGGAGGGCTGCTCTGGGGTCTAAATCATGAAGCCCTCAGAGTGTGCTCAGCACAGTAAATCACGTTGGCTGCTCTTATTATTGTACCGCTTGTGTTTTTTAATAGAATCTCTCCTTGGGTTTCTCCCCAGCCAGCCTGTTGGATCCTGGGCCCTTCTTTGGAGCCCTCTTTGCATGTATCTTCAATGACCCATCTGCTCGGGTGACCTGGGAAAACAGGTGAGAGAGTTTATCTGGGGCTGGGGCTCTGAAAACTTGCTGCAGGAGCAGCAGTGTCTGCATCAGTATCATGCGGGGACTTGTTAAAAATGCTGTCACATAGGCTCCACTGCACACCGACTGAAGGAGAAGCCCAGGAATCTGCTCCAGGGAACTGTGGAGAGAGCCACCGATGCAGGGTGGCTTTTCTGCTTCGCTGCAGGGCGGCTCCTCCAGATGTGCCTTCCGTCTGCCCTCCCTCCATGACATTTCTCCAGGCCTGGAGGTAACTGCTCGGGTAAGTTCTTCTCCCAAGCAGGAGGGGCTAACAGTGTTTATGCCCGGACCTCCAGCTTGGTTCTCTGGGTTAATGCGGTTCCGCTGTGTCTAAAGGGAGACTGTCTTTCTCTGGCAAAGACCACAGGAGGAGCACCTCCTGCTTTCTTTCTGATTCTGGATGTAACTCTCCCCGCTCCCTTCAGGGGCCAAGCCTCAGTCTCTGCATGCCCAGTGCCTGCTCTAGGGCCTGTACCAGGCAGCCCCTCAGTAATGCTGACGGACACGAGGCAGGAATGGCAATCCATTGAGCACCAACAGATTCCTTAGTGCAAATCCTTCCATGCAGACAAGTGAGCGCTGGCCATGGCACTCCCATCACTTGTGTTCAGTTTGTGCAGAACCAAGCCCTTCTGCTGCCTGAGGTTGGGAAGATGTGGGCTCACTGTGCTGGCCCTGCTGCTGGACTCATGGCTCTGTCCCTGGGCCTTACTGTCCTCTTCTTCCTGGGGGTGAAGTGGCTGGGTTCTCCCCTGCCTCCTGGCCTGTGACACTACACTCGCCAATTTCTTTGACTTTCCGTCCTGCTCTATTGTTAACCCACTTGAGGTCTTTCCCATCGACCCTAGTCCCACCCTGACAGGGCTGGCTGCACTGTCACCTGAGGGAATACAGTGTGGTGAAGAGGGGGCGGGATCTCAGTGTAGGGTGTACAGGCTGGTCTGCGCCCCTCCCTCCCTGCCGCTCCCCTGCCCCTCCCAAAAGCCCCAGGCATTCCCAACCTCTGTGTCCCCCTCCCCCTGTGCAGACTGGGACGTCCTCCATCCATCCTTGGCCAGCTCTCCCCTGCTGTCAGCCTCTTTGGCCTCTGGCTGAGGGCTCAGCTGTGTGTCAGTGTAGTTGAACATTTCAGTGCATGTGGTGTCAGCATCTTCTGAAAGATGGCCTTCCACCTTCAGGAGAGTTTGCTATTTTATAACTTCCCCAGGAATATTTGCATGATAATAGGAGGTTCTTGACTATCAAAAGACAAGTCTCAAAGTAATAAATAGAGTGGAATACAATTAACCAAGAAAGACCGAGGGGAAGGTAGTTTGGGGGCAGACCTACCAATTTACCTTCCGACCAGAAGCTCCAACCGAGCGCCCACCCTGAGCCCTGGTTCTTGCCTATTCACTCTATAAATGCATGATGCTGGGTCTTAGGTGCAACCTTGCACAGCCTATTTATTTGTTTTTTTTTTATAACAGCTTTATTGAGATAGAAGTCACATACCATAAAGTTTATTCACCCTTTTGAAGTGTACAGTTCAATTTTTTAAAAGGCATATTCCTAGACATATAAAACAACTGCCATCTAATTTTAGAACACTTCACTACCCCAAAAAGAAACTGTGTACCCTTGAGCAATGATTCTCCACTCCCCTTTCCCCTCAGCTCTTGGCACCCACTAATCTATTTTCTCTCCCTATAGATTTGCTTGTTCTGGACATTTCATAAGATGGAATCATACAGTACGTACCTTTGTACCTGACTGTCACATAATATGCTGCTCCCAAGGTTCTTCTGTGGATTAGCGTGTCAGTACTTTATTCTTTTTCTAGATGAATAATATTCCACTGTCTGGATATGGCACATTTTGTTTATCCACTTAGTAGTTGATGGGCATTTGAGTATATGTTTGGTTTTGTTCTTCTGTCATTTGTGCCAGCTATTTGAATTAAACCTAATCTGCAGAGGAAAAAGAAACTGCTATGTTGGGCTCCATTCACTTTTCTTGGATGTGTATCTCTCTTCTGTGGACCCATGGTTACTGGCAAGAAGAAGTTGACTACTTTGTATATTTTGTTATTAATTCTGACTTGTCTTTTGTGTATTAAGCAAGTCTTTTATCTTCTGTATTCTGATGTTTTGTCATCTGGGGCCTTGATGATGCTGGAGGAACGGCCCCTCCCACAGTTAACCAGTTCCTGGAGGTAGCAAGTACCTCGCCCTCTAGTGTGCTTTTCAAATGCAAACCAGCCAGTCCAGAGCCCACAAGCACCACCACCTCCTTGACTGGGCTCTTACACTCTGGGCCTCTCTCCACCCACCCTATCAACTCGGGGCCAGGTACCAGACAAGTAGGACACCTGCTTACCCTGTGAGCACAATCATTTCCTTACAATGGAAATTATTCAAACTGGCCAATCCTAATCCTGCCTAGCTAGTTTACCCCATGTCAGCCATTCCTTCCCATGAAAACCTCAAAGAAGACTCTTGCCCAGACCTGCCCCTTCTGCCTCCTAACAGACCGGGTGCTGCCACATGCAGCCCTGTGTGGCATGCGGGCTTCTCCTCTGAGAACCAGAAGTAACACACTACCTTTCAATGGAAATTGTCTCCTGATCTGTTGGCTTTTCTATATCTACAGAATAACAAAAGCCAACAGAACACTGTATCCTGGTGTGATGTAACAATTGTATATAACATCCATTCATTCCAAACATTATTATGCTGATATCTTGAATTTGCCTTACAGCATTTTATAGTCTCCTTAATCCTAGGAAACTAACACCTCTTACCTTATTTTTAGCATAGGACATCACTTGTCAAATTGTTTTTCTCACTAGCTTTGTATACAGATCTTATTTTTTACCATCTCCATCTTCCTTTGGGAAATAAGACTTTTAAAAAATGCCTATCATGCAACGCATCTTTGATGAGACTATATCCATGCCCGCAGAGGAGAGGTAGAAATAGTGTGTGTTTTGATCTTTTTTGGGAAGGGTTGACAGGTATTCTTGCAAATGCACCTGTCTATAAATGGTCCCAGCTTTCCCCCATGGCTTGGAACGCATTCTGTCAAGCTGGGTATTCATAGATACTCGTGTTTCATTGTGGTAAAAGAAGAAGACAGCTGATCTTTGTAGCTCATTGGAATAACTGTATAGGAGGTTCTAGCACATGGCTTGTTAATCTGGACACTCTAACCACTGTGGATCAGATAATGCTGAACTGGAGTGGGTGGGGCATCTGCCTCTGCACTGTAGGATTTTAGCAGCATTCCTGGCTTCTCTCTACTAGAGGCCACTGACATCCTACCCCTAGTCCCCAGTCATAACTACAAAATCGTCTCTAAATATTGTTAAAAGTCCCTGAGGGGTGTGTGTGTGTATGCGTGTGAAAAATTGCATTAGGCAAATGTGCTGCTGGCTGTGGGAGGCCTGTGGTGGGTGAGTGATGCTTGAACATCTCTGGGGTTCCCTCTGCCTGAGGGAATTTCCTTCCTATGTTAACTTCAGTTGAATTTACTAGCTGCCGCTGTTCCCACCCAAACCCATGCTTCCACGAAAGCTTCAAGCTCTCTTTTGCCTCTGGGGTCGGAGAGGGGCCTCAAACGTTCTGCATGGAAGGAGGAACTGGATCTGTAGGGCCCAGGAGAGCATCACCGTGGGGAACGGAGCAGCAGTTCCCACATCACCCGGGGAATGTTCCAAACGCCAGTCTCAGCACCCCTGCTGGCACCTGCCGAGAGCATCCCCATGCAGAGGCCCCTGTGGGGACACACACACGCAGATCAGACTGTACTTTAACCTAGAAAGACACTACTACTGGAGCTTCATATCCATTGTATAGGCATCATGTACTGAATAATTTAAGAAATTAAAAAATTTCCTGCTTTGGTATTGCTTTATATTTTGAATTACATGAGAGGTGTGGCCCTTCTGGTATATTTAGGGCATCTATCGAGGTCCAGAATCTCAGAGGGGGAGGCCCAGGCTTCTCCATTTTAAGTAACTCCCCAGGTCATTTCTATGCTAAACAACATGTTGGGACCATGACTTTGGCATAAATAGTTGTAGGTTCCTCAAAAATGTTTATTGGAACTTTCCCATTACAAACATATTACATTCTTATTATAGAAAATTTGGAAAATGTGAAAAAGGAGAAAGAAGACAAAACAATGCCCAGGCTCTTTGACTATCCAAGAGAGCCACAACATCTTCTCATCATCTCTTTCATTTTAATCATATTAATATATTTTTTAACTTACACACACATATTTTAAAACCTTTATCAAAGACATCTGTGCACATAGCCAAAAAAAAAAATCAATGAGCATCAAAAGGCTTATAAAGAAAAACAGTAATTTCCTGCTCCATTTCCTTCTACTCTCCATAGGCTCCTATTCGGAACTCCATGGTTGTTTCTTCTGTATTTACTTCATATTTCTAAGTAATATACTTATGTTATTACATATTAGCTGTCCATCTTGGACAGGATCTCTTGGCTTCCTGGTGGTTGGGGATTTGCTCCCTAACACTTCTCCTTTCTGCCTTCCTCTACCCTCCATCCCTGTCCTACCCAAATGGTGATATTACAAATGGGGGTTAAATTAATCGTCATGTCTCTTTACTGCTAGGTTACATCGTACAGCATTTTGCTTTTCCTAGAGTTAATAATTATCTTAATTTTTTAGTTTTCTGTGGATCTATCACTATACACAATTATTTCTTTTTCTAAATACTTCAGCAGATCTTCCCAACAAAATACTTTACATTGTTTCTCCAAATGCTCAAGCAAATGACACAATCCTATAGTCCGGTGCTTCCCTTGAGCCCCTTCCTCTGTGGTAGGCTCCAGTTGGCTGTGTGTTCTCTGGCTTGGTGCACATGACTTCCTGTGATTTCCCTTTACTGCTCAGCTATGTTCCATTTTCTCTGCTCTTATTATCTGGAACTTGCATTAGAAGGGAGCCCTCCTTGACGGATCCCCAGTTTTCTAACCCCTGCATTTTCCATCTCATTTTCTTTTGATTCAACTTTCTGGATGTTTTCATCAGCTTTCTCTAATAAGCCTTCTATTGAATTTTTTATTCAGCCACCACATTTTTACTTTGTACAAGCTTTCTTATTCCCTGTTTATTCTTGCTTGCCCTGCTCTGCCAGTAGCTTCCAATCCTTGTTACTTGGGTGCTATATGACTCTCTGAGGATACTAATTAATACCTTGTTGAAGTTTTATTCTGTTCCTTGTATTGATTGCATTTTCCCATTTTCTTTTTTTTTTCTGATTGTTTTATTCATTTACTTATTCATCAAATATATAGTGAATGCCTTTTTATATGCCAACTATTGTTCTATGTGTTGGGGATAGAGTGGTTAATGAAATAAAGTGCCTTACCTTATGAAGATTATGTTCTAGCAAGGGAGAATAATAAATGAATTACACTGTGGCTATGAATAAAAACAGAGCAGGATGAAGGGGCTGTTTTAGGTAGGGCAACAGGGAAAGCTTCTCTGTCTAAGGCTTCTTTACTCCGCCCATCGGCCTGGTGTGCTGGGATGACTCAAACTGGGTCTGTTCACCAGAGCACCTACGCATAGATACGTCCTGTGGCTTGGGCTTCCTCACAGCGCGGTGGCTGGGATCCAGGAGGGAGTTCTCTGAGAACAAGCTTTCCAAGAGACCAAGGCAGAGCTGTAAGAATTCTCCTGGTTATAGGAAAATCATTAAGGCTAGGCCAGATTCAAGGGCAGGGGAATTAGGTTATACCTCTTCGTGGGACAGTGGCAAGAGCACATCGCAGAAGAACATGTAGGATGGGAGAGGATGCGACCATCTTTGGAAAATGCAGTCTACCCCATGTTATGACTTAAGCCAGTTACCGTTTCTCCATCCACCTCACATTTTTTGAAATTGCATATCTTTGGCTGTTTCGTCTTCTATTCTTTTGTTTCTGATAAGTTAATATCCTTTTTATTATTCCTTCACAGCCTCATTGGGTGTAGGGAATGGAAGGGAACAAATGTGTGTTGTTGGTTGGCTTTTTTCAGTCATAGGTGAATGGCTTCAGATAATCCATAATACAGATGGTTGAAAGTTGATTGCATGTGGGGAAACAATGGTAGAGCTTAGAGATGGCTGAAGTAATACGTTTTTTCTGTTTTCCTTTTTTGCTCTTGATTAACATCTTAAGAAAATAAGGCACATGGTTAGGTGATTTTCCAAGATAGTGCTCAGCTAGAGGCAGAGTTGAGACTGCATTTAGGCCTGTGTTTCTCAAATTCTCTGGGTTATATTACAAAACAGCAACAATTAAAAAAAAAAAAGACCCACGAACAAAAACTACACTTAAAAAAATACCCCCAAAACAAGAAACTTATTCAGAGGTCCAAGAAAAGTAGGAGATTCTGTGTTAAGCAAAGTTAAACAACTTTACTGCTGATTTCTCTGAGGCTTTCATATGCTAAAGCACATTCAGAATCTCCAACTAAGGAGAAGTGCAAGATGTGCTAGAGAAAGGGGTGTTATGTTGGGGGTGGTGATGTCAATTTTCCAAACTTCTGTGACCAGTTTTGTAAGTTGTCTCTGGGACTGGTGTCTCATAGAGCAGACTGTGGGAAATGGTCATGCAGACCCTCAGTATTTAAATACATTCACAAGTGGCTGTCAGAATGTCCCAGGGGGTTCCCAGCTTGTAATCCTATCGCCCAAATGAGCTACTTGTCTTCATTTGACCACCAACAGAGATGTGCGCAGCACGGAGACATGGTCAGCTACCTGGGACCGAAGGGGTTTGCAGACAGTAACTGCTCTTTTTTTGTCCTGTGTGGTAACCAGGACAGGCTTATGTGAGCAAGCAATTTATGAGCCTTTCGTTCATAACCTATGAGGCTCAGAGAAGGAGCGTCTTCAAAAAAAAATTTTTTTTCCCCCCTTAATCCCACCTTTCACTGATCACTGATAGCAGATTTGAGGAAGCTGTTCTGTTAATGACTGTAGCGTTTGGGACTCATCTCTGTAGTCTTTTGGCTGGAGCGTTCAGGGTCATTTCACTTTTGGCCACCAGATGGCAGACTACTCTCGTGCTATGATCCTTCGACTGTCTTGGCAGAAGGTCTGTGCCGCTGCCTGGGAGAAGCGAGCAGGAGATGGTGAGCCTTCGGGGAACAGTTATGTTTTTGGAACACTTTGAACATTAGATTCTATCTTGTTTTAATGATACCTGGATTGATTTCTGACCATGTCATTTCTTGGAATAGGGTAATTGAGCCATAAACAGAACTTTCATAAAAAGGGCTTCATTTTTTCTTAATGATTTGTCAGCTCCCACTGTTTTACTTGCTGGCATGTTGTTTCAAGGTCAGTTTTCTGATAGCACAACAACTACATTTTTTACATTGGAAAATTGAAGTAAGAGATTTGTCAAAATTTAAAACTGTTTTCAATCAGATTGCTGATTTTGGGCACAGTAAAAGGAGGCCAGAAGAATGAAAACACGTCTATTTTTTAAATTTGGATTTCAAGAGCTAGGATGTTATTGTAGATCTTTGTGGGGACAGGATAGTTTCTGGTTTCTAGTCAAAGGAGATTAGATTTGGATTACATAAGGTTTGGGAGAGATGCGCCCCTTGAGGGAAGGAAGAGATCCCCTGACGGAAACCCTGAGTGGTTTGGCTGGAAGAGTTAGGGTTTGGGGGCCCACGAAGAGGGAGGGAGTTCTAAAGAGGCCTCGAGCCCTAGGAAATGAGAAGAATTAAATATCACTATATTTATAACCAATGTGCCGGACATTCACCTCAGACTGGTGAGGAAATGAGAAGACGAGGGTGACTGAGAGCCAGCTTCCCCTCCTCACTCCCTTCCTTCCGTGCCCTCTGTCCAGCAGCACACGCTGTGGCTGCCTGCAGTCCTCTGTCTGCCTCCACCTGCGTCTGGAAACAGGCACACACTGCCATGCCGTGAGCACCGTCGTGGCAGCTGGGAGGAAAAGCTGAGGTGGGAGCCATGACCTTGTCATGCCTCATTCCCTCTTAGCCCGACTGTTGGCAGAGTGGTGGTTTGTGTTACTGCCGGGTTCTCCAGCATCTGCTCCTTCCTGGTGGCCAGAGGGGCCGTCTCCTGCTGGGACAGTTCTCTGAGGGCTCACTGCTGCCTTCTGCATGGGCCAACCAGTGCCTGGCCACCAGCTGCTTCCCTGGGAGAGCTGTGGAGCCCATTGTGTTCTGTGCCCTTGACTTTCCAAGCTTCAGCGCCCCCTGGCACAATGACGAGGCATGTCCCACAACTCACAGGCTGCGTCTGTGTTCTTGCCAGAAGCACAGCTGTTCCCACTGCAGTCAGAGGCCAAGTGCCGAGGGGAGCATCGCCTTTAGTCTGAGCTCTAGGTGAGCGGTCGGAAGCATGATGGAGATGCTGTTTCCCAAGGTCTCTTCCTTTCCTTTAATTCTGTTTCTGCTGTATTTTGAGACCCTTCAGTTGTTGAGGTCAAGAGACTGAAAAGCATTACAATTATTTATTGTCACAATTGCCATCTGTCTGATTCTCTGTTGACACCCAGGGCCCCTCATCAATCTCTATGAACAGCAGATTACCACTGCTTATGAAAAAAACCTGCTTTCTGAAAGATTCATAAAAAGGCACAATTTGTGGGGACCACTTCCTTGTACCGAAAATCATCAGGAGAACGCTCACAAAGCAAGTTGGCCCAAAGCAGCATTGAGCTTGAAAGTGGTTCCTGTGAAACGTGGGGTTTTTTTTTTTTTGGTTTTGTTTTGGTCTTTGTGTAGAAATACCAGCTCTCTTTTCTGTCATCTTGTCTTGACCTGCAAGATCTATCAGTTAAACTTCTCCCAGGATTTTTTTTAAGCCTGGCAGAAAAGAATCAAAAATCTATACGCACAGGCTCTATGAATTTCATGTTTGTGGGACTCTTTTTAGGTACAGAAGCAGCCTGTTTTGTAGTATTCGGTACCATGTCCATCTGCAGAGAGTACACTGAGAGCAGAAGCAGAGAAGGGGGGAACAGGCCAAGGCGGTGGAGGTGCGGACATCATGACATTCTGAGCCAGTTCTGCTCCTGTATCTCCCATTTCCTATCTTGTTTGCTTTCTGTGTTCGTGTTTTCTACAGGTTAGGGTGATTTTCTGATATGGCTGAAGGGTGTCTTCTAAATTTCATCTTCAAAAAAAAAATTTTTACGTCTGCTGATTAATCAAATAAATGAAAAAAAATGGCACAGAATGAACATAACATCAAAGCAGCTTTCTTTGTATGTTTTTGGAAAGCCTTCACTTCCTCATAGTTTCACTCAGGAATCAAATTGGGAATGCATGTCAGCGGATAACTTATTTTAAGTTTAACTTCATGCCCTATTTCAGTGGAAAAAGATTTTAGAGCAGTTGCTTTATCTCCTAGCCCCAGACTTTCTCGGGTCTCTCATTGTCCTCTTTTCAAGCATTTTTATTCTCTGTTGGCATAGCCATGGTTACCAGAGGTGCCAGGGGGTGTTTCACCACATCATTCAGTGTGGGTGACAGTGTGATGGCTTCTGCTCGTGGCTATCTAGGCTGAGGTGGAGCTTGCATCCATGCACGCCAATCCCACGGCCATGTGCCTTGTCCTGCCAGAGGAGGGCAGGACCATGCGGTGGGCTGGGTGGGGATGAGCCAGGCCCCAGCAGGACGCCAGATGCCCCCCAGAGTGCCCCAGCACTGTACCCCTGATTACATTCTATCTTCCTTTTCCTTTGAGCTTGGCTTCTGCCCTTTGAGGGATCCCAGGCTAGTTTGTCTGCTTTTGGGGAGCCAGCTCCCAAGAATGTCATGTTTGATACATCTCCTCGAATTTGAGTTGGTTGGTATGAAGGAGCTATGGCATCGGGGGCAGGGAATGCAGCATAGATGTGTCCAGGCAGTGATCTCTAGCCCAAACAACCTGCCCTCCACTGACTGGGCTTGAATGGCTCTGTTCTACACCTGGAGAAGTGGAGGAAAGGTTTTCCTTGAGGTCACGGGGTCCGCTGATGGCTTGAATCAGTGGAGTCACACCTCAGAGGACTGAGGAGGGAGCAGTGAGGTACATTTTCTGTAGCGACAAAACCCCTTGGCTACTCTTGGATAAGGATTTGCCTGCCTTATGTCACCTGGGTCCCTCTGGGTTGATCCTCAGCACCCCTTGCAGAAAGGGCAGGCTGGTTATGACCACTGGAATCCGCAGCAGGTGCTGACCTCCTTTGGGAGGGGACCACAGCCACCCGAAGGCATTACTGTGCTCTACTTTGCGGGTGCGGGTGCTGTCTCCCTGCCAGGATGCATGCACCCCACTGTCTCTCCGGGCTCTCCTTAAATCTGATTATTTTGGTTCAACCTGTTCCCCGTGCTGAAAAAATACATTTCTTCTGCATTAGTTCATTGTCATGTAGGAAATTGTCCTCAATTATCCTGACAGCTGACAAGCTCATAGACCTAGATTTTGTTTAAATCTCTATCTAATTAAAAAAAATCCTCGTCAGGATGTCTGTACAATAGCTCTTTTGTCTTTTTCTTCCCTTGCACCATGTGACTTCTCAGGACGTGGTGTTCTTTCTCACACAAACTGGAATTTGCTGCAAATAGGCCCCACTGGATACTTCACTTTGCCTATGCAGAGGAAAAGTTCTCTGCAGAGGAAAAGACTCTACATGGGATGGCAGAAGAGAGAGACAAAATCCAAGCATATTACTTTCTGGCTGATGCTTGCAAAAAGTCTTTATTTAATTGAACATTATAGACTTAAAATCTGAACCCCCCACCCCAATATACCAAGATATTGCTTAAAATACTATTTAGCTAGTGGTAAAATACCATTTAACTTTCATATTAAGATGAAATTATACATGAATTATTATATTCGGACAATCACCGGAGAATAACAAAGCTGGAAAGGGTCTTACATTTTCTGATGACCCTCAGAAGGGGAAATGGAAGCCCTGCAGAGAGGTAAGGTAATCAGAACAACTATGGGGTGGTTTGGGGGAGTTAAAGGGTGGACCCTGGTCTTCACCCCTCTCTGTGTCCCACTAAGGAGTGTAACTTTAGAGTTCCCTCCAAGCCACCTCTGGGCTCAGACAAGGGAGTTGGCTGTAGCTAATGGGATGGTACGAAAGGGACACCAACCAGGTGATGGGAAGGTTTGCTCGCTCTCTCTTGCTCCTTTGTCACCACCATGAGCATGTGGCTGGGCCAGCCTGCTAGAGGAGGGGCACCCGGGTCACACAGAGACCTGGGTCTCCAGGTCATGGGCCCCAGGTGATTCAGTCTGGTTCAGCCGACCCCCCAAGTGGACCCCACATATATAAGATGAAATCACCGAGCCTCATGTAAGAAACAAATGTTTGGTCACATGGTGCTTAGGGCTTGTTTTGGGTTGTTTTATGGCATATAATGCACTGAATGTTTGTGCCCCTACCCACCCCAGTTCATACGCTGAAGCCCCCAACCCCCAGTGTGATGGTGTTTGGAGATGGATCGTTTGGGAGCTAAGTAAAGTTGGATGAGTTCATCGGGGTGCAAACCTGCTCTGATAGGATTGCCCTTCTGAGAAAAGAGGCTTCTCTCCTCTGTCCCCTCCAGTGCCCTGAGGAAAGGCCATGTGAAGTCTCAGGGAGAAGGTGGCTATCTGCAAGCCAGGACAGGCCCCGCCGGCGACCAACCCTGCTGGCACCCTGATTCCAGACTTCCAGCTTCTAGAACCATGAGAAAATAGGTTTCTGCTGGTTAAGCCTCCAGACCTGTAGCATTTTGCTCGAGCAGCCTGAGAAGACTAAGAGAGGGAGCCGTAGAGTTGTCCTGCAGCGGGGCAGTGAAGACAAGCTCCTAGGTGAGGACCTGGCGCCTGGAGCTCTTTCTCCGTCCTGTGCATGCCCTCTCGCCCTTCCTATGAGTGCGTGTATGGACCTGCCTTCCCTTCTCCTGCCAAGCCCTTCATTTCGTGCCCTCCTTGTTCGTGGGCTCTAGGCTAGGGTCAGGGCTCGTTCACACCAGCCCGACGTTTGTCTGTGGGTTTAACTAGGACGGACCCCCTGCCTTCTGATGAGCGCTCTCATTACCAGGGGTCACAAATCCTCCCGAGCTGCTGCCCACCTCATTTTCTACTCAGAACTGTCTTTTTAATTTCCATTAGAAATGATAGCTTGACAGAAAAAGGGAGCATTTGAGATGTAGTCACAGTGTTTTCTGATTTTTTTCTCTAATAAGTAGTTATGGTTTTGAAGGGAAGCTCTTATTTAAATATAGCTAAAACTGATGTTGGAGAATGGAAATAATTTGACATAAACTGGTAAAAAATTATCAGAAGAAGTAACTTTAAACTTTAGGCATCACATTGTTTTTAGTGTTCGTTAGGTTTAGGATTTGTGAAAAGGAAAGAGAGGATATGGTCCCTGTCTGAGTTTGGATAAAGAGGTTTGCTTTAGAGCTAAAATATATAGTTACCCTTTTTATAACCCACTTAAAAAAATGAAGTTCTACATTGTACTATTCAGATTATGCATATTAACATGTGTGCTACTGTGGAACTATGTGGTGATTAAATTTGTTTTCATTATTGAATATATTTTAGGTGATGATTTCTAAACAAGAATATATATATACATATATATAAACGTGAACCATATTACAATTGTAGCAAGTGGAACGGAGGGGCAAGAACTCTACCTCATGCCCACAGCCTTGGGGCTGCTTTAGATTTTGCTACTAGGGTTGCTGTTGGAAGACAAAGAGGATGAATCTGAGAATACTAGAGAAGAAAAGGGGAAGGTCAAAGTTTATTTTTTGTCAAATGTATGTATGCTGCTCTTTCCCCAGAAGACTTTAGAGTGGTTAGTTTAGTTTTCTCTCCAGACTTTACACAGGAAATGGGGTCCAAGAAGAAGCAAGTTGTTGGCCATAAAGGTGAACGCTGACCATGAGGGGGCCGGGGCCTGTCCGGTACAGCTGGGGGACCCGCTCCGTCCTGAGCTATTATTCAGTCTCTCAGATGAAAGAGCTTTCATCTGCCCAGTCCCTTTAATCGCTTCCATCTCCCATCATTCAGAAGCGAGGCGGAATCTTCCCTGGGACGGGGTGGGGAGGGGTCTCCTGGAAGCATCAGAATAATGTCAACAGAAAACTCTTTCATGCATTCAGTCCACTTGTGTAAAAACTGCTGGGCTCCACCATCGATGAACCTGACCTTTGACACAGGGGCAAGGCAACAGCTGTTGAAGCAGGAGTATTTAAGCTGGGAGTGGGCCTGTCCGTGAAATTTGTGTATCTCCTCAAACATGAGAAATAATACAATGATTTAGTCACACAGGGAATCCATTAGACTTGGCAATTTAATTTCTACTTCCTTAAGATCTTTTCTTGAGGGCTTAGGGGAAGGAGTGTCTTCATTGTTAGCATAATAGATCCAATTAGATTCCCCAGGGGTTCCTGACTTGTTCTTTGGGCGATTTTAAGAATGCGTGTTTTTTTTTTAAAGTCTGTCTTGTCTGAAATGAAAATAGGTCATGAGCCTTGACCACTTATCATTTCAGATTAACACTGAAATGCTAGAGGTTGGAGATCTGTCAAATGAGGCAGCAGAAAATATGGTCATCTCCAAACAGGGGAAGTGCAGATTAAGAAATTTCATATCCAATATTATTTATTGACCATTTGTTTGGCTAAACCGAAAATTCTCCATTCTGAGTCAGTGAGTGTTCAAAGTGTCACAGGATAAATCTGTATTAAACGAAAAATAAATCAATTGTCACGGTTGTATAGCCCAGAAAATTTACAGCTCAAGTAAGACAGAGTAAGGTGACCGTGCCTTCCTCCTTCCCTCTAGCTCCTCCATCACCTCACACCTCTGGGCAGGGCGAGTGTCCTGGGCACACACAGTCCTTCAGCTCAGATGATACTGGTGAAACGGGGTGGTGTGGGCTCATGTTTACGTTTGTTTTGTTTAATCGCGAGCAGTTTTGAGACTGAGTGTTAGATTGGAAGCTCTGCTGCTTCACCCTGCCCTCACCTAGGCTCCTTCTATACCTCTGCTGCCTTTCTTTGGAAAACTTCAGCAAGGTATTTTAGAGGCACAAGAAATTGAAAATAGTATTTTTTTACATTTGTTAAGTGCTTTAATTAATTCCTTTTATAGATTAAAAGAGGAGGTCTTAATCCCCTTTCAAAAGGGAAAAAAAGATTATTTCCCCTTCAAAAGTTTGGGGTGGGTAACATTTAATTTTAATCATCAAAAAAACTGTCTTATGGGGTAGCCTCTGTCTGAAGAATTTAGGGATTTTGTTACCAAGGGCTCCAAGGTGTGGGAGGTAGAACATTCCCCAGTCTTCTCAGCTGGAGCTTTAGGGGTCTGGCTGTCCGAGGCTGCTTCTATGCCTACAATTATATAAGTGGTACTCTATCTGAACTGATAGCTGAACTAGCAACTCTTTCTAAGAGGAAGTTGGAGCTAGCCCAAGTTTCTGATGCTGAGCTGTTCTCTATAAGCCTGATGATGGCAGACACTTCTCCTCCGGGGGTGCACCTTCCCTCCTAGTGTGAATCTTTTGTACCCTGTGGATACCACAAGACTTCACTAATTTGAGGTCGTGGTATAATTTTTGGATTAGAAGCATTTGGCCTAAGAATCTTAATGCGCATTCTGTCACCATGGCTGATTCTTTTCCAGCCAAATCAGTAGGGAATATGAATTTCAAGCCTGTTGGGAGGAGTTTTGGGGAAAAAACTAATTTCTTTTTTTTTTCTAATTGCCAAAGGTAGTGCCAGTGAGACAGTCTAGTTGCTAATGACATACTCATCCAAGGAAGGTATTTAAGCCCCAAACACTGCCTCCAACAGAGACTGATCTTGTCAAGTTACTGTTTGGCAGGTACCACAGAAGTGTTCCTATTATTTTATAGGTAACAATGACTGGTAAAAAGGCTAGGTGTAGTAGGGGACCATAAAACATGTTACATACGTGCCATAAATATTTGTTGTGACTTAAAACGTGTATCGTATTTCATGGATGCTATGATGCATATTTTTTTCCACTAACATCTCTGAAATTGGGATTGTTTCATAATCACTGCAAGACAAAATTCACGATGTTTGCTGTCACTGCCTGCATGACGTTATCAGTCTGCTATTCCCATGTAAGGACGCTTTGAGGAAGGACTATGAATCCTGGCTGTTGGCAACATTCCCTTGACATCTTCTAGTAAGATCGAGAAAGGGACAGCATTAAAAGTTGCTGACTGTGTGTGAGGGGCTGGGGAAAATTCTTGGAAACAATCATGTAACACCCTTTTAAGAAATGCCTGCCTTGCCATTATCCTGATAGAATAGGGGAAGATACTAAGTTGAAAGATACACACATCCATGACTAGGGAAGGACAATGATGTCTGAATCAGACTCTGCATGTCAAGAAATTTTAGGAATGCACTAACCAATTTATTTTGCATATGTATGTATATTTAATAATGCAGAAGACTGATAACAAAAATCAGTATCCAAAATAATTTTTTCAAGAAGTGTAAAATAGAAATTCTAAGTGGTAAGAAAGCTTTGATTATAGTTTTGGCTAAATTTTTTCTTTCCTAGCGGTATGCATAAAATAATGCATATCTTAACAATCAATGGTGCATTAGATTTGATGAAACGCAGTGAGCATACATTTATTCTCCACTTTGTTGATGTCGAGCTATTTTCTTTGAACATGGTTTGGTGCGCTCCATTGTCTTTCTTGCATCTTGTATAATTTGCAGTTGCAATTTCTTTAAAGTGGAGTAAGAACTGAAAGATGGTGAAGAAGAGCAGATTTCAGCAATAGCTGGGAGGTAAGACTGGCAGACTCATCTACTGACTGGATGTATGAGGATAAAGAGAGAAGGAAATATGGTGACTCCCAGATTTCTGGTCAAAAGGGTTGACAAATTATGACCGCAGAGCCAACTGTGGGCAACCACCTGCTTTTGTCAATGAAGTTTAATTGGAACACTGCTGAAGTTTATGTATTGTCTATAGCTGCTTTCATCTTATAATAGCAGAATCGAGTAGTTGTGACAGATACTGTATGGCTCAAAGATCTAAAATATTTATTATCTGGACCTTTAGAGAAACAGTTTGCCAACTCTTGGACTAGGGGAATGGTGGTGTTCTTGAATTAGTCTAAAGAATATGAGAGGAAGAGCAGATGTACAGGGAAAGATGATGGGTTTGTTATACTGGATGAGTGAGCAATGGATTTGTTTAAAGAGAAATGTTGGATTCAGTTAAACAACTGAACTGAAGGCAGATATTTTTAATGGTCTGGAAGGAGAGTGTTAACACAGAGACAGATACTTTTGACTCTGGCTTTGAAGTAGAAGCATGGGAGAGAGAAAACCTGATACTCAAAGAGTTTCATTCTTAGCCCCCTACAAGGCATAAAGTGGACTGAAAATATATACAGAGCGCTTCCGCCAGGAGGACTGGAGACGTCAGTGGAGCAGCGTTTGCAGATGTGGAAACTGGGAGCAAAGTCTTAGACTAGCAGCTATTTAGGGGGGCTCAGTGCCCACGGTACGCTCGACAGAGCTCTCCAATTAAGCATCATCTTGATGAATGTGATCTAATCAACGCCAGAAAATTAAATCTGAAAGTTAGTTTCATATATATTTTCTCCTCTGAAAGTGAAACCAGAAGCTATGTTTTAGTTGGTTTTACTTGGAGCCTGAAAAAAAAGTAAAGCTGCAAAAACAATGTGAGAAAGCAATTTTTAAGAAGCAAGATGATCAGCTTAAAAGACTCCTTTGCCTTCTGGTCTCTCTGAGTTCGGGTGTAGGACTGGATTTTAGGCATAACAAAAGGTCAGTCATTGTTGGACTCCAGAGGGGCTAGAGAGTCTTCTGATGACATCAGCCTCTCTGCTTCCTGCTGACCATGGATGGCCTTCGTATTACAGAGAATGGGAAGTTTTGGGGGAAGTGCAGGCTCACGGGGTGGGGGTGGGGTGGGAGTTAGAAACATTGTTTTAAACCCGGTTTGGAGATCACTTGGAATGTCTGGGGAAGAGAGGCCAGTTGGAAAGCTACATAAACTGGCAAATGAAATTCACTAGACAACTTGAGTGAGTTCTGACCAATCAGAGTAGAATTACCTGCATTGTGAAAAATCAAAGAATGCCAGGAAAAAAAGAAAACACAGTTGAGATAAAGAGATCAACATTAGCCCTCTTCTGGGAAGCCTTGCTAGGATATTAATAACCTGCTTGAGCTTTTGATTTCTGCAACTGCCTCTGAAATGAAGGATCTGTTCACTGTGGGACAGGGATTTGCCAGACCAAGTTCACCGATTCACCCCAGATAAGGGCTCTTGTACGCCACAAAGATCTCTGCTGCTGGGATGAGTCTCGCTGGGAGAGGGTCCGGATGGACATTTCTGCTGCTTGAGCTCTTTGCGGGTTTTGGATAAGAAAGGAGGTGCTGGGGAGGAGCAGGGCCTCTGGGAAGTGCCACGAGGGTCCTACACAGCTATTGACTGTGTCAACTCCGTGTTTATTTTCAAATACAGTTCCAAATATTTGAAATGGGAAGGAGAGAGAAAGAAAATGAAGCACTTAGGCCAGCCGTCTTTGTTAGACTAACTGTGATTAGAGGCTGTGATTGCCTCTTCAAGGTGACCTTTGGACACAGCTTTATGCCAGAGTGGAGAAATTCCGGGGCGCCTGGCAGCCCCTGTTCCTGTGTGTGCAGGGCATGTTGGCGGGCAATTACTGAGTGTGGGGAAAGGGATTGCATTATTAATATATGAATTATTAATTATTATAATTGCTTTTGTCATTTATTGAGCACCAGCCATGCACTAGAAGCTGAGCAGACCTTAAGAGTCCCTGCCCAGTGGGGGGTGACTGAGGTAATTACATTTGAGATAGCTGCCATCACAGGCTCACAGCCTACCTAACTAGTGGCATATATTAAGTGCATGGTGCAACTCCTGTTCTTTTACTCTCTCTAGAGCCATATATCCTCATATGATTTTTCTAATTTGTTTATGTAAAGATGGGGGATGAGCTGTTTGTCAGGATGAAAAATGCTGCATTGGGTTATTTTAATTATTATTTATTACATCCTTCTACTGACAATAAGAAATTAAGTGAGAAAATGCTTCCATGACAAAACATGGGCAAACCTTTTTTCCTGATCAGCCATTCCTTGATGAGGGCTATTGGTCAGGAGGGGAGTTCACACAAGGGTGCAAGGACCAGTCTTGCCCTGTTGGGAAGCCCCTTCTGGGCTTGCCTACCTGGAGCACTGTATTTGCATAGTATGGGCTGCACATCTTAATAGTTAATTTTTAACACTTCATATGTAGAGTCCCAGAATGTTAAGGCTGGAATGACTTTAGGAATCATCTTGTCCAAGCTTCTCATTTGCACATTTTGAAACTGAGTCTTAAAATGTCACACAATCTGCTCGAGGTTATATGTTTAAAGCAGGGCCTGTGCTAGAGGCTTGTCAGTCCTCAGGTTAGGGACTCCACTGCTAGCCTTTGTTCTACTGACTTTGAAGAAGGAGCTAGGATACAGCTGGACTCATGAATTCAAGAGGGGGAACACCAAGTTCAAGCCATGAGGATCACTGTAAGAATTTTCCAAGCAGACCCTTATCAGTGTTTGCTTTTTCTGCTTTCACTCTGTTCACCAAGTAAAAGACTCCATCAAGAATATCCTTCATTACATACCATGATTCTCCACCAGGGGGTGTATCTCCATATCCTTCCTTGGGCAGCTGTATCGCCAGGTCCTGGAATGGGTCAGGCAAGGGCTTGTGAAAGTCACCACCCCACGCAAGCCGACTATCCATCCGGAAGAGCAGGCTCCCCATCCATAGTGTCAGGAAAATGGTCAGCAGCCCTGGCTGTCAGGGCTCAACAGTGTGCCTCTCTCTAGACTGCAACTTTAGCCATGTTCCCTGAAGGCTCTGAAAAGTACATGGACTCTAGCCACATTTTGGTGGGAACCTCAGCAAATCGTTGTGGGGCCCCCAAATACATAACGTTCAAACTTGATACCCCACAGGATGCATCTGTCCTGCTGTCCAGATGTGGTTGGGGACAGGTGTCCATGCCTCACCTCCTTCCTAGGCTTCCCTGAGATGGGCAATGGAAGAAGTCCTCTCTTGGTGGGTGTTTTTTTTTTCGGAAACATTGAGCAATGTAGATACTACGTGTTACTCTTAGGCTTCATAAGCACTTTGCTGAGGATGGGGTACAGCCTCCTGGGTAAACATTTACTCATTTCCTCTTCTTAAAGGACGGCAGTGGGGTATTTTAATAAAACATATGCAGCCTTCAGTAAATGTTATTTATTTACAATGAAAATTACAGCATGGGAAAATTACCTGTAGCAGGGCTTCACCACTCATTTCTGGAAACACTCTGCATATGTTTCTAGACTCTTCATTTGCCGGGTAAAGTACAGTCATGGAATTTCTGCATCAAACTGCTCATGTAACCTGGAAATGTTTATGTTGGAGGTTCAGATCCAAATTCAAGCCTCCAATTTCTTTGCACTTGAGTACTATGTTTTTTTCCCCAATTAGACTTTAAAATCTTAGTTTGCCTGAACACTAGGCTCAAGCCTGCCATTTTGAAGTGTGACTCCTCACCAAAGCCAGTTACGACTTTCCTTACACAGTTGTATAAATGACCACATTCCCATCTATTTTTGCAAATGCTTTGGCATTCATACTGTATATACATTTTATTGAATTTCCCTGTATTACAGTGTTTTCACTGGGGATTAAGAGGCTAATTCAGAACCATGTGATTACAGGAAGATGTGTGAGGAAAGCAACAGGGATACCATTCTATAAGGTCCGCTGGGTCCAAACAAGGAATCCATATGTTTCCATTTCCCTAATAGGCAGAGAAAATAAAAAACAAAGAGGCCTAGAGACACGCACCTGCATAAGCAGCGGAGCAGAAGTAACCTATAAACACATGAAAAGCAGCTCTCGAACAATTCCATCTGCATTTTATTGAAAGAAACCTTTGAAAAGGAGAGAGAGAAGGTACAATTTACAAGAACCGTGGTATAAATCCTGCCACAGTGCCAATTGCTAAAAGCATTGGAGCCTGGGAAGGAGGGAGAAATCCATTCATTCATTGCCCCCAGAAAATAGGCATCCAGGCCAGCCGCATACCTCATGCGCCCCGAGGGATTTACACCTCTGGCTGACTGATTGCATGAATCACCTTGGATTGATTGCTTCTATATAGAACGTTCCTTTATAGCGTATTCGCTTTTTCATTGCAGAACTCGGCTCAATTCCATTCTGTGTAGCCTCTTTGGGACACTTTGCATGAGAGATGCGGGAGAAGGGAATGTTTTGTTTGTTGGCTTCTCTGGTACATTTCAGGACTGATTTACTCCTAAGCCGGGTGCAGAGGGAAATTCCATCATTCCCAAATCAAGTGGCCTCCTCCCCATTTCTACAAAGGAACCTGCATTTGTCTCTTTCCCATAATGTTATTACCTTTAAAAAAGAATTCCCTCAGGGACACATATGTACCTTTTTTCTTTCCTCTCCTTTCCCTTCCATTATTTTCCAGAGGAAAATAATTTTCTTCAGTGGATATATCATTCAGTGTGGCTGGTGTTAACAGTGTGCTCAGGGCAGCTGAGTTCCAAGGCTTATGTTTTTCTCTCTTATCTCCTCTGCCTGGCTCTTCCTGGAACGTCGTGGTTCTCTACCAGGGCTCTCCATCTGTCTCAGCCTTTAAGGGTTTTGGTAAGTCCTGCAGTCATTATTTTGTTGGTTGTCATCTCATTCCGGTGAGCGTACTCAGGCCACCTAAGGTCTTTGTGAAACCTTTCAGGGCATCTGAACTGGTCACATCGGACTAAAGGATTGAGAGAAATAAGGATTTGAGAGTGGTCCAGCTTCTCTCGGGCAGAAATAGCATAGATCAAGCGCCCAGTCTAGCTCTCCCCGCCCGCGGCGCTCCGTGGACGGTGCTCATGCCGGTGACGTGCACTAGGTGGCGCTCCAGGCCCGCGCACGGGGGCGAGGCCAGCCGGCTCCTCTGCGGGAAGCCGCGGCGGTGCCGGGGGCGGGGCAGGCGCGCAGCCCGGCCCCTGTGCGCGCCGCCAGCCCTGCGCGCAGTGTCTGGGTATCTCAGCGCTAGCTCGCTTCCTCCCCTTTCTCTTACTCCCTTCGGTGTGGACCTGTCAGGAACCCTGCAGGACTGCGGCGGGCGTGGGCTGGAGCCGGCGCGAAGCATTTTAACCGAAGCCGCTCTCGCGTCCGCCCGGGAAGAGCTCTTCAGTGCGTCATTCACATATTAGTGAGGAACACTCCCCCACCCCCAGGCACTGGATTTGACCCTAGGAAGTAGTCACGGTTTTTATGAATGAATGAGTGAATGACCTGAGAGCCTGCTCTGTGGGCAGCAGCGGTGGGGCAGTAAGGCCGAGCTGGGCCGGCACCGAAGGCGGATTTGAGCCCATTCTCTGAGAGCTTTGGACAGGTTGCCTAACCTCTGATTCTCGGAACTTCAGTTTTCTTCTCTTTTTCTATCAAAATGGGAATGATAATGCCTCTGTGAAGAGCAAATTGGGCTCTTTGTCCTTGAGGCCCCTCCTCTCTCTTTGTTTTCATGACACCACCCTCTCCAGATTTTTCTTTCCTTTTTTTCTTTTATTTTCTTAAAACAAACACAAATTTATTGAGATATAAATGGTACATAACTCTCCTGAATTTTCTTCTCTTTCTCAGACTTTAAAAAAGCCTCCTTTGTGGGTTTTCTTTCCTTTCTATAGTTTCTTAAAATTTGGTGTTTCCTGGGTTCCATCCATACCCATTTGTTCATTTGCTGCGGCTGTTTAAAATAACCTGATGGGCTTTCCCTGAGGAACAGTACCACCCACCAGGATTCAGCTTGCTTGCCCTGCTGGTTCCCAGATCACCGGCCGCCACTGCAGTCAGGGCCCAGAGCTCCAGAGCCAGAGGTCAGGCCCCCCAGGGTATTAGGCCTGCCCACGTCCCCGCCTTCCCTGGCCACTCCCTTCTCTGACTCCTCCCCCTGCTCCCAAATTTCCTCCCTCACAAATGACACAATTTCTACCAGGCTTCTAAGGCAGACCGTGGGAATCATCCTCACGTCGTCTTCCTTCACTCCCCATTGGCATCGGTCACCAAGAGCTATTGATTTTCCTAGGGGTGCCCTCCGCACCCCTCCATCCCTCCCTACAGCCACCCAGCCCGTGGCTCCCCCTCTGCTGCCTGCTTACCGGGGAATCCCTGCCAGAATCCTCCCCTCCCAGCTTCAGTCAGAAAGACCTTTCTCCGTTGTGGATGGTGGCACTCCTCTGCTTCAGTCCTGCTGGGAGCCTGGTGATGAAAGCCAAGCACCTTGCCTGGGCCACAAGTCCTGGACACTCATACCGCTGCCCACTTGTCCGCCCGCTCTCCACGGCCAAGGATGGAGTGATGCACCATCTCTGTGCCGAGCCTGCCTCACTGTCTAGAATCACAGCTGGCCCTCATGCTTGGGCTCAGGGTCACCACTGCCAGGGAGGCCCCCCAGCTGACCTCTCTCCCTGCCTGGGTGTGCTGAGAGGCCTCTTCAGTCACTGTGCCCCTCACGCTATGTGCCAATCTGGCTTCCTCTCTGCATGGGGGCTCCCCTGGCTGTCTTCCCTGTGGCCCGGCACAGTGCTGGGCACATGCTAGGTGTTCAGAGGGCGCTGGCCAAGGGCACAGAGAATGACTGCGGGATGGGCCCTGCTGACTGTGAAATGCAGTGCAAATGGAACATCTTGTTGTGAGGTGGAATGCCTGATGTGAGGGACAGAAAGATGATTCAGATCCAGAACTGCCTTCAGTGGCAACACATCTTGAAGATCATCACAGAATGCAGTGAACCATTGACACGGCTCTAAATCAGGTTTTCAGATCCCGGTGAAGGGCCACGTCGTGTCACCCACTTCCCTGTTTCCCTCTGCTCAAGTCTTTTTCATGCCAGAAGCCATCGAGGGGTCTTCCATTTCTCATGGATCAGCCTTGGGCCTCAGAGGACTGGAGTGTCTTCGCTTACTTTAAATGGCCCAGATTGCTGTGTGCAAGGGCCCCCAGTGTGGTCCGCAGGTGACTTAGCAGGAGACAGAGCACAGAGGAGGGGAGGGACGACCAGTAACTCCTTGGTGACTTCAAACCTGCCGACAGGTGGGAGATGTGGAGACACTCAGACCCACAGGTGCCTTTTCTATTCAGCTGTGGACTCTGGAGGGAAGAGGTGCTGGGAAGTCTGTGGGATAGGACCTACGTGTTGGCCATAGACCCATTCTGTTCTTGGAATCTTGGTTGTATGGAGGCTGCTTGTTCTTGCTAAAGGGATGTGATGCAAGGTCATCACGCAAAGCGGTTGGTGGGCTGTCTGGTGTCTGCACAGAGGTACATAGATGCAATGATGTAGAACAACTGGCTGGGAGCTCCCGGCTGTGAAGGCATCTTCTGGCTCTCTAGAACCTCTTTGCCCCACTCCCTAGATGCTTAAGGTCTCGATCACATGCCATTAGAACTGTTTGGAGTTGATTTTCTGGCAATGTCTCCCAAGTGGCATGGTATCATCTAAAGTTCAAGACTTTTCTTTATGCTCAGGTTCTTTTAATCACAGTCAGGAGTCCCCTAGTTCACCAGGATCAATATCCTGACAGGATGCAATCCATCAGCTTGGGCAGCCTGTGGAGGGGGGGCTCTGAGCATCCTGGTGGCCAGGGTGGGCTTGCCCATGCCAGGCAGAAGCCTGGGTCTTCAGGCCTCGGTGGGCAGGGCCTGGTGGGCTGGTGAGAAGCCAGGATGGCTTAGAGTGATGCCTGGTTCCCAGGGCCCATGGGAGCCGTGGCTCCTTTTCTGTGCACCTGCTGGGTGTGAGATGCATCTACACTGTGCCGCGGTGTGCTGCATGAGAGACCCTTGGCTCAAAAGGCTGAGCATTTGAGGGTCATCTGGTCTCCCCTCCAGCAGACAGAACATTCCCCAGACGAACTTTCCTCATCTCTGGCCTGCGCCATTCTAGGGGTCCCATGCCACAGAGTTCTGGCCGCTCTCCTCGAGGGAACAATTCCACATACACACACAGCTGATGGCTTCAGAAAATCTGCTGCATCGTGTGATGGATGCTGTGCCAGGTGGGGAGCATTCCCTGGTTGGATATTTTGCTCTTCAAAAAACAAAAATAAAAAAAGACCTTAATGTCCTGTCTCCCTCTTTCTTATTTTTTCTTTTT